>WEIV01017824.1:50382-363065 GCA_013390005.1 Calyptomena viridis | reverse complement strand
CGGGACCCCCGCACGGCCCCGCACCCCCGATGCGTAGAGGAGTGGAAAGGGCACCCACGGAGCCCACGCGGGAGCCGGGCACTGCAAACGGCATGTGCGGGCTCGAGGGCGTCCCGCATCCTCCGGCCCGAGAGCAGCACGGCTGAAAGGATGGGCTCAATGGCTGAACCCCGCACCCGCCTCTGTGCCCCCGCAGCACGGAGCCCCTGGTAAGGGGTAACAGGCTGCAGTAACAACACAGCGCTGCCCCACGAAGAAGGTGGAACCGGTCCCCACGTGTGGGTCACACCCCCGATGTTCTCCTGCACTGATAAACCCCTTGCTCCTCACTTTGCCCTTGTTTGGAAAGGGGCATCTCGGCCACCCTCCGTTTTATATAACTCCTCAAAATCAAACTAGTACTGGAGCCAACTCTGCTAACCCATCACTGCCAAATCCAGGCAGCCAGCTCCGGAAAATCATCACTGTAGCAGCAGAAGGGGCTGCAAAACTTGTCCCGAAGCTGATCACAGTCGGGCGTGACTGTGGTGAGCCCAGCACTGAGCCCCCAGTGCTGCCACAGCTTCCCCGACTCCAGCCAGAGCCAGCGAGGCAAAGTGCCAGCTCTGGGCATCGACACCAGCCCTTCCGTGGCACTGCTGCCTCCTCCTCACCTCTCACACACTCACAGTTTGAGCATCTCTCTCCTCGCTCTCTGATGTTTCTCCCTTCCCGTGTTGATTCAGAACCTGCCCTCTTGACCCTCTTTTATCCTCCCCGCCCTGTGTTGTAATAGCATCATTTTAAAGTGATGATACCCACTCAAATGTGTCCAGGCACATCAACAGGAAAATAAAAATTAATGGGTTGGGCTTTTAGTCCACTTGGGGTAAACCATAAAGAAAAATTATGCAAAACAGTAGTAATGTTACCATCTGTTACTGCAGAAAGTGCTGCTTCATCACTGATGTCACACTTTAAATTTCACACTGTCAGTGTCTGCAAACACCACAGACTCCCCAAGAGTGCATATGAACCAGAGAATGAAACCAACGTACCAATTTCCCAGCCTCAACAAGCTCCAAGTTTTCCACACTGTTAATAGCTTGAGATTTTAATCCAAGAAAAGCCATTACTTGAAAACATGAGAACTGCTTAAATAGCCTTGAGAATGCACCTTTAAAGTAGAGGTATGGTATTTTAAAGTAGATACAGTGGTTTTCCTCCTCTTTGGCAGGACAGCAGCACTCAGCTCTTTTTCTTGCTGTCCTAGTGATGTCAAAAACCAACACAGCACAGCAGTGCAGGGAGGAACAGGCTCTGCATCTCTGTGCATCACAAGATGGACATGGAAATGCCTCCCTAACCACTGTCTGCAGAGCTCCTTGGCATTCCTTCTGCCCGAACACCACTACCTGCTCCTGATGCCTCGGAGCAGAACAGGAATGAACGTGGATCTGTGGTTCCCGTGACACCGAGCTCAGCACCCGGGTGCTGCATCCCTGATGTCCCCACCACGGCGAGTGGTGGCAGCTGCCACATCACACAGGATGACCCGCATCACTGGCACTGATTTTTGAAAGAAAATGTCTTTGTTTTTCTCTTCACAAGTGCTCATAGGAAGGTCACATCCGCAATGCACTTCAAGCAGGTAAAAATGTAACTGTCAATAATTAACTTTGTTACTAAGTGAGGAAAAAAGCCACTTTGTTAAAAACTATGGATGACTCCCTCACTGGCAGAACACAACCTAGATTAGCTTTTACAAAGGCTTTTAAGTTGTTTCTACTCCCCGGTATACCCTCATCTCCAGGTTGTAGAATGGGTTTAAAGCAGGAAAAAATGAACTAAGCAAGACAAATTAAAAATCATTACTGTAAAAAAAGACTTTTAAAAAGCGATAGGGTCATTCTGAGGAGGGACCAAGCACATTTTTTGATGTTCAAAGTCTCACAAATCCCATAAGATTCAGTGGCAGACCCACGATTTGGAGTTTGGGGGCCCTCCTGAACTAGGTCACACAGGAATTGGTGTGACACTGTGATGAAGATGCTGGTTTTGAGGTCAACTTGGAGGCAAGAAGAAATAAACCACTAGAAAAAAAAAAAAACACATTGCTTGATGGATTGTGAGTAGCGAGTGTGTGCCAATCTCATGCAGCTGGTGAAGAAGCTCAAAGCACTTCAGCAGAAGAGTTTCAGGCAGTTTGGTTTAGTCCCTGTTCTCTGGGCCACTCTGTATTTCCTAAGCAAAAACGATGTTATCATCTTGGATCTAATAAAAGTTTAGCAAATCAACCAGCCTTGAGGAGAGCCCCAAGAAGTGTGAAATAAAATATCCGGACTGTAAGTAGGAGTTCCTTTTCATTAAAACCAGCTGGTTAATATTGCACCCATGTGCACCTAAGGCACTGAGAGGGGGAGAGAAAGATGGAAAATTACAGCAACTAAAGAATAACAAGAATATCCAGAGCTCTGATAGTAAATATTTAAAGCAGGAAGGTATGTAAACAGCTCACCCCACAGCACATCACACCCAAGCCCTGCTAGTAGAGGAGGCACAAGCATTCCTCCAGGGAGGTAAGCCCATCCTTCTCTCTCTCTGAGACTTTCTTGCCTTTATCTGATTTAGCCATGTCAGAGGCATGGCTTTACAAGAGCATCAGACCAAAAAAACCATCCACTTGTCCAACCTGCACATAACCAAACACCATTTCGTCTGGTTTTCTACCTGCATCCTCAACCCAAACGCTTCTGTTTAGCTAAATGTTCTAGAAAGGCAGAAAGGCAGGCAATCCTGGGAAGCTGAGACCCATCCCAGAGGAGTGGAGAATCCGCCTACTCCCATGGAATTTGGTTTTGGGGTTCCCCGTCAGCATAGCACAAGTGTGTGTTGTACTGCTCATCCAAATGCAGTTTCGGCACAGCCCCTGCTTTGCCCTTTTCTGGCAGATATGAGGAGATTAAGGACTCTGAGCCTTCTCCTGATGAAAGATCTCCCACACTGATCACATCAGCTACACTTCTTTTGATAAAGTAATCAGGTTCTGCTCCTTCTGTCCTTGTCTCAGGTATTTTCTTCAGTCACTTATCTGGCTTTCCTGCTCCTTTCTCCCAACCTTTCACAAGTTTTTGTCATTGGACTTTAATTTTTATTTTTAAAGAGAACTCACTTTTTAAAAGAGAGCAGATGATTTCTCTTTTGTCACTTGCTTCCCCCCTTGCTCACACAACTGAGGGTCTCACTGTTTTTATTGTATCAGAGGCCTCACCTCAAGCTCCTGGTTGGATGAGACCTTCAGGATACTCTACACAGCAACTGCTGTCCAAGATAAAATCCCTGTTCTCCAAACCACTGGATGCAGGAGGGTTTTAGGTAAATGATTTTCCTTGCTGTATTACATTACAACAGAAATATCTCATTTCCTTTCTATCCCAAGCTACCAAGGGCACTGACTGCCCAGCCTTTTCTCCTTCACCATCACTCTGCTCTTCAGATGAGCAATAAACTTCCTGCAAAGTCGTTTAGTTGGCCTGGAAGGGATTTCCTGCCCCGAAAAGGCAGTCTGTAAAATCTGCTGATCACTCAGTTATAGATACCAAGCTAAAATTAGATTGGTGCCATGACAGCTGGCAGATGCAAGAAACCTTGACCCTTGTCCCCTGGGTACTGTATCACCCCTGGGCTCTCTTGCCCTCTAGGCAGTGATGTGCCTCGAGGGCTTCTCCAGATCCCAGCACAATCTCCTCCAGAAGCAGCCAGTGCTGATCACTGCTTCTGCCCTGACACAGTTATGGGGGGATCACAAGGCAGGGCAGACCTAGAAAGTCACTTCAAGGAGAAAAAATCGTAAGAGAGAAAAAAACCCCAAGGAGATGGCAGGTACTGGCATTAGAAGATCCCTTATCTAGACAGGCTAAGGCAGAAAAGGGACTTTCCTATCCAAGCACATTTTAAATAGCAATGTGCAGTTTCCTCGCAGGCTGCTAAGAATGCAGTTTTTCAGGCAGATTTTCTTCCTCCCACAAGTCAAAGTTTTTCTGAACTCTTGCAGCTCTTATCAGTCTCCCAATCTGCTGCAGTCATGAGCATCAGGCTGATTAGAATGGGGGCATGAGTCATTGTGGCTACCTGAGCCTCAAATTATCTCCTACACAAAAACAAGTATTTCACCCACAGGATCTTCCCCTTCCTCCAATTTTAATTAGAAAACAAAACCCTTTATTGATTCTGGCCTCTTCTAAAAAACACTCTGAGACTCACTGACCAAAAGTACTATGTGGGAGCAGCTAAATATTAAACACTTAACGTTTCTATTGAGAGTTCAATTATCTTTTCTTGCTGCTGACCACAGATGAAACATCCTTTCCAACCTTTCAGTGAAGGTGTAGTGTGAGGGTGGAGGTACTTGCACCATGAGACACCAACCCCAGCATCCTCACGGCATCACTTCCAGCTCAAGCACAGGGCTGCACCATCCCCTCAGCTGCTGGCAGCACCAATGCAAGGTAACAGGTAGAAACAGATATGTAATAACCCAGACAAGGCAGATTTTGAAGGTGAAGGAATGGTGAGTCACAGCTCTTCTCTTTAAGCCAAAAAAAAAAGGCTGTTGCCATTATCTGCTCCTCTGCTCCCTGCAGCTGCTGAGTTCCTGTGCTGCTTCTGCCCAAAACCCATTTCTGCTTCCAAACTCACCAGGAAGATGTGCAGTCATCTCCATATCACAGCTGGGGAAACTGAGGCACATAACAGACATCACTCAGAAACAGGGAGCTGGGAAGTAAGACCAGAACTGGCTGTGGCAGGAAGCAATGCCAAACCCAGCCCCTGGTTCCCTGGGAAGTGCTGTGTCACTGGCTGGGGATAAGGGGACTCCGGAAGGAAAACCAGTGACACAGTTCCCATCACCCCTGCCCATGACTTCATGTAGATGACAGCATGAATCCAGCCCTGATTACACATGAATTGTCACGAAAAAAGGCTCTTTCCCAAGACTTCAGGCTCTTCCTGCTCCCAAAGAGTAGGAAATACAGGGAGGATGAACGCACTTCAGTGGTAGTCACACTTCCCTTACTTCACAAGGAAACTCAGACCATGGGAAAAGTTAAAATGATTCAAAATAGGTTTGCTGATTTGAGAGTTCTGGATAATGAACTGATTTTTTTGGTAAAGAAAATGCTGCCAGATCTCATCCCTTAGTGCCGCAGAGCTATGCAACACAGAGTTCTGCAGAGGAAGGGTCGGGTAACCCTGAAGACTGGATAACAGAAAAAAGAATGAAATCTCAAAGAATAATGGAAGTTCAGCACCTAAAGGGCTTTTAATAAGGGGTATGCTCATGAAAAGAGCATCAACACAAAGGACCTCCCTGCACCAGTGGGTCCCAGCATGACCACAAGCCACCGATGCCACACAGTTAAAGTGAGAACAGTCCTAAAATGTATTGAGATACTTTCAGCAGCAAAGCAGAAATCACTAGTGCTCCATCTTGAGTCACCCTGGCTGCCCAGCATCAGTCACACACCACATGAAGGTGGAGAGGGGATGGGGCTGTTAGAAAATCACCTGCAGATGCACCACAGGGGAAGAGTTGCTGCAGTCAAAGATCACCGTTGCCGAGGGAACAAAAAAACCCAATCCGAACCCAAACATGGTTACTGTGTAAACAAATCAATAAGAGAGGAAATGAGAAGAAGATTTTACCAGCTACTGATAGGAGATATAAAGGGACTGCTGTGAAATCAAGGGGGCAAACAGCCAAACAGGTTTCTGTTTCTAGGAAATTAAATATGACAAGGGATGGAGATGGTCCCTGAGCCCACAGCTTCTCGGATATCCACTGCACAAAGAGGGGACACAGCAAACCTGGTGTTCTGGAATACCCCTAGAAATGCCCCATTGGAGCTGGGTGGGTGGAGAAACAACCACAGACACAGGCTACTGCTGTCCTTCTCCCCACCTCCAGCAGGGACACAGCTGTAAAGATCAAGGCTTCACTTCACCTCAGGTTTAACTCCATTAAATCAGCGTGCAGAGTAGCTTTGTTCTTGAACAGCAGCACATGGCTGGGCTGGAGGGGCACAGCTCTGCCATCCACCAACACCCTCCTGTGCACTCCAAGCCTTGTCAGCTCCAAGGAGCAATTAGGCCATTTACTTGCTGATCTGTAAGCACAGGTTGAACTCACTGTGGCCCCACCAGCCTCATGCCAGTGGCTGAGCCCAGGATGAAGCATTTCACACGGAGACAGTGATTCCGGCCATTGTGCAGGCTGAGAGCCTGGAAAGGGAAACGCTGTCCTGAGCCTGGGCCAGGAGCATCGTCCCAGCCACCCTGGTGCTCCCAGGAGGGCTGTGGTGTCCCCATCCCACCGGTGGAGTGGGCTGGCAGCCCACGTGCCTGGGAAGGGAAAAAGGAAGGGAAGGGAAGCACAACTCCCTGGTGTTGATTAAACAGCAGGGGACACTCGGAGGGGAAGGAAATGGAAAGAGGATCAGGAACTGCATCTGCCCGAGCCTCAGGCAGTTAAAACAAACTTAGTCTCAAGCCCTTGCTCTTCTCATTTAGTTTCAGGTCAGACTTTCCTAAGAACCTGGGAGGTGCAGTTTAGAATTCAAGTAGAAAACTGACTTAATTACTTTAATAATTAAAATAATTTAATTATTAATTACTGCATTTTAATATTAAGGCCAAACAGGCAAGAAACTCAGCGTCGCGTGACAGCACAGATGTTTTAATAGAAACAAGAGGCTTCAGAAACCTTGCTCATCCTCTGATGAGTTTAACACACACAGGGCCCAGCATGTTTCCATTGGAAAGCCTTCTCACATGGCTGAGGGTGCATCTGACTCCAGAAGCAACTGCAGTGCCTGAGCCTTAAGGTAGGAAACACCTTCCCCCCATTTCCACTGCTTGCACACTTATGGAAGTTGCATGGGGGGAAAGAGAAGGCGAGGGTCAGTCAGAACACTGAACCCCTCAGAAAAAGGCCATTTCCAGCACTGCAAACTTCCCAGCAGTCCCCAGTTAGGGAGAATTTGCAGGAATAAATAAACTGGCAATGCTACAGGCATGCACTCCACTTCCAGATGTGCATGTCTCATTTTCACGTGGTGTCCAAGGCAGGGCTGGAAACTCCATCCCCGCACAGCAAGGGGAGGAGGCAGGAGCAGTGGGCTCTGCACACTGAGCCCACCCCCTTGGCAGCCCCACGGGTACAAATCCCATGCCATCCTGCCCTTTCCCACACATCCCAGCTGCCCTGGGCACAGTTCTTTACCTCTCTGGTGCTCCCCATCCCTCTCCCATCACACGGGGCCACCGGACCCCCACAGGACCCTCCCGTCCCCACTGCAGAGCAGGGCGTGAGCTGGGAAATGGGCTGTTACAGCCTCTGCTGCTCTCTCCACCGCCTGCTCACGACCTTTTCAACCCAAAACTTTCCAGTCATAAATATACCAGCTTATGGTAGGAAACTTGCTTTTCTTATACTTCTCCCCTGCTTCTCAGAGAGCCATTTCCAGCAGCTCATGCTCCCTGCGCCAGCCCCTAGTTGTTTCTCCCTGCTCCTCCAAGATATTTCAGGCACACATTAAAATCTGCTGCAGCACAAAGACCCTAAAATTCCCTGTAAAGGCTCAGGAAGCACCACGAACTGCAGGTCAGGCCTCAGGAGCAGCTGTACCTCCTGATCTCCCTGCTTACCATCAAAGGTTTTATTATTATTATTCCTTTTTTGACATAAACCCGTTTGATAAGAACAATTCCCAGATGGAGCCACAGCCCCACACCCACTCAGCTTCCTCTGGGCAGCATGGACACAGTGTGGGAGCTCACTGCACAGTGGGAG
This sequence comes from Calyptomena viridis, assembly GCA_013390005.1. Taxonomy (NCBI): domain Eukaryota; kingdom Metazoa; phylum Chordata; class Aves; order Passeriformes; family Eurylaimidae; genus Calyptomena; species Calyptomena viridis. Next base: position 355,234 of record WEIV01017824.1, on the reverse strand, counting down.
GAGGACACAAGGCCAGGAGGAAAGGAAGGAGAGGAAGAATGAACACAATTTTCCTTTCCTTTCAAAGGCTTTGGCAGATGCCAGCAAAAGCACCGGCAGGGATGCTGAGGTGTGGCAATCAGCATCCACACAGCACTGAGCACAGCAGCTTCCCTTTGCTCCAGCTCCACCACACAGGGATGGGAAAGGTGCACAAGTGGACAGGCAGCACTGCTAAGGTCCATGGGCCGAGTGCTCCTGGCTGCACACAGATGGGAATTGGGATGTCTCTGGCATCAGCCTGCAATGGTCTGGCCAGGGGAATCACGCCCTCAGCTCCACTCCTGGCACTGCTGCTGCCTGGGAGAGCTGGGCAGGTCTAACATGGGCATACAGAAAATTAGGCAAGATTGGTGCTCCTAAACCTCTGGGTCCGGGGAATGCAAATGGGAAGAGATGGGCCATCCAGGGGGGAACCTGCCTTGGCTTTCACACCTCATTACACGGTCTGCTCCAAAAGTCTGTTACAACTCTTTCAGATACACAAAAGACACACTCAAGGTAAACTCCCATTAACAAGATCCAGTATAATCCAGCAGGCTCCAGGGACTGAATGAGCAAAGCTGTGCTGGCCACCATTGAAGCAATAATCCTGAACTGCTGGTTCAAGCGATCTACCCCAAATACAGGAGGCAGCCTGGGAGGTCAGACTCCGGTTGCCTTTCCTGCTGGAAAAGCAGGGCAAATGGAATGGCAAAACCCCCTCTAATCAAGACTCCCACCAGTACAACAGCCTCTGCTCCTCAATCCATTTCTCACATACCCAGCCCTGCCAACACAGACTCAGCGTTTTCTACAGATGCGGAAATCACACAGCTGATTTTAAAATCTGAAGTAAAAAAAAATAAAAATCCTGATTCAACATTTTTAGGGGAATTTCCTTCAGCTTCCTCTCCCTTTACCATGCTCAGCCACTGCTGCCTGCCCCAGCTCCCATTCCTGCACAGCCTGTGCCTGTGGGCTCACCACCACAGGGCACTTGTTCCTGCTGACATTAAATCATTACTACAGAAGAGACCTGATGCTGTTACCACCACTCTCAGGCTCACCCTGTCTGCTGGAAGAGACTGTCAACACCAAGCAACATCCTGAGCAGGACAACACTTGGGCTTCCCCCATCCACACCTGCCCTAGTGCAGCTTTCCATGAGCCATCCCTTGGCACAAGACACAGCTGGCACATGCAGCTGGGTGACAATGGCCCTTTCAGCTTACAGAAACAAAACAATATTGAAAAAAAAGAAAAAAAGTCAGTTAGGAGATGTGCTGCAAGCAGGCCAAAAGCAGGGGCCATCCAGCATTTCCCTAAATGGGAAAGACACCCGTGAGCACACTGGGGGCAGAGCACCAGCCACGGAGAGAGATGGCACCGAGCCAGGAGGGAGAGGGGGAGATTTCTAGCAAGGAGAGAGAAACTCCCCACTGGCAATTCCCCAACAAACAGGGCAGTAAAACCCAGGGGATGGGCTGAGTTTGTGAGTCCCAGAATAGGGCAAAACTCAGAGGCACTTGGGCAGTGCCTGCATTGCCACCAGCCATGGGACACAACCCTTCCTGGGGCAGTTGTACAGAGCTGCAGGGTACTGGGCCATTAGCTCTGACACTTGTGTTTCTAAATAAGGACAACAGAGTTCAAATGTCCTGAAAGAGCAGAGCTGGCCCTGCTCCCTTGCAGTGACAGCCAGGGCTGGGTTCTCTCTGCCCACACACAGCCCATCCTGTTTGTAACCATAACCCCTGTGGCCAAGCCCAGCAGGGGAAGGAGAACAGGGCAAATTCCCCTTGCCAAGGAGATGTGGTCACTGCCATCACACCAAGCCATGCCACAAGGAGGTCATATGGTGCTCGTTTATCACTTCTGCCATCTCCAAGCAAGCACCACTTGCCACCCCACTATCCATACCACTCTCCAGTAAACTCAGCCTCACCATAGTGACTTTTGTCAGTACTTCATCTTTCCAAGTGCCTATAATAACCACACCAGGTCAGGGAGTATTGGACTAGATGTTCCGCTAACAGAATTGAACAGCCCTCGTTTACAAGAAGTTAAAATAAGGTAGAAACTAAATCTGAAATGTTTTTCCTTATAAAGGAATGACAGGAGGAAAGTGCTGCGTGCATTAAGCATCAGCCTTTCTCGTTCAGCAGGGACTGGCAGTGTCTATAAGCTCAAGGGATGTTGTTATTCCCAGACAAGTAATCACAGATAGACCAACACAGCCATGTTTATCTTAACACAAGGGAATAAACTGCCAGACCTGAGTTCTGTCCTTACATACCTTCCTTCTTCCCACACCTACAGATGAAAAAAAAACCCTGCGCCACAAAACTCCCAGTTTGATTGGTTTAACAACCAGACAACATTCCTGAGAGTCAAATAAAATTGCCCTGCTGCCTCAAACCAGTGCTGGGGTCCCTGGGGAGCACTCTCCTGCAGAAATACGTGCCTTGATGTATCAGCAACATCCTCCTACAAGAAAGGCATTAGTCACTCCTCAGACACATCCATGCTGCTGCCACCAGCTCCAGCCACAGGTCTGCACATCCCTAGCAGGGGCAGCTCATCTGCAGCTCCATTCCACTTCTGTAGGTGGTTTTCAAACAAACCTTCTCTACAGTGTTTGCTTGTAACTTGGGAGAGCATTTCCTTCCAGCTGGAGGCTGGACAGCAATTCCTACACTGCAGAGAAGTGCTAACAGCCCAGAGCAGCTCCAGCTGCCTGCTCAGAGCCAAGGATGGTGACCCGATGCAGAAGCAGGGCTGGGCTGTCCCTGTTGTCACCATCCCCTGCACAGCCCGGGCACTCAGTGAGGTCTGCAAGCACAATGCTCTCGTCTGGTGAGCCAGGCATCACGAAGCAGCTAGAGGCCAATTTGCACATAAACAGCCAATTAGTTGGAGAAAGAGATGCCCACTTGGTCACTTGCCAGTCTGTAGAGAGATTTAAGACATGCGGGAATTGCATCTCTGGTCCAGATATCACTGTGGCCAAACAGGCCACCTCCTTTACTGGCCTCTGGGAGAGCCTCTGGCAGCACAATAAAAGGAGTATTTAGCAAAGCTACAGACTGACTTGAAAAAACTTGAGGATGATGAGCCATTTTGCAGCCAAGCTTCATATAAACACATTGATAATACTGTTAGCATCGGGGCTGGAGATGAATAGGGCTGCACAGCAACAGCAGGCCCCTCTGTCTGCCTCAAAAAAGCCCCTTTCTTGCAACCCACATGTTTAATCCATGATCTGTGTCTGCTGCCAGCCACAGCCATACTGAAAACCTGCTCACCTCATCTGTCTTTTATATATCCACGGATTTAGGTGAGGTGAGAGCTCAGGCAGAGCTGCAGGGCTCACTCACAAACTCCACTCTGTTCTGTGCTGTCCTGCTCTTCAGTGAAACCTCCATCCCCTCCTCACCAAACACCTTCACCAGAGTTCAGTACAGAGGTGAAGGTCAGTGGTGTGAAGCACCCACAGCACCCTCATGTCAGGTGGCTTCAGTGTCTGCAGCCTCTTTGAAACCAACTTTTAGACAAGAAGACCCATTTCTGCTCCCTATCATTGAGTGGTTTGGGTTGGAAGGGGCCTTTAAAGGTGGTCTAGTCCAACCCCTCTGCAACAAGCAGGGACATCTTCACCTAGACAACATTGCTCAGGGATCCCTACAACCTTATCCAGGGGACACGTCTGTGCCCCGCTGCCTTTTAGGGCAGAGAGGCTGGGGGACAATATAGCACCAAAAGTCAATGTCACTTCTTGCTCACAGAGACCTTCTTGCCCCACATGCCCTCTGCATCTCTCAGAGAGGGGCTGTCCCAGCTTTTTGGACAGGGAACAGCCTCGCCAACCACACCAAGCCAGTCACTGGTTGAGATCTGAACACACCAGCAACAGGATCAGAGTATCCTCAGTCTGCTGAGGACAACACTAGGTTTGGATTCACCTTTAGTCACATTGGTGCAGTCCCAGAATAAAGCCTGAGAGCTCATCCCTAAGGGATCTGCCTTGATTTGGCTGTCACTCTGATTTGTGTCACTCAGCAGCTTTGCTGATTGCTCGAGAAAACACAGGTTTGTGCAGCTCCTGGTCCCTGAGCTCAGCCAGCCGTGTGTTACCTCCAGTCAACTCCACAACTGCACAGGGACTGACACGAAACGCTCGTCCTGGCAGAGCAGGAGACAACGTCAGCAGAAGTCAAACTCCTGCAAATGCACTGGTGAAGACACTTCACTGAGTTCAAAGAAACCTTTCCTCCTCAGCTACTGCTGCCACCTTGCATCACTTAGACCTGCCGACCAGCTACAACCTGCCGTGATTTCCATGGTCATTCCTGTGTAGTCATAAATGTTTTATTAAAACTCTACAGCATAATGAATATTCATGCTGCCTTCCACAGTGATGAACTGGGATCCCAGCACTGTACAAGCTCTGCAAAGTCCTCTCTACCCGCTTGCAAGGCACAAAAGCGTGGGAGGTGAACAAGGATCAGTATTATCCACTAAACCATAGGATAAGCTTTGCAGGAACTGGCAGGCTGGATTGCTTCCAGTTGCTAAAGAAGGAAAATAGTCCAGTCCAGCTTTCACATGCCAGATGTGTGGAGCGTTTGCAGCTTTGAGAATGTGAAGACACCCTGTCCCCATCCTGAGAACCAGGCAGTCTCCCTCACACACCCCCAGCAATGCCTGTTACTCAGAGGTGAAGTGCCACTATCAAACAATTATCTTTATTTTCCTGAATTAGACACTAAAAAGGGGTTTTGAAGACAGTGCTTTCCTTCTACATCTTGCAGACTTCTGGCTGATAAAAGAGCTGGCAAAAGTCGAGGCTGACAAAGAAATAAAACAAATCCTTCATCTTAGAAGGAAACAGGCACAGCCTCTGAGAAAGGAATAAAGTAAAATGAACTCCTCATCTTATAAGGAATCAGCCACAGCCCCTCCACCCTGGCACAGCAAACAGGAGTTTGCCTGGGAAAGTCTGACTGTAGTTTACATTAAGCAGAAGATGGATGGTTAGTGGGGATGAAATGGGCATATTCCAGGGAGAAACATCAAGCCAGACACAGTTCTAGGTGTACCACATTGTCTGGGCCTTCCAGAAAAGTTTCTCATCCCGAAGACAAGGACCTCTTTGCATCTCATCACCACTCCTGATCTTTTACATGACAGTAACTCCATCTTTCAACCACATCCAAAGACAGACTCGATGTTTCTTTCTTCTATCACAAGGCTCCCCCAGCCCATACCAGTCACACAAGGATGAATTTCCAGCCCCAGTAAGCACACCTTTTCAGCATTTACAGGATTTACTTGGTCTGCATTTCCCTTCAGTTCTCCCAGGGGAGCTGTGCTGTTTCTTCTGAAGCAGCACTGGAAGATCCCATAGGAACAGCCACAACACCACCTGCCAAGCTCCCCAGAACTCAAGTTTGAGGAGAAGAAAATCTCCCAGCCTGGTAATCAAAGGGCCCCACTATGTGTTAAATGTGCTTTTGCTTCCTTTCCCTCTGACCCTCACACCCAAAGCTGGGAGCTCCTCAAGCCAAGCCCACTTACAGCGAGTGCTCTCAGCTTGAGAGCCAAGAAAAGCCCCTGTGGATTACAGCCTGTTGCTGAACGTGTTGTCAAAAGAGCACAGAGTGTCAGAAATCACTTGAAGGGCCAGCAACTGTCATACGTGGTCCAGATTTATTACTACCCTCCTTCCCCAGGGCCCCTGGAAGTCTCGAAGTGCCCTGGCTTCAGGGCAAGCCCATGAGCTGCAGCTCCTCAAAGCCCACGTCCTGCTGCTCCACTCTCGTGCTCCACCCAGCCCCAGAAGCTCCCAGAGGTGTGGCATCCTCCTTTGCCTGCCAGTACAGAGATAATCCTCAACTCCTACGCCTTCCTCGGGAGAAAAACCTGATTGTGGTGGAGCAGGAGTGCAAGTCCAGCTCCTGCACCATCCCAACCCAATGGAAAGTCTCACCTGCAAAGAGGGGACTGGGAAGGCGCAAGGAGGTGAGAGACTCAGGTGGAGCCACACAAGCAAGTCAAAACTCCTGAGGATGACCTTTACTGTGCAGGTACCCCAGCCCTGCTGGCCTGAGCCTCTTGCTGTGTCTGAACCAGCTCCCAACAACTTCAGCAGCAGCAGCAGGCGCTGGGCTGACCCAAAGCCACACCACACACCCACAGCCGGACCCTGATGGCCTTGCTCTGCCCGAGGTGGCTCCCATCCCTTCCCAGTGTCCCGGAGCTGCTGCAGCTTCTGGGGCAGCTCTGCCTCTTGCAAGGGACTGTCAGCAATTTGCAGATTGCATGTCCTGGCCTCATCTATAAAAGAAGGATGTTTACATAACCCGAGGAAAACGCCAAGCACAGCAGGATTGCCAGGGAATACACTTTCAGCTGCGGGAGCTGGTGGAGCTCTGGCAGCCCATGTCAGTCAAGAATCTGCCTTTAACTCTTACTACTAAAAGGGCAACTTTCTGTTTAATGGAAAATAGCAAAGTCCTTGGAACATAAGATGTTCCTATTCACAACAGATACAGCTGATGAGCACTGTATTAAATCCAAGCAGCCACTTCCAGCACTTCCTGAGAGTCCAGCTCCCCACAGAGCAAATTCTGCACCTCTACTGGAAAATACCAGGTTTGTTGGTTGTTGCTTTGTTTTAAAAAACAGTTTCTTTTCCAAGCCAGGAAAAGGACTGAAAAATCAGTCTGGCTTTATTGTTTAATAGCATTGTATTGTTTTGTTTAAATGTATTAATTTTTTTTTTTAATTGTATTGTCTAAATGTATGTAAGTCCATGCAATACTAAGGAGAGGGCTATGAAGGGAATATTTTTGATGGGTTATTTTGATGATGGATCTGATATAACTGCTTTAAAAAAATAAATCTCATTTGTGAGCAGCAGTCTGCCTTGGAAAGCAGCTTTACTGATATTGGCAGCTCCTGATATTAATTCACTTTTTTAACAGTAAGAAAAATACTTAAAGCATCCAAAAGGAAGAGCAAGTCAGGGACCTGGAAGCCAAGATCTAAAGGAATTAGAGGGAAACATGACAGTCACTGGGAACTGAAGACCTCAGACAGAGGTACATGTTTGAATGGAGGTGATGCCTCCACACCTTGTGCATTATTTTAGTCATCCTCACACATATTACCACACTCTACACATCCCCAGACACTGCTGACCTACACAGTTTAATACAGTTCCTATTTAATGTTTAAGCAGAGAAGGAAGCATGAGAGACAGTTCAATTAACTCAAACGGCTTCTCCCAGATGGCCAGAGGCAATTAGGGAACAGTCCTTCCCAGCTGCATGAGACTGTGCATCAGCTCCTAAAGGTAGGGATGCATGGATCCTTGGAGCTGGGAGAAGGAGCAACCTGAATTTCAACTCAAAACACAACATGAACTGCCAAAGTTCAGGTAACCTCTGCCCCTCCAGAGCTATCCTTGGGTTTGCACCGGATTTTAAATCAGCAGCAGTGAAATTCAACGGGAAAAGCTTACACTTTGGATACACTTGTGTGTCAACAGCTAGAACTTTTTATTTCATGGGAAAATCTGTCAGCAGAACGTCCTGAGTGTGGTGCCTTTGAACAGTACGTCCGACACAGAACCGGATTTCCCATGATTTATGTTGTGCAGTGCTCACTGCTGCCAGGGCACAGAGGGGCTCCCACCAGAAACAGGGCACTGACAGCCACCAAAACAACCTGCAGCCTTGTGCAAGAGGGATTCATCAAAGGAAAGGAGTAAGTGGCTCAGGTTTGGTGGATATTTAGTGCTGTATGATGAACCCTTCAGTACAGAAAAATGGGGCCCATGGTGTCATCTTGTTGTTTAGATTCACATCCCTCTGCAAGTAAGGAACACCAAAATAAATCTCCTCTTGCCATCATAGAATCACAGAATGGTTTGGGTTGGAAAGGCCCTTAAAGATCATCTTGTTCCACCCCCTTCCACTGTCATGGGCAGGGACATCTTCCACTAGACCAGCTTGCTCAACTCTCTGAACAATCTGGCCTTGAACACTTCAGGGATGGGGCATGCACAGGGTCTGGCAGATGAATAAATCTTGGGTGAGAGGGGAAGTCTGAGCTTTACCAGAGACAGAGCAGAGTCCTGGTCTCTGCTGGCCTCCAAGAGGAAATGGCAAATGCAGGGAGAGGAGGGGGAGGAAGATGTGAAGCCAAGAAAGGGAGAGCTCAGGCTGACTCCCCACCACTGCTGCTCAAAGCCCTCTCAATACTCTCACGTCTAAAATACTCCACCTTTTTTTCCCAAAGATCTGCAGCCCTCCCATCATGCCTGCAGCTGCCTCACAGCTCTTGAGTCCCTAAAACCAAACCTGCACATCATCCACTGTCACACATCCACTTCTTCCACCCCTTGTTCCCTTTTGCCACTGGCTCTCACTTTCTTGACTTTGTACAGGGAAAGATGAAGTTTATTCCCCAGCTGGAAGCAAAGGGCTGCTCTCTGAGTAGCCTGGAGATGGCAAGGCAGCTGTGGAGCTGTGACAGAGGTGAGTGGAGAACCCCAGAGGTGGGTCTTAATCTGGGAATCCTCTGTGTATGTATGTACAGCTCTGGGTGCACATGTGTATCCACAGCAAGCTATGACCAAGGCCATGACATACCTGTTGCCACATCATTTTGGAGCAAGGCTGGGAGAAAGCATCCAAACCACACATCTTTGCCAATGCTCAGGGCATCACATGAGATCCAGCAACATCTTCCATGGTCTCACAGCACAACCAGCAAAAAGCTCAAATACAGAGCCCAGTACTATCAGTCTGCTGGAACAAACTGATGAGCAAAGTGGAGAGAACCCTGAAACACAACCTTCACTTGGACAGGTCACTTCAGTGAGTGTCCCAAGGGGTGAAGAGGTACGAGAACAGGAAGCAGGAACAGCCTTTCTGGATGGAAACACTGTCTTCTACAGCACTCAGCTCTTGCTGCAGAGGGGAGTGGGGAGGGAAGGGTTTCCTGGTCTGTGGCCAATACTGCTGTTTATGGAGGATATGCCTTCCCCAGGGTGTGTTTCAACAGAGAGCACGAGACACACAATTTCATAGTTCACTTTCCCTCTCCACCCACCAGGAACTTTTCATATTTTCTGGAAAAAAACAGAGCAGAAACAACCAACCACTCACCAACCACAGCTGTTTCCAACAAGGCTCCCTTCCCTGGAGAGCAGCTGTCAATACAGATGTCAACAAGAGCTTTTTGGGCAACTAAAGTCAGGTTTAATCACTTCTCCACTTGAATGGAGCAAGAAATGCAAGAGAAGGGAGAAATGGGAAATATTTCAGGTGCTGAAGACTACCTCTTCATGGCCCAACAGGTCATCTCCTCTAAAGGTTGCCTGCTTTGCCTCTATCTTAACAAATCCGTAAGAACTTATTTAACATGAGCCCTTGTTGTGAGCGTTTCTGGAGTGGCAGCTCCAGCCTTGTCCCTCCATGAAGCCAAGAGAAGACACAGGGAGAAGGAAAACAACTAAGCAAAACTGCTAAATGCTTCAGGATTGGGAATGAGAAGCAAGGGGCAAGCTGGGGGAAATGGTAGGCCCACACCTACCATGATGATCTGGTCGGTAGGATGATCATGAGATCGTCTCCAGAAGGAGAGAGGGCAAAGCTTAAAGATTTCAGCAGAAGAGAGCAGGGAAGGATGAACGGGTTTATGTGTCCTTCCATCTCCAATGGATAGAGTCAGAGGGCTCTAGCTAACGAATGGGGCAGAGAAAACACACATCAGCTGGTGTTCAGTGGTGCTCTAGCTGTGAACATGGCACTGGCAGCACCAGCATCCCTCTGGAGGAAGTTGTGCCTTCACTTACCACGCCTGCAATGACTGAAGAATGGACATTGCTGCCCAAGAAGAAATCCCATGTTCTTGCTCTTTGGCCCACACTCCCCAGCAGAGATGGATCCAGTGAGAAGGATTCATGTGTTCAGTTACACCCCATCCCCACATCTCATATTAGCACCAGCCACCCCCTCCACCCCACAGGGAGCCTCATCCCAGCCCTGTGGGGGGGTGCTGGCATCTCAAAGGGTCAAATTTCCAGCTTTATCATGACAAATCCCTCGCAGCTGTCCAGCAGTGGATCCCGAAGTGCCAATGAAAAGCGGAAAGTATCCACCTCATTTTCCGTATAGGAAGTGAGAGCACACGTGTTAAATGATTTACGCAAGGACACGGAGCGATTTAGTGGAAGAGCAGGAAAAGGACTCCAACAGCCCTGCTTTTAACTGCCACGAGATATTCCCTCCTGCCGCAGCTTAAATCCTGACTCACTAGTAAACAAAAGCTGTGCCAAAAGTCAGGTCTGTTTAGGAGAGGGGAACCCCGATGCTTTTAGGAGAGGGGCACACGGATGCTTTTAGCAAGGTACTGAGAAATACCGATTTTACTGAATAAAATCCCTCCATATAAGCACATAAATCAGAATTTACTCTCCTCAGCTGTAAGCCTTAGCAGTCATTTGGTTTTTACAGCCGGACACAACCTTTCAGGGGTGAAATTCAAGCAGGTGTAGGGAAATCCCAGGGCAAGGGATGAGCGGGCAGAGGGCTGGAGCAGGGACTAGGGGAGGGGATGCATGCAGGTGGAGGCTGAGAGGAGGCTGGTAGAGGGGGGTCGGGGCAGGGATTGCGGGCAAGGGGTGCGGACAACCCCCATAGCCCCCCGAGGCTCTGCACACCGCCTGACGGTCCCGTCCCAGCCACCTCCCGCTTTCCGGGGCTGTGGCTGGGCAGGGAACGTGGCAGTGTCCAGCTCATCCCTCCATCCCCGAGGTCAGCGCCGGCCCACAGCCCCCCATAGCCCCGCACCGCCTCTTCCCGCGGCCGCGCATCCCGGTCCCGCACTCGGGGCCGGGGTCCCACCCCCGCCTGGTCCGTGGCACCCCGCTCCCAGCCCCGGCGCATCCCTGGGGATGGGGATGAGTCACAGGGAGTGACGGACTCGTGAGTCAAAGAGACGAAGAACAAAGCCTTTGGGGATGCTGACATCTGCCCTTCGCCCACTGGAAACCGGAGACCGGGACTGCCGGGATACAGCTGCTGAAGTGCAGGATGACCTCAGAGAGGTCTGTCCAGGGATCTCAGTCACCTGGCTCCAGCAGGTACAGATTTCCAACAGGCATTCAGTGGTTAGTGAAGGTAAGCAAGATGCTTCTTACGCAGGGATCCCCTCCACCTATGTGCTAAAAAAGTAACAAGGAGTTTCTGGATGTTCTTTACAGGGTATAGGTTTGCAAAGGTCAGCTGAAGCAGTTAAAAAAGCCTCTTGTCTCTCCTTTACACATGGTGTAGTCAAGGAAACACGTCTCCGGACTGGAAAGTGGGAGATCTGAGGCTGGTCTCTTGTGCAGCCCCAGGCAATTGACTCCTTACAAGTCATCTTGTAAAGAGACATTTATAATGTCTCTGTACAAGTTGTCAGGACCTTGCCTCCAGCTACACTCATGGCAATCATCACCCAAAACCTCTGACAAGAGCTGGGGTCCCTGCTTTTCAGCTTCCTAGGTGTCCTTCAAAGCAAGCTTTCCTGCCAATTCAGGATTTAACTCTTTCCATTTGTCCCCCTAATCCATCCAGATGGACTCTCACACCACCCCTGACAAAGGCTCTGGCTTTATTGGAGACGCTCAGTCAGTGTGAGTCGCTCCATCCCATGTGTTCTGGGCAGCCTGACACTGGCAGGGATCAGGCACCCAGAAAACACCCAGTAACTACCATGGACATCAAGCCCTCAAGCCCCAAATGTCAGCCTCTCTCCTCGTCATCACCAAAGCCCCTCCTTCAAGACCATGACTAAGACATTGAAGCACATAACCCTGGGAAGAAAAATCATTTTAAACTAATAAAGAACCCCTATCCTGCATCCTTGTGAAGGAAAGGAGAAAGTGTTACATGCAGACAGGCAGTGCCAGCTGGCAGAGGGTGGGCTGCCAACAAAGGGGTGCTGATGTCTATAGATGCTGACCCAGGTTGGGAAGCCATGGAGGGAGAGCCTGGGGAAATCCAGGTGGGTCTCACTTTGGAATATATGGACAAATTCCTTCATTAGCAGCCACATCAGAAGGTGCCCATGCTTCTGTGCTTAAGCTGAAGGGGATCTTGAAGAATCAACATTTCAGACAACAAAAGCACCAAAATATGCTTATTTCTCTACTCCAGTGTGCCAGAGATCGAACTTGGGGTGCCTTGATGATATAGTTTAATTTTCCAGACCAGTCAGCCAGTAGCTAAATGCAAAAACCCTTTATTTCCACAGCCTCAAGCTACAACCTTCCTCTCAGCTCATGGTCAAAGCTCTGACCTGGAGATGCTGCAGAGTTAATGGCAGGCTCCACTCAAATTCTGCATTCAAGCAATCACACCACCGGCCAAATTGAAACCAGAATTTGCTTCAAGAACATCTAGTTTAGTTTATAAAGTATGTGGTTATGATGTAATCACAAAATTAATGCAGATCTGTTTATGCAGCATCAACTTGACATGGACCAGGCCACAGGAAAAACAAATTTCATTTTGATACAAGAAAGACAGCTTTTACAGTGAGAACAATCAATCACTGGAACAAGATCCCCAGGGACATGGTAGAGTCCCCATTGCTGGAGGTTTTCAAGATGTGAGTTAACACTGTGCAAGATAATCTCATCTAGGCTCCCTTTCCCACAAAAGGCTGGACCCAGGCAATCTTTTGGCATCCTTTCCAACTTGGACTGTAATTCCATGAAAAAACACACTTTCAGATTTATTGTGTGATTATTTGCTAGTAAAACTAATGCATTTTATTCACCTGTAAAACCATGCCCATTCTCCCCTAAGCCACTACGCAGAGTTGTTTATAAGTCTCTAAAAACACTCCCGGCATCAGCATCCCAAAACTCCTTTGAATCTTACACTGGGTGGCTATTTCACTTCACCTGCACTCAAACAACAGCTCCATCCAGCTGCATGGGCTCATGGTTGTCCTCTGGCAGGGGTGCAGCACCTTTGTGGTAGCACAGGATAAGTAAATATAACAACCACCTCAGGTGCTAGAGGAGGGGAGAGGGGCTGCACTGTCCTACTCAGCTACAGGGAAATTAACTTTCATTGTGAGTGGGAATGTTTAGGAAGGGAGAAGCTTCCCTTGCAAACAGACACCTTGGGAAGAAGCAATGGGCATAACCAAGAAACACTGTTGTAAAGGGGTCATTGTCCACGGGCACTGGTTAAGCACATACATAAGGGATGCTGCCTCCATCAGCTGTCCAGAGCAGCCACCAAACACCAATAACCCATGTGGAGCAGCTTCAGATCCTCCCCATGCCCCTGTTTCAGAGACTCACTACTCCCTTTGCTGCAGCTCAGGACAGCACTGAGTTTGCAGCTCCTGAGCTCCCCATGCAGGTGGGCACTGCTGTGACCCCCTTCACCAACAGGGAGCTTCAGCACAGAGACCCAAACACAAGGTCCTTACCCAAAAATCAAAGGGGAATGGGAGCACCACTGCCTTTTCCCAAGGAATTACAGAAAATCTGAGGCAAAGCAAGAAATTTCACATACATTTTCTCAGGTATAAGGCTGCTTCTAAAACAGGACTTGCTGCCTACCAGGATCTTCCCTGCTGCTCACACAATGCCAGGGTTCAGCCACAGAGCCCAACTACAGCACTCACAGCACGAGGCATCACTGCTCTCTAACAAATCACTCTGTCCATGAGTTATAGCTGGAAGTACCGTGTGGAAAAGCCAACAGGACACAGATATTGTGCTTCTGAGATCATTAAGGCAACAGAAGACATGTGTTGACCCAGACATACTTCCCTAACTACGTACTTGCTCCTACTCAGCATTATGGTATGCTGGACCTTGGAAGCGCCCTGAGTTGCATGAGAAACGTCCTCCCTCACCCCAGCAGCATGGGAATCACTTTGCTGGGAGGCTCCAAGTCATCCAGCAAAGCACAAAGCAGGAGGGCAGGCAGCAAAGGAGCTCCTGCCCTGGGGTTAGCCAAGTTCAGCAGAGCAGTGTCGAGGAGCGTTACCTGTGCTGTCAAACCAGACATGAGTTGTGCCCCACAACGGGACCATATTTAATGGAGATGAGCAGAATTTACAGCAGATTTAAGAGCAGACATCAGGAAATGGATAATGCTTCATACCTTGACATGCCTCAGACAACTGGGAATGCATCTGCTGGCCAGGCAGGAGCTGGCAGCCAGAAGTGAGCTGGGAGCAGCATGGAGCACACTGTGGATACAACATCTGCAGAGGCAGCTCCACAAAACCCAGACCCTTCCCTGAGAGAGGGACTGCACAGACCTACTGTTAAATGGGCCCAAACCTGCAGCTACAACAGGTTACTGCAGAATATGCAGGGTAAAGATAAATGTTTCAACAAGAAACTTGGCTGAAAAAAAGAGTTTTAGGTAGTTTTTACAGCAGGGCATCACATGCAGCAGCAAAATGCAGGGGCCAGCACCAGGTAAGGACAGAAGCAGTGGGACACTGACAGCAGAAGGGTGGGCTAAGGACAGACCAGCAGCCACCAGCAGGACAGATGGGAATGTGTCCTTGGGTGCCAGGGCTGGTGAACACAGTGGGATCTGACAGGAGGTGGAACCATCCAGATTGTAAATGCACAGGCTGGTGCCCCATGTGTGTGACATGCTGCAAGCCAGAGGAGAAAGAAAAATGCCTGGTAAATAAGGTGTATAAGCTATGAAATGAAAAGACTACTAAAAAAGAAACATGTCAGACTTTTACCTGCCATTTCCTAGGAATAACAGGGACACCAAGAAACCTGAGACATGAAAGATAGCAAGAGTGATCAGAAGCAATCCCAATCCCTCTGCTACACGCATTTTAAAGATTAACTTCTACTCAAGAAAGTAATCAATGCCTTTCCTGTTGCTCAGTCCAGGCATGTGGTGCTTCCTGGCTGGCACTGAGGACACCAGAGATGCTCTATTGTGCCTTCCCAGCCCCTGCAAACCTCACATTGCAAGCAAGGGGGTGTCCCTGCTACTCAATATGATATATAAACCCATGTTATACTAAGAAAATTACACACAAACATATCCATAGTGGATCTAACTGAAAGATTAAGAGTGATCACCAATGGGTTAATGGACAGTTCATCCTTCTTTCCATGCACCCACAGCCCTCCCAGCTGCCAGGCTCTGCCTAACACATGCCACTCACTGCAGTCAGGTGTTACGATCACCCATTCATCATAATTTGTTAACTCTTAAAATGAGTTTTCCTAGTGCACTTTCAAAGGCGACATTAATCATTTCCCTGGGAGATCAGACCTCCTTTCCCATCCTCTCACCCCACCACTGGAGTAACCAAACCCCCACTGTTCGGGTTGCCGCAGACCCTTCCTTTTCTTTTAAGAGGTAGAGGCCCCGCGGCATTTACAATGAAGGCTTTGTAGAGAGATCCGGGCGAGGCAAAAGAGCCATCCGCTAGGGAAAGACAGGAGAGCCATCTCCAGGCCACTGCCACCAGCGCAACCTGGCACTGCAGGGAGAAGGGGTGGATGTGAGGAACACGGCACCCAGACCACGGCTCCCCAGCCCCAAAACCAGTGGAGAGGCACGCCTGGAAACAAATCAATTTAGAGCTAATGTTCTTCATGCGGTATTAGCTGTCAGAAATGTGTGAGTGATGGTTTAACCGGATTAAAAGGGACTAACAGGTTCTGTGGGATTGTGTTTCTTATACCGGCACCCACAGGCACCACCTGAGACTGGCACCTGGTTACCCCTGCTGCTCCAGAGCTGCCAGTGAACCAGGCACACACCTACAGCATCACCTCTCACCTTCAACACCCTCCCTTGAAGGACAAGCTGTTTGTCATCCCCTGAGATGGGATCCTGAACATGGCCCTCTGCAGGAAAGCCTGAGCTCTCCATGGGCAGAGGAGACCCCTCCACATGTCCAGCTCCAGCAGCTGTGGGAAAGTCCTCCAGGAAGAAACCAGGCTTAGTTCCCACCCACCCTGGAGTGCCCTCACCCCATCCGGCAGCCTCACACTCAGCTCAGGAGCCAGCTCATCCCACCCACAGCCAAGGATTAATTAAAAGCATGTTTAGGGCCAGAGCAGTAACTGGGATGTGGCCCCCAGTGCAGCACAGATCTGCTTTCATCTGAGTCATCTCTCAGTCACCAAAGTCCAGCCCAGCTGTCCCACTGCCTGTGCTGGAGGAGGCTGAGCTCTGCTCCTTGCTCCTCTCTTCCACCAGTGTGCCAGTGCCAGAGCCCATGGACCTGGGGAATCTCTGGAGCACATCAGCTGGCACAGCTGTTCCTGTGCCAGCAGCAGCAGGACCACGGTGAGTAGAGCAGCTTGCCCTGTGTATCTGTGTTATGCCATGGATCTGGGAGTCAGCAGCATGGCCTGGTGATATTAGCATCATAGAACCATTTAGGTTGGAAAAGACACCTAAAATCAAGTCCAATCATTGTCATTTTTGTGCCCAGAATCAACTTGAGCACAGTTTTCCCACATGTGATTTGTCATTCCCTTTACTGCCCCAACCAAGCAGCTTTCCCTGCCTGTGCTGACTCCTTCAAGCAGGGACCCAAGACCAGCCCTCCAGCCTATCTGTTGCCCCATCCTGTATTTCATGACAGAACCACCCATCAGAAACACCACTGGGATGGCCTGCACAGCTCTGTGGTACCATACAGCACCCAAACCAGCCGTGTGTGAACAAGGGCAGAGCAGATGTGTTTATCTTCCTGCATCAAGTCTCCAGGCACAACCACCTTAGGTGGAAGCACACATCACATTTACATACACCTGGCCCAGGTCACCAAGTACAGCCACGTGCCCTCCCTGCTGCCTGCCCCTCTACACCCCTGCCTGCCTCCCTGCCCACAGCTCAGCCACCCACAAAAAAGCCAGTTCCAGCAGAGATCAGTGAAACATGTACACACTCGGACAGCAGCATTTTACAAACATTGTCCCTGCTCCTGGGCATAGCAAGAGCTCTTGCATCTTTGCACAAAGACAGCTGTCTGGGGTCTTCCTGCTCTTGGGGTCCCTGGGTGCTGCATGACCTGAGAGTGACAACCAGCCCAGGCACCAGGGCTCTGTATTCCTTGCAGCAGCTAAGCATGATGTGCAGCCTGAAGGCTGAGAGAAACCCACTTTTTATGCTCTTTCAGAACAAAAAGCCTGGATCACATCACCAGGGAGTTCCCTCTCTCACCAGCAACTCTTTGCAGAGCCCCCTGCCAGCTCTGTGTGGAGGAAGGGGACACAGTGCTGCACTGAGGATGCAAACAGGTAAACCATGGTGGGACCAAACTGCCCTTCCTCTCCCCAACACCCCTGGCACAGGCTCTCCAGCCCAAAGCCCCCAGCTGCTGAAACACCCACCAGGCTCTAAGTTACACGAACAGCTCTCAGGAATGCTTTGAAGTGGCTCAAACCAGAGGAGAAAGCACAAGCAAGAGAGCTGGACCGAGGAATGGGAAGGTGTCATCCACACTGTGAAGAGGCAGCAGGGAGTGAAGGATGCTCCTGCAGGCAAACCCTTATCCAGGGGCACTCAGCACATCCCTGGATGGGGCACAGTGGGCCAGCCATGGGAGCAGCCTTCCCTGGCCACAGCTTCGCTCCACCCTGGCTTGAGTGTTTCTTCTCATCCCTGTGGTTTCCCTTCCAGCTCCGATGCCCAGCAACCGGCTGGGAACGCCCAGGAAAAGAGGCCTTGTGCCTCTCTGGGGCTGCCGTGCCCGAGGAGGGTGAGCTGTGCCATGCCATGGGGGTGGCAGAAGGGACACCCACCAAGTCTGCCAATTTGGGCACAGACACCCCCTCCCTCGCTTTCCCTCTCTTATCCTGGTCACCCTGCTCGTGCATGCAGAGGGTGAGCCCCTGGGGGTGATGCCACACAGCCTGTCCCCTCTCCCAGCTGCTGGGAGCAAAGTCACAGCCACAGCCACCCCCGAGCACCTCATTGCAACAGCGCTCCCCACAGCTCCATGTACCTGGGAGCAGTTCTTGGAACCACTCGGTCATGCACAATTAGGCGGGATTTGCAGGGAAACCGGGGAATTAAACGGAGTTATTCATTCCTCTGCCTTCCCCCTCCAACCTCCACCGCACTCATGGCCACAAAGGTGAAGCCCACGTCACCGCTCTGGCGTAACACGGGGACCAGCCACGGAACGCGCACCCAGCTCCTGCCAGCCTGGCAGGATGGGAAGGCAAAAACCGAGGGAAGATACTTTGGCAAGCAGGAAAAGCTCCACCACAACACATACACACACACGCACACACAGGAGCCAACCTTCAGAGCAGAACCGCGTCTCCATGCCAAGAGCTCGGCTATTTTCCTCCCTCTTCCCGGCTCGCAGCTCTGAGCTAACAGGCTCAGCATTCATCCCCCCGCGCCGGGCGGCACATGGGAGCAGAGGGGGGGAGAGAGAGACTCAAATGAAATCCAGACCTAGAAAGCAGTTTCTTTTTCCCCTCTGCTTCCCCCTTAGCCCCCCCTGGCTTCTGCTGGAATCACCGTCTGTCTCGAGGGCTCAGGAGGATGGGAAAAAAAAAAAAAAAAAAAAGAAAGAAATGAAGAAGGGAAGCGTTGCAAAAAAAAAAAAAAAAAAAAAAAAGCAGAAGGGAAGCGTTGAAAAAAAAAAAAAAAAGAAAAGAAAAGGAAATAAATAAAGGAATAGGCTGAAATCCACCCGGAGCGGGACTGTTCCTCCTCTTAAAGTGCAGAAGCTGCTGGAAAGGTAGGAGGGTAGAGGCAGAATATAACATATTAAATGATCAATAGCCTACCTGAAATCCGGTCCCTCTCCATTACTACAGGATATATTTAGCATCCGCGTGTCACGGCCGTCCCTTTTTTCGGTGGCGTCCCCTTCTTTCCCCCACTCTCCCTCCCTCCTTGCCTTGCCTCCTCCTCCTCCTCTTCCAAAAAAAGCTCTTTGTCTGGTCTAATTTCTTCAATCTGTTGCAATCATGAATGCATCCAAATTACCACATTTCCATGTGCTGATCATATGTTTGTGCTCCAAACTGAAGTAGCTTTGTCTCTTTGAAATGAAAAAGAAGAATGAGAGAGAAAGAGAAAGGAGGAAGAAGAAAGAAAAAGGGGGTACATGACCCGAAAAATCCTGTAACTCCCTGAAATACTCCACCAGGCACAGGAAAACTGGAAATCCCGAGTCCTCTGTAAAACAGTCTTAAAGCTACAGCATGCGAGTGTCCAGGGGAATGCTCCAGCCTCCACAGCTCCCTCTTAATATCCACCAGGAGATGCTTAAGGAACTTGGCTCCTCACAACAACAGAGCGAACAACTCATCCAGCTTCTCAAATCTCTCCCCGCTTCCCCAGTCTTATTTTCCTGCTATTTCCTCTATCCCCTCCTCCTTCCTTGGCTCCAGCATTTTAAAAGAGCGCAGATCCTGCACGTTCCCCCACCCTGCCAGGTCTGAAGTTTCGATTCATGCATAAACTATTCGGCTGATGAAGGCTGACTTCACTCCCAGCACAGCATCACGGGCTGCTGCTGCTACCAGGCAGGACCCGAGCGCTGCCTATGTTCACTCGCCCCGTGCAGCCCTTGCAGAGCTTTGCCGCCGGCCCTGGCACCGAGCCCCTGCTTTGCCTTCCTCCCCACGGCAAGGCGGCGGTCGGGAGGATTTCGGCAGCCTGCCAAAAGCGATAGTGAAAGTCTCCGCCCTGGACAGAAGCTCTTGGTCTTCTCCTCGGTCCCGCAGTGGAGTCGAGGTGGGATGTGAGAGTAGTTTTGCTTCCCCGCGGTGGCCGGGCAGGGCACAGGGTGCAGGGGGAGCAGGGCAGCCCTGCAGAGCCTGGGGCCAGGTCCCCGGCTGGGATCGAAGGATGCAGCAGTGAGCTGGCCCGCTTGGAAACTTCCACTTGGCTGGTGGCCCGGGCAGGCAGCAGGGATGCCGTGTTAGCACCTCCAACGAGGCACTGCCCCACTGCCCAAAACTCCCTTCACAACCCTCCCGTATCATCCGACGCCAATTCCTGTTGACAAGGTGGAGCCTGAGTCACCCAGCCAGCTGCAAGGGCACATCCCCAGAGCTGCCAAAGAAGCCATCCAACCCACATCCCCAGGGCAGGGATGGCAGATGCCAGGAGGGAAGGCACAGCTGCTCCACAGGCCAGGTGTGCTGGCAGGATCCTTGTGTGATCAGCATAGTACATGTGACATGTTTTGCCCTAAAATGCTCACAAGTTCGCATGGTAAAACTCGAGTGTGACAGGCTTTGTCACAGCTGGCACTCCTCTCACACCATGGGCAGAAGGACAGCTCAACTGGATGAATAAACTTCCAAGGAAAGACTCCAGGCATTACAGGGATTGCTGGGACCTTTGGAAAGCCTGAGCCTACATTATATTCCTTTTCAACATTGTGGGTTTCTCCCATTCAGCAGCTGATGGAGTATCACCACCCCAAACACAGCCAGCACGCAGATGTGGGGTCAGTCCAGTCCCCCCAGCCAGCAGCAACCACTGCACATCCCAACAGACAGCAGGGAGCTGGTGAGAGGCAACCCCAGGACAGTCCAGTCCTTTGGGAAGTTTCTCTCTAATCCCCAGTAGGTTATTTTCTAGGCAGAGAAGGTCAGGTTCCTTCCCAAATTCCTGTTCATTCATTATTTGGTATTAAAGCCCTGCATGTTCCTGCTGCCAGAGCCCAAGGCCTTAGAGGGGACAATAAGCAATGTTTTCCCATTAACAGGCTGAAATCAGGTTTCCTGCCTGAGACCTCAAAGGTGCTGAACACAAAGCAAGGACACGGGGGAGCTGCACAGCCCCACACAGCACAAAACCCACTGCACTGCCTCCACCAAGCAGCTTTATTGCCAAGCTCCTTAGGCTGGAGAGGAAGGGAAAAACTCAGGGGAAGCATGGAGAAAGGAAGAAGGTGAATGGAAAGGAAGAAGTGATGGGGGCAGCACACATTTTAGCCTCTAGATTTTAACCCATCGAGACCCAGGTGATTAGGAAGGATAAAGCAAAGGCACCATTTCTTTCAGGGCAGATCACCATGAACCACTCAGGGAAGTGAATCCGAATGATGGCTAATGCAATTGAACCTTAAATTTAAAGACCTCCCTCCAGGGAGATGCTCTCGTTCAGACTTAAGTCCTCAAATAAATTTTACTGGATTAATTTCAGCAGCCACGTGTCTCTGAAGAAGCACTCAAAACCCACTCTTAGGCAAATAGTGGGGTGCCTGTGTTTGAAAGAGGGGTACCCCATGCTGTGATATCAGCATTGAGGTTTGCTCCCTCCAAAGGTTCAATTCCAGTGACCTACATGTCACAGGGCTGGGGATCCCCCACCTTCCTTAGTTTTTGAGAAACTCATCTACTTACCAGTTCAAACAGATGTTCAGTGGTCTGCACACTGTACATAAGTATAAAATCTATTCCATTTTCCACTACTACTGCTAAAGGGTGGGGGGGAAGTCAAGCACACCTAGGGCTTAGAAAAGGGACAGAAAAGTCTTCCCTGGCTAGGGCTGTCTTCCTGGTGTTCAAGGCCCCCCAGAACTGACTTTGGGGAAAGCCACGAGGAGAGGGAAGAGGCAGAAAAAAAATTTAAGGAAACCATTACTGTCTGCTGCAAAAATAAACCCAACTTCCATTTGCAAACAAGAATCTGAGACAACAGAGGAGGAGCCTCGCTCCACTGCCACCCCGTGCTCACGGAGGCTGGCACAGGGTGCTTTCTCTCACAGGTTTGGACATTCCCACCAGTGCCAGCCAGCAGGAAGCAGTGCCAGGTGCAGAGAAAGCAAGGAAGGAAATCACAAAAAAGAAAGTTAACCAAACCCTGTTCCAGCCTCAGCTTGAATTTTGTCTCTCTGTCTCTCTCACCTTACTGAGGCTCTCGGCAACACCCTTTGCCAAGTCACAACCTGCTTGTTGTGCATGAACACACAGATAGCAGGGACCATGGGCATGGCAAAGAGCCCAGGACAGCAATGGGCAGCCAGGAGGGACTTCAGGACTGCTGACACTGTCACCAGCCACAGTAGTGGCCACCATGGTACAGAGACCTGCAGGCATTCAGGTAGATCTTATTTGCAATTTTTTGTCTGCCTCTCTATTTGCATGCTGGGATTATGTTCCTGTGGCATTTCATCTGACAGAAAAGTTATTTTCTTTCCTACCTATTATAGAACCACAGTCCCACAGCCAGAGCCAGCCACCTCCAGCAGGCTTTCAGCAAAGCAGCCAGGTACCCCAGAGCTGAGCTGGGAAGGGTGAACGCTGCAAGTCCCTGCACTGACAGAGGTGTCAGGAAGCAGCCAGAGGAGCCAAAGATCTTCCAGGGCCTGAAGAGGCAAAAATGGGGATTCAACTGGTTCTTTCACAAGCTCAGCTATCTGCAGTGCTGGTGAGCTGGGAGGAGAGCACAGAGGGGGGACAGTGTGGCACAGCAGAGCATTCCTAAATCAAATTACGTTCAGTGAAGCATTTTCACATGAGGAAATACAGGTCCCAACTCAAACAGTGCAATCAAGTGTTACTCCATTATATTCCCTCTATGCCATTTACCCCCAGGCTGGACCCAGCCAGCAGATGACAGTATCTGAGCCTCCATGGACTGTTTGCTCCAAGAACCTTTCATTTACATTTATATGAGCCTTGAGGACGGGGAAGAAAGAAAATCCTGGCTAAAATTCTTTGCATTTGAAAAAAAATGAAAACCAAACCAAGGAGATCCTCCTCTTTCCAAGGGAGGTGCTTACCCTCTCTGAATGCTGCTGCCCTGCCCTTTCCCAAGTGTTTCTTTGCCTCCCCACTCCATCCCCCTCTCCCAGCTGGGCACTTATGGAGCTATTCCTGCCCTGGCCCACAGCTCTCAGCTGCTCCACCATTTGCTGCCAAGCACTATTTTGCCACTCCCTGGCTATTTCTTATGAAAACCTGTATTTGTTCAACACAGGGGAACATGGATCACACAGATCCTCCCAGAGAGCTGGTGAAGGGCTTTCAATGAGGGCATGGAGTGACAGGGCAAGGGGGAATAGTTTTCCACTAACAGAATTTAGGTATCAGGAAGAAATTCTTCCCTGTGAGGGTGATGTGGCCCTGGCACAGGGTGCCCAGAGAAGCTGTGGCTGCCCCATCCCTCAAAGTGTCCAAGATCAGGCTGGATGTGGCTCTGAGCAATGTGATCTGGCTGAAAAGCTCTGCAATTTCTGGGCACTTTACACACAGGCAGCTCACGAGTGTGGGATGCAACAATCAGTTCCTTGGTATGGAGAGAAGACATCACACAAGGACAAACCTACTGAGATGTTTGTTTCACTTTCTTATCACATGGATTTTCAAAGTATTTCTGTCTATTGGGAAAGCCACAGGGAGGGTCTTTCTGATTGATTTCCAGTCCCCACTTCTGGAGAAAGAATGATCCACTGAAGGAAATAAAATGCCCCAGAACTATGCATCAGACCCTATTTTGATTTAGCAGCAGAATCATCCAGGCCTGGGCTCTTCTCTGGATGTGATAAAATACCTTTGACCAGAAATCAAACTACAAAAATTTTAAACCAAGATGATTGCTCCATCATGATGGTCAGTCAAGAACGTCTCTTGCTCCTGGTGCTTTTTTTTTGGAGCTCACTCATTGCTTTCCTAGCTATCAAAATTTTGTCAGAGAGACTTCACACTTTGCAGATTATCCCTGAACATCTACAGTGCCTCATCCACTTAACCCAGTGCAGAGTAAACAAGTCATCCCTGCAACAAAGGGCAGTCTCTCCTGCAGTCCTGGACACCAGATAAATATAGCAAGGAGAAAATCTGTGCTCCCTGCCTAAGGTACAATTAGGGGGTTGGTAAACACCGGCCACCACTGGATGCCCTGGCCTTGGAAGCTCAGAGGATGCCTGTGGTGGGCAGCCAAGGCTCAGGAATTTGTCTCCACAGATGTGATGAGGGACACCAGCCTTTGAGGGGGAAGAGGGAAAGTTGGGCAGCCACGAGCTGACCTACAAACTGATGTTTCAGCAACAAAAAGATGAAGAAAATAAACACCAGGAAGAAATGTGTGTAGTCACCCAGAGAAATGTGACCACACACAGCTGCTTAGGTGACTAACACTCATGAATTAGCACATACAGACCAGGTCAGGACTTACCAGCCCTCCTTCCTCCTCTCACTTCCCCCTGTTCCTAAGGAGAAGGGTGCCAGATGCCATACCCTGCACTCTCACACTTCCATATGTGTCCCACTCTTCCAGTGCCCATTGACACCCTGGCTGGATGTGTGTCCTTTCACTGCCACCAGCCCCAGGAGGGTTCCCTCCACTTGCTCCATCAGCTCCTGCATGAGTGAGCCATGTCCCAGGGCAGCCATGCCCCCCATGGAATACAGGCTGGGGCTGGCAGAGCTGATAAGGAATATATTTCTCTGAGCACACTGCATTTTACTCTAGAGGACTTGAGATTTTTTTCCTCCATCCTTCAGAATGGGATGAGACAAACAACTGGGATAAACCCACACTCCACTGCCGTTCCCCTTTCCTGCTCTCTGCTGTATTGGTGTGAGGCTCTCTTGAAAGGGCACTAGAAGCTTCCTCCAGAGATGTCTGTTCCTGATGTGATAAATAACCTCACTCAAGGGCTGCTGCTCCTGTCCTGGAGGAGCCACACTCTGGGCTTCCACATCTCCTTTCCTCAGGGAACCCTGTGGACCTCCTCAGCATTCATCAACAAATCTGTATCATGCTCCAGTGAGGAAAAGTGTTATCTTACAACACAGTTGGCAGCTGAAGCCCCCAAACACTACAGACCATTAAAGCCCCAGGCATTCCTGAACCACTAATTTATATTTTACTGTCTCTGGTTTCCTCACACCAGAGCCTACAGTGCCAGGTGCTGTAGGAAGGAAGCATCAAGAGAGCTACCTCCTCACTGACTTTCCGTAGCCTTTTGGGACTAAAAAGATTATAGCTGAGATTGGAGATGAATCACGGGTGTTGTAAAGGAACAGGACGAGCAGAGGACGTGCTCAGCACATCCCCCACCAGCAAACAGGCCCACAGCAGCCATCCCCATTCCTTAATTTCTCAGCAGTGCACACAGGCACCTACATTTCCCCCTTCACTGTCAGTAATGCACAGCTCTGCTGGAAGCACGTGGGAGCCCCACAGGACTCTCCCAGGCAGCTCAGAGTCCACGTGTCAGCATTACACAAACACCACCCTGTGTGTGCAGGAACCCAGGCACCTGAAATGGGAGCAGCCTTTTTGCTTTAACTTCTTGTTGCCTGGAGCTGGGGTCACCTACAGAGCTGTGCTGCTGCAGAAGGGACTCTCCAACCTTTCTGGTGCCCAAGCTTCACCCTCTGATGCTTTGCCCTCATAATGAGAAAGGACATGTGTGATGAAGAGGACACGTGTCAAGTAAGGGCTTGTCACCAGGGAGCCCGAGGGGAGTGAGTGGTTCATGTGCACAGGGACACTTTGGCACAGAGACCAGCACAGCTGGAGTGACCAGTTTGGTGCTTAAAACAAAGGGGAATAGAGGCTGCCCCAAGAAATTCATATGACCTCATCTGAGGACACATCCAGAGCTATGAGCCTGCAACCACAATCTCCAGTTAACCCCTCAGCTGCTCCACCACAGTGAAAGGCACGTTTGTGCTAAAAACATAGAATCATAGAATAATTAAGAGTTCCAAGATCATTGAGTCCAACCATTAACCCAGCACTGCCTTGTTCACCGCTAAACCGTGTCCTCAAGTGCCACATCCACACAATTTTTGAACACTTCCAGGGATGGCAATTCTACTACTTCCCTGGGCAGCCTGTGCCAATGCCTGACCACACTTTCAGTGAAGAAATTTTTCCTAATACCTAATCTAAACCACCCCCGGTACAACTTGAGGACATTTCATCACACATCAAAGAGATGTCGACATCACACTGCAAAGGGATGATGTGCATCCCCCCGGCTTCCAGTTGGATCTGAAGTGCTGCACTCACAACCTGGATCCCAGTGGGAAGCTACAAACAGACACAGGATAAGCTGAAGGTCTGGACCAAGGTTTACAGGAGGGGTTCCCAACCTCAGTTTCCTCAGATACCCTGATGACACGTGGAGGGCTGTGCTGTGAGTGGGGGTACCCGTGTCTGAACTGCAGATGTGTGACAGTTCTGACAGCACTTCCCTAAGGAAAAACCCCTCCCACACGTAATGGATTTACAGCACTCTGAATTAGCTTACATAACAGCCATCATGCACGCTTGACTGGGCAGCCCCCGGCTCTTGACATTTCTTTTGTTTATTTCCACTATTCTGGTTAACCCACAACTTCACATAAAACAGTTTTTAGAGTTATTCTCTTACAGACTCCAGGCATAACGAGAGGAGATGGTCCTCAGGGCAAAGTACTCAATCAAGTGAGGGAAACAGCAAGGTCTACTGCCATATCTACTTTGAATTTGGAGCATCCTAAATTAATGAATCTTGCTGAAATCCTGCTGTCCCAGTTAAAATTATCATGTTAATTTAAACTATGCCCACAGCTATGTGTGTTCAGCTCTTTCACCCACCTGGACCCACATCTTTTCACTTCAGTGCCCATGGGGAAGTATCCCCAGATTTACAGCCAATGCTCAAGGCACAGATTTCAGCTCCTCTGCTGCTCTCTTTCCCCTAGCTGTGAAATGGGAACATTGATAACTATTAAAGGGAAAATGCAAGGCTTGACCGGGGAAAAGCAAAATAAGACATATGTGCCCATCTTGTTGAAACTTTCACGTAAGACTATAATTTCCCCACTTCTATTTATCCCAGGTACCAACTCTCGCAGAGACCTCCTGGGTGCCCTGGGCAGTGTGGCAGGGCAGTGATATTGTGGTCAATGAGGTCCTAGAGCTTGTGCCCTGAGCAGAAGCTCACAGGTTCACACCACAACCAGCACCTTTGAGCCACCTCACTCTCCTGCATGCCCAGCCCAGCTGACCCACCCTCTGTGGCTTCTGGTCTCTCTATCACCATCAGTCTGAAGGGTGGACAAGGGGCTGGAGATGCTGCAAATAATATCTGGTGTGGGAGGCCTTCCACTTTCTAACCAAGAGAAGCATTTGGACAATACATAACAAACTGTCCCAACGAAGGTTTCATGACATCAGTGAGTGCCCCTTTCTAACACAACCCACAAAGCTGGCCTCGAGCTCTGTGCCTCTCTAAATTATGCCCTACACATCCAAAAAGCACCAAGACAAGTTGTGGTTGATCCTCAGCCAACTGCTGAGGATGCAGAAGTGGGGCCACTGGTGCTCTTGCTTTTTGGATGGAAAAGCCAAGCCTGCCCTGGACTGCAGCTGGCTCTGGCAGCCTGCCCCTGCTCCAGGCAGCCACACAGCCAGACAAAGGCTGAAACAGGAAACCTGAGGCACCTGCTCTCCTCCCATCCCTTTGGGACCTCTTGTGAACAAAGCACCTGACCCACAAATAGCACTGCTGCAGGAGCAGTGCTGCTGAAACACAACTGGAAGGCATCATGCTCCCCAAGTGCACCTACACAGAAAAAAATATGCTGTTTTAGCTAAATCAGTAAACTCTACCTTTTTATGGACCCTCTCCCACATTACTCTTGCCAAGGAAGTTCCTTCCTCTTAGCAAAAACTGAATTGTAGGCTGGAAACAAATCAAAGTACAGAGCACAGCTGGCTGCCCGGGAGGAACACGATGCCGATTTCTTCCCCTCCAGCTGCTCTGGGCTGATTTTTGGCTGACTGGGGAACACTCCACTGCTCCGGATGGCAAATGTCAGCAAATATTTCTCTCCTTCAAATTCATCAAGTACAGTTTAGGAAACTGAAGTGGGAGTAACTTCCCTGACACGCCATTCTTAACTTGTGCCGTCAACACCCCCGAGGGATGGGATGCCATCCAGAGGGACCTGGACAGGCTGGAGAGGTGGCCTGTGTGAACCTCATGAAACTCAACAGGGCCAAGTGCAAAACCCTGAACCTCAGTCAGGGCATTCCCAAGCACAAATACAGGCTGGGCAGAGAATGGATCGAGACTACCCCTGGGAAGGAGGATGGCAATGTGCAGAAAGCCAACCCTGTCCTGGGCTGCATCACAAGAACCGTGACCAGCAGATCAGGGGGGATTCTATTCCACTCTGCCTGCAGAGTTGCCTTCAGCTCTGGGGCCCTCAAAATATGAAACATGTTCCAGGAGCTGCTGGAACAAGTCTAGAGGAGGGCACAGAGGTGCTCCAAGGGCTGGAACCTCTCTGCTACAGAGACAGGCTGGGAGAGCTGGGGGTGTTCAGTCTGGAGAAGAGAAGGCTCCAGGGAGACCTTAGAGCACCTTCTAATACCAAAAAAGTCTTCAGCAGAGCTGGAGAGGGACTTCTGAATCCCACCTTACTGGCTTACCTGGGACTATGCAGCAGGCTTGTACAAACCAAAAATACAGAATACCAAAAAAGTCTTCGCTGCTCACTGAGCACTCATGCCAACTGCTGAGCACTGCTGGATGCCAACATCATTCAAACACTTCCAAAGGGTCAAGAAAAATTGAGTCATAGAATGAGGTTTCCAAAAGATGCCAGAATCAGTTCTCCAGGTTCCTGCCCTCACTGCATGTCCCAAGGTAGTACGTGGATGACTGTGCAGGTATCTAGATCCCAAGAGTTGGTGGCTATGGAAATGCATGTCATCCTTTTCTTTGTTTAGGGTGGCAAAGAGCCCAAAACAGCCAAGCCCCCTCTGCAACGCCTCACTTACAACCACTGCTCTGTCATCCCATCCCCAATTTATCTTTTACAGGAATAAAAGCTTCTGGGTCCAAGGCCAGATGTGCAGAGGGGAAAATTTGGACCCGAAACAAGGGGAAATTGAGCTGCAGTTATAGGGAGTCATAAATATTTACTGCAATGTAAACGGAAGGACTGAGCTGCTCATTTGATTTTTAAGTTGAAAAAAAAAATTAAAATTTACAAGGTCTCTCACCAGAAAAGTGGAAAAGTATATAATTAGAGTCTAAAGCAAACAAGCTTGAACAAATGCACTGTGTCTGTCAATTTAGATTCTCTAAACCCCAGTTCCCTTTGGAGCTGTACCAATCCCCCTTTCTGTCCTCAGACATATGTATATGGAAACTCGTGGTGCCCGGGCTGAGACAGCAGCTTTGTTTTTGCATATGCAGAAGATAAACACACACTCCAGTTCAAAACTACCAGCTCTGCGCTGGTGGCCGAGTTTTGAAGCATCAGCTTTAAAATGCAGTTCTTTCTGCTGGCCTGACCTCGTGCTGCCATGAAGCTTTAGCACTCCCACACCGTGACTCTCCAATAATTATCACTCAATGCCTTTTTCCTGCCACTTGACATCAGTTTGGGGTGCAGTGGCCTCCTCTGAGCATAGTTACATCCTCCCACTGGTCTATCACAACACGAGGGTTGGAGGTGGTGCCAGTGCACGGCTGTGGAGCTCCAGAGGCAAAGCCACAAGTGTTCCAGCAGCAGGACAGTGTCACAGCATGCCATGTCCCCTGTCACCCTCATCTGTGCCACAACAAATACCTGTCCCTGTGCTGGTCGCTGGTGTTAGATGAGGGCAAGGCAGGCAGTGTCACAGCTCCCAGGGCATTGAAGTGCACATTTAACCAGACATCCATGACTAATCCCCATTCCACACGTGCTGATGCCCCCACCCAGCAGAGTGCTCCAGTCACTGCTCCAGGAAGGCATCCCGAGGGTGGCTTTCTGCTCCCACCCACACAGAGGGAAAAGCTGAAAACGGCTGTTTTGATAAGTACATCTGGGAGCTGAGACAGGATATGAGGGCTGAGAAGATGAATTGAAATAGCAAATCAAGTCCAGAGGGACAAAGTGAGTGACAGAGTCCAAGGGGAACAGATAAAGCCCCGAACCAAGTGTTGCCAGAGCAGGATTTCAAGGAGGCAAGTGGGGTTTTGGGGGGGACAGGCAACAAACAACAGAGATTGTCAGCATTCTGGAGAAAATGATGGGGCAATGGCAAAGGGAGGTCATGCAGTTTGGAATTAGATGATCTTTAAGGTCCTTTCCAACACAAACCGTTTTATGAACTCAGAGAAGGAAATATGAACAAAGATTTCAATGGCAACCAAGGACCTGCTAATAAAGAACAATGCTTGTGAGGTACAAGGCACCTCGATATGGAGACATGTGCTTCCCACAGGGATTTGAACTGAGGAGCAGCACAGGTTTGTTGGATGGGCAAACACAGCCAGCAAAGGGGCTACCAGAAGGAAAAGCCCAGAAGTGGGCTGCCTGAGCTTCTCTTTGAGTATTTTAGAGGAGAACAGTGAAATTTTCTACTTGTAGGGTCAGGCCAAGGCAGACAACCACCAGGGACATGTCTCTGTCAGGCAGGCAAAGAGCCCAGTCTCGGGTACTCACAAGCACTGAAAATTCTGCTACTGTTTTCCTGAGGCTGGAAAACACCTTTTTCAAGAAAAACAAACCCTCCCACCTGTTTCCTTGTGAATAAGAAACAGCTTCCAAGACATTAAGTTGCAATTAGGATTGTAAATTTAGTCACAAGCACTTATAATCCATAAATCTCCACATCCAATAAAATATAATAGCTAAGGAGAGTCCGAAAGAGCTACTAATGACTAAAGCTGGATTTCAACCTCAGGCCACTCCTGCTTTCTGTTGCCCTGTGTTAGACCCTTTGAATTGAAATGGGGCTTGCTAATTATTGTCTCTGGACCTGTTATTTAGTAAGGAATTAATATTTATTTTATATTGTTCTCTCTTTTCATGGTTGGGGCTTTTTAAAAATATATATCCCCTGCTCTCTTTTTCACTTATACTGTTCTCTCTCCCCAGCACAGAGAGATCTGCATTTATCAGCAGCCAGCTTTGCCTTTCAAACCATGGCAGGAGGCTGAAGATGTGATTTCTGGGTGTTATCACTTGCATTCTCTCAATTATTCAAATTATTATTTCTTATTTGACGAGGAAGTTTCAAAGAGAGAAATTCACACAACTTACTTGGACTTGTCTGGTCACTGAGCCTCCGAAGTCTCCCACTGGAGGTCCGGCTGATTCCTAAAGCAAAGAAAAGGTTTAAAAAGGGAGTTCATGTGAATATGATATGTGAAACAATCTCCCTGCTATGACTCTACATCTGGTGAGGCCCATTTTCTGTTGGGAATCTGCTGTGCACAACCATCTCCGTGATCCCAAGGAGTGTTCTATGCTGTTTTAAACAGAAAAACCTCAGGAGAGACATCCACCTTTCCCTGAAGATGTCAAACATTATTATTCAAACATATCAAACCCACAAATGTATTTACGGTTCCAGAAACACCAGAGGGAACTTTTGAAATCATTAAGCAGGACACACACATTCACCTCTTGCTCCAGGATATTTTATCCTAGAGATGAGTGCAGCACTTCCAGAGACAGGATTCCTTGAAGGAAGAGGAAAGCACAGGAATTTAAGAACATGGATATGCCCTGAACTGACAGAGTACTCTCTGGCCAGACTGCACCCAGTGTCCTGGGAACACATCATAAATGAGAACCCTGGTGTGGGGTCGGACCAGCTGGAACATGGGATGCACCTCCATTCCCACATCCCACTTAAGAAAGTCATCAGAAACTCCCAAGTGCCTCCCAGATTCCAGGCAAGCCAGCAGGACCTGCTGACTACAACAATATTTCTAAACCATCAACAACTTGTTTTATTTCTCTGTTGTCCCAGCTGCCTATTTGTAAAATGATGATTGTCACAACCCTTTCTTCCCAGGCAGGCTAAAAAAAAAAAATCAGCAAGAATCAATATTTTTTCTCCTTAAAAAAAGCCTTTAGTTAAAATGTAGCCATATATTGAAACTGTACATTGATCAATGCCTCAGTTCCTCTTTTTTTACTGCAATAAAAGTGGCCACAATAAATGCAGTGAACCACCTCAGGTGGGGTGATATATCCTGAAATCACCTCAGATGCTCTGATGTCTCAGTATGGGGATTCCTAGAAGGTCTGGAAGCTCCCCAGCCTCTGGTGAGTCCTGCTGGAGGAGCAACAGCTCCAGGATGGTGTCCATCACCTCACACACCAAATGCTGGAGCTGTCAAGCCATGGAAGCTCCTCAGCTCATTACAAACCCTGCCTGAGCACACGAAAATATTGAATCAGCATTTTTACCTGCAAAGAACTAAGAAACTCCCAGGATTTGGGGGTGATTTGGGGGGTTTGATTACATTATTTAAACTATCTTCTCACCATCTACCACATCTGTTGGACAATAAACAAAAGGAATAAAGCACCATCAGTTTAAGCTGCAGAACATCCCTGAACTGTGATTTGCAACACAGTCACAGCCTCACAAACCTTGTCAGCTGGAAGAGTGCATCATACCAGGTAAAAATATATTAAGAATATATATAGAGAGAAAAAAACAGGAAAACTTTCATACCAGTAAGACCTGGGATGGAGGAAGGGAAGGAAAAAGAGCTGCCTGGCAAGGTGACATGGAAAAAGCGTCTCACACTCAGAACCCTCTGCTGATATATAAGCATTTGTGTGTGCATTTGCTCTCTCCCTTTCCCTTTCTAATACAAAAAGCTTCTGTGCCTACAACATTATGTGGCTGAACCACAGGGCTGGTCCTGGGAAACAGCAACACAGGCAGAACCCATTTGGGCACCACCCAGAGCCATCCCCCAACTTGGCTCTGCCCCTCAAAGAGCCCTGCCAGCCAAAGGGCCAAAAATAGAGCCAGGACTGTCCACCCACATCAGTGAACACCCAGTCTGTCTTCTCAAGAGCTCTACCTGCATTGCAGCAGGACAGATTGCTGCTACACACAACACCCAGCCAGCAGTTTCCAGAAGTGACAGCAAGAGAAGGGCTGAAGTTTCTAAGAACTTGTGCATTATAATCAGCACCGTAAATTTTAAACATTTTTTTTCTATTAAACCCAGTCCCTGAATATTTTTCTGAATCTACTGCTACTATTTTTCTCAAGTCTGCTGGTTCTTTGGACACTAGCAAGGACAAAAAGGCATCTCTCCTCTGCTCAAGAGATTTTTAAATAGCACTTCTTGAGACAGGCTGCAAGAACAATTGGATCCTGGCTCGGTTCTGTGCAGGGAGCAAACACCTCTGTGTTGCCTGTGTGCAGACAAGGGGCAGTGTTGAAATCTGGCTTTTAGAATTGCTCAAAAAAGAGAGAAAATCATCCCCTATGGGTGGCACGCCGAGGAACCCAGATATGCAGCCATGCTGAGCTAGTTAAATACAGCCTTTTATGTTCAAAGACTTCATTCAGTCTGCGGCAAAGCAGGACGGAAGCTGAATGAGGAGCTTACAAGCTTGGACAGGATTGCACATAGGAAATAGGCTTTATTCCCTTCAGCAACGACTCCAGTGGAAAAACACACACACAGGACTTGGAGCATCCGATGCAGCACAGCCACTGCAGCATCCATGCCCTGGCTGAGCCTTGTGGCTTTTATGCAAACATTTCTGAGAATTTTATATGCCCTGTCTCACAGGTTTTCTCTGGGGATCTGGAATTACTATTCACACTCTTTTTAAATGGGTGGACAAGCTGAATTGATTTGCTGTGTGTTGGAGGTAGCATTAAAAGGAAGTTTTTCTGACAGCTGTTGCTTTACTGCCTGTTAACAACATTAATAATACATAATAAGGCTGTTAATCCCCTTTCAGACAAAGGAAAAATAAGGAGCAAACACAAAAGTCATCCAGGCGGCCTAATACCTTAACAGAGAGTCTGGAAAAAGGAGGGAGAGCTATGGAGTCCAAGCCAAGCTTGCTATCTCTGATGTCCCACTGCCCTTCTGCCAAGGGAGGATCCAGACACAGCCTGGAAAGCAGATAAACATCAGAGAAAGCTGACAGCCTGGCAAGGCAAGAAGAGAAGATCTGTCAAAAAATAAAATAAAGAATGAAAAAGCAACAGCTACAAATATGCTGCTGTGAACACACTGCCAGCAAGTCATTGGAGTGGGCAGGACCAGAGAGCATCAGTGTGCTGAGCATGTTCTGGGGTTATCTCTATTTATAGCCTGGAAGCAGCAGGCTGAGCCCCACGTTTGAGCTGCAGGGCTGAGAAATGAAAATCAAAGGTTTCCACCCCAGACACAGTGTCTATGAGTTTTCCCTCTAAACACAGTTCAAATGCCCTCAAGTCACGCTTATAAATTTATTGTAGCTCACTGGACTAAGAAGCATAATGCAATATGCTTTATTTAGCTGAAATTAGGAATTCTTTCCCTTGTTCCTGGCAGAACGACTGCAGAACGGAAGAGTCCAACAGTTAAATTCAGTCAGTCCCAGAACGGTTCATTCAACCCAGCGGATGTGCCTCAGCAGGACCAAGTTCTAACACTTGCAGAGCTCAGCCTCACCTTGGCTCACTCACTGAGCAGTATTCTTTGCACATTTTATAATCAATGACTAATTCCCTCCAGATCCACAGGCTGGGACCATATGGCACAGCAGAAAGGGAGCAGCACCCAAGGGCTTCACTGGGATCTCCTTCACAGCTGCCAAAGTCAAGGGTTGCTCCAACTGTGTCATGGCAGCGCCAACAAAGTCTGAGCCAGGGTCGTGTTTAAATCACTCCCTCCAGACAGTATTGGACCAAATATCCTCCTCTTTTCCTCCTCTTTTGTGCTTCTTGCAGCTGCTGATATAACACATGATGGATGTAAAGCATTCCGGTATGGAATTGGGAGCACCTTAGAGATGTTTACCCTGATATAGAGGATACAGACATGGTGCAGGGCAGCAGGGAGAATGAATGCAGCCTGTTTGGAGAAGCTGTCCATGCTACAGAGTGACATGGCTGAATCTGAACCCAGAGCTAATCAGGGAACTGCCAGAGATGTTCACATCCAACGCAGTCAACATGTACAATCTCCAAAACACATCAGAGTTTTGGCATGATACACCCCAAACTTTTTATGGATGCATATAACAGAGACAGACTACTTGAGATTGATTTTCTCCTCACAGTAAGTGATCCATGCTGCTACACTCATATGATGTAAAATTCAAAAGAACAAATTCCCATTATCAACAGAACCCACGCAGTGAGAACAAACAGTGAAGGATGCAACTCAGGAACCCGCTCTCTCTACACAGTCCAGGAAAAACAAAAAGCAAACAAACTCAAGAAACTAAAACAAACAAAGGTGGTGATAGAAAGGGATGGGCCAAAACCAGCAGGAGCCATCCCACACTGTGCTGGAGTCAGCAAAGCAGCACCAGCTCATCTGAGCAGCAAGCATGACCCTTGCTTCTGTTACATGTGTCTCCTAGTAGGTCTGAGATCAGATAATTCAGCTTCCTACTTCACCCAGCACAACACAGCAGGGTGCCCAGACAGCACTGGGGACATCTCCATCCAAGACCAGATTCCTCCTGGACATATCCACACTCCTGGTTCCTCAGAGCACTCTCCTGGGGCATAGAGTGCTGGGTCAAGCCAAGGAGCCATCTCTGGACTTCAGCTTTGGCACTGGGGTGGTGGGAGACTCCTCAGCAGAATAACCCTTCCACCAGCAGCTTTTAAAGCAATGGATGACAGAGGTGGCTCCCTCCAGGACAGGACCTGCACCAGCCCATGCACTGCAGACACCCAGCCCTGCCTCCCCTACCCCTCCCATCCTTCACTATCTCCTCAGGCCATCCTGCTGTCACCTAGGGGGGATATAAGGGACAGCAGGGATGTCACTCTGCCCTGCACAGGTACTGGTGCCAGCTGTTGTGACAGGGTTTTCCACTCCCTCTTAGGAAGTGCATCTCCCTCCCAACAGCCTCAGGACCACAGAGGGTGTGAAACCTTCCCCATTGTATCCACTTCTGTACTCAGGTACTATCCAGAGGGTGGGCAGGAGAACTGCCTTCAGTGACAGCTGTATTTCACCCTGCTTCACACAGACAAGCTCTAAAAGCTCCTGAGATAAAGTGGCTGGAGAAGATCTCATGGGTAACAAGGCCTGGAGCTGTTAACAGGAGGAAAACCCCCAGCTGGTTTGACCCACACTGCACAACCACTGCCCCATGGCTTCTCTGACACACCACACCAGCTGCTGGCTGAGCTGCAGAGCTTTAATGCTGACACAGGACATTGCCTCTGGAGGCAGAGCCTGGCACAGGGGCTGTGGGGCACTGGAGACAGCTGGGGACACAGGGACTCGGGGAAGCTGAGGACCACAAGGGAGGGACATCTGTTTGCAGAGTAGCAAAGGAAGAAGAATCTCTATTGCTTGGAGCCTGAGTCCAATGAACAAC
Organism: Calyptomena viridis; assembly: GCA_013390005.1. Classification (NCBI taxonomy): domain Eukaryota; kingdom Metazoa; phylum Chordata; class Aves; order Passeriformes; family Eurylaimidae; genus Calyptomena; species Calyptomena viridis. The sequence continues at coordinate 318,885 of WEIV01017824.1, read as the reverse complement.
ACAATTACAAACTTCACTTCCATTAACTTGAAATCCACTTGCAACATTAACCTCAAAAGGCATATGGTTAAAAAAAAAGGGAAAAAATTCATGTTCATTTCCAGTACTAATCAGAAACATGCACTGAAGAATAAAAGACACTTTTCCAGATTCTGTGTAATAGAAACTCTTTACAAAGAAGCTGAGCACAGCTAGAAAAAACCCCTTGAAACCATGTGCATGGTTTCCTTCTGGATCAAATATCTCTGGCAGCAAACTGAACTTTCACCAGGATGGAAGGATGCTGATGGAATAGAGGGATGCTGTTGCCAAGGGGCACTGACTACAGACTCAGGAGTGGACCACCACCTTCTCCAACACCACAACCACCATGTGGGTGCACCAACAAGCTCTATATGTCTATGTTGAAGGCTAAGCATAAACACAGAGCCTAAAACATTACTCTGGGAGCTGGATATCCTAATGCTGCAGCCAGACAACACTGGTAACACGTGGAGCCATGAGTTCACACATAGAAAGAACCTGGCCTGAGGCTGGATGGCAGATAACCCTCAAAGAATCCACAGGAAAACTGGCATTGGCAAGATGCATATATTCCTACCACAACACCACACTTTGGCAGGTGCCAAATGCCTTGTAACACTAAAAAAGTGTTCCAAAAGCTTGTGCTAAGGATAAGGGGCAGAAAGAATTAAGCCTCCATTTTTCCAGTGTTAGAAAGGCTTCCCCAAGCCCAGCAGTGGTCTGGCCACAGCAAAGTAGTGTTAGGTAGAAGGACCAGCCTTGTACACGGCAGTAGAAGATGACAGGGGGCCCAGCAGTTTAATCTTGGCTCAAGCTTAGGCTTTGATTCAAAATTTTAACTCAAATTAAATTGGGGTAATTGTCAGGAAATCAATTGCTGCATCATAGAGATTAAGGCCAGAAAATTGCCTTGGCTGACCCACAAAACCCACACCACACATATTTATCTGGTCATCATTAATTCAAGCTTGTGCTTGAACAAAGCCTTGGCTTTTTGGACATGTTCAATCTCAATGTCAAGATTAAAATATTGGACTGATCTCAAGCATTTTGGCAAGTTTCTCTAGGCTAAAATGGCCTTCAAACAGTGCAGAGGCTGTGCCTTTTCCCCATGAGTTTATCCTGAGGTGACTAAACTCAGTCCTCAGATACTCACTTCATAGAAATAACAAGATCATTTCATCACTCCTTGTGATCATCTGTTCCTTACTGCCCACAAATTCCTCACAGCTGATAGTCATTCAGAGATATGCTGGACAGTCATGAAAGCACCAAAAAAAATTAGCACAAGCCGTTTTTCATCTGAAAAAGTGTGTTAGTCATCATCTGTGATCCTTCTGGTTGGAGTGTTCCAGTAATCTGGCTGGGCAGCAGCAAAGATGCCACGTCACCACACCAACACATCAGATGATTTGTGCAAATACATATTTATAACACAAGTACCCTCATAAATTGGAAGAGACTGGAAAAACGGCCCTTTTGTATGTGTTGTCAGCTTTACTGGCTTATGGGATGCTTTTACTCAGCAGCAGGAGGGAAGAGAAAAAGATTTATACAGGAACAGAAAATTGTTCTTGTGAAGCTCTGCTGGTTGGGAATGGACCTGGTAACCACTGTCAAGCTTGGGGAAGCTAACCAAATTTCCAGAGATGGCTTGTCCTTCTAAATTTACCCTGTCTCCACCACAGTCCTCACTTGCTTACACTCATATGCCAAAATCCAAGAGAGAGAAGCAGGACCCAAGAATTAGAATTCAACAAACAGTTACCTCGTGGCATTTTCACTAAACAAAGGGGTTTTGCAGGAAGATGTCACTGAGCTTGTAAAGCCACGGTAAGAATAGCTTGGATCTGCTCCCATTTGTTTCTGCAGAACCTGAAGCATCCCAGCAGAGAGGGGAAGAAGGGAAGGCATCTGAACTCATCCAAGCTGCAGCCTTGCTCAAAGAAGGAAATAATCAAACTCATACACTAACCAGCTGCCACAAGAGCTTCAGCAAGCTAGAAATGTGTTAGTTAGCAATTAACATTAATAACACAAGATTCCTCAGGAGCCTGAATGGACAAGCAATAGGGCTCAGAACACTATGGCAACAAAAAACAAAACAAATAATCACTGTTCATCCTTCACCTTCCAAAAACCCCCAACATTTACAGCTTCCAGACCCACGAGTGCACCTCACTTTCTTGGGTTCATCTGGCAATGGCCATGGATTAGTCGGAGAAAACCACTGTCAGAGGAAGGGAAAGGAATTTTAAAACTGCAGTGTGGTATTTCCATATGGATCAAATACTCCCAAGCTGCCCTGCAGCTCTGCTCCCCACTCCCACAGGCCTGTAACGCTCTGGCTGTGACCACACAGGAGAAGTCCTGGTGCAAATTTCCCAGCCCAGCATCTGGCTCTCTGCTGCACTCCAACAGCTTTAGCACATGAAGCAGCAACGGGGTACTTCAGATTAAAAATAAAATAAAATTAAAAAGCCATCCTTACTTAGATTTTAAATCAATTTCTTGCCATCTTCTTGTGAACTCAGTGCAATCCACATTTTATTTTTCAGCGCCAGCACTTGCTCAGTGACCACTCACTGCTTCATTCCACACACAAAGAGCTCCCAAACTTGTGTTTCAGAGGGTCCCTCTGGCAACAAATGCCACCAGATTTATCATCAGAGCCCTGTGAGCCTGGGGCTGCCATGAGGATGTAATACAGACCCCTTCTGTTTGCCAGGCTCTGGAAGGTAAATGTTGATTTTTCCCAGAGAGGGACAGGGGTGTATAAAGGAGGAAAGCTGAGAACAAAGAGGCAGAGGTGCAATAGCCAAAGGGCAGCAGTTGACAAAGGGCAGAGGTTAAGGACTCTCCTGAGCCCGGGTGACCCACTGGGATGCTTGTCAGAGACGTGCCAGCACCTGGAGCAAACAGGACACCCAGAGAGACACAGACACTTTGGACTGCCCAGCCTTAGTGAGCTGTCTGACTCTCTAGGCACTACAAAGGGAAAAACTCAGCCAGAGATTCTCCTTAGGTGCTAAAATGCAAGTCCAGACTTGTGACAAAGTGTCCTTTTCCTTCACACAGTACCAGACCTTCCACTGCAGCTGTGTAACACCTGGATGAAGGAACCAGCAGCAGGTAAAGTAGCAGCCAAGTCACTAAATCCCTTCCCAGTCAGAAACTCAGATGAATATTCAGGGTCAAGACTGACAAACTCTCTGGCCACTTGACTGAGAACAGATAATCTTGGAAGGGCATTGAGCTTAAGCAGACAACGGCCACTTTTCTCTCTGCAAACATCCACACAAATATATATGTTCTAAATATACTTTAGGCTGCAAATGCTACCTGGAGCCCTTTCACCTGAGCATCCCTAGTGCAGCAGCCTGAACACACACACTTTGCACCAGCTCACCCAATGATGAGCCTTGGATCATTCGGGGAGGTCCCCTGTAATCCTCTGATATTGCCCAGACTTGACAGAAAGCCAGAAAGCCCAAGCTCCAGAATCCAGCTCCTTACATAGCCCTACACAAGATATTTAAGCTCAGAATCACAGTTGCTCCCTTGGGACATCACACATCCACATTTTATCATTTGTCTTTAACCCCAACCCCAGCTGCATCTTGGTTCTCTCCTCATCCAAGCCTAATCCTGCCCTAGGAACATGCTGAGGTAGATGGGCAGAGAGGACCAGCTCAGCTGTAACTGAGGAGTCAGAAACTGCTCAGCCACCATTAGGCTCTGACATGACTCGCTGCACGTAACTTTCCTCCTCCACATATTCTTTTTTCTGCCTGTAAAATGAGGTGTCAAGCACTTCCCCTGCTTATAGGAGCTGGAGGGATATATTATTTAATGTTTTTACATTTTAGCTGTACCATAAAGAATGACTCAGGCACTATCTATAGATTCCTGAGATAATGTCCGCTGTCCTTAAACAGGAGGGAAGGGAAGTTACAATTTGAGACTACAATGAAACCTTGGACTCACACAATTGAGGGGTTTCTATTAACTCTACCCCAGAAGTAGCCAAGACAACCCAGTTTCATAAACCTATAACATTCTTTGGTGTTTTTCCTTCAATGTTACAATTATATTTAATAGTGGCTGCAGCAGGAAGTTGGAACAGAGAACTTCAGCCAAATTTTAGGACATATTTGAATACCTAATATTGCAGATCAGCTTACACTAGAGTTTGCAAAAGTGCCTTTACAAACTGCAGTATAACTCCATCTGTGTCTCAGGAGATGATGCACTTCTTCCATCTCAAAGTTGGACACACTGAAAGCCCAACCATGGTCCCAAAACCACCTACACAAGTGACTGAAGGCCCTGTCTGTGAGGGGTCAGTCAACTCCAACATTAAATTTCCTGTGTGCTCTTCCTCTCCCTGCCAGACTCTTTCATATAAAACATTTAAAGGCATTTAATGCAGGACCAGGTTCTCACAAGCCCCCATTGCCCATGCTGTGCCCCAGAATACATCTGCTGTGTCCTACTGCTGCACATCAGAGGAGTGGGGTACCCAGCACAAAAACACTAAGTTCATTTAAAAACAAGATGAAGAAATAATATGTAAGTGCCAACACATTATTGGGTTATTCTTTGAAATCTTGGTAAGCAACAAAGGGCAGGCACTGATTTTTGCTCTCTGGTGACCAGTGGCAGGACGTGAGTGAACAGCACGAAGCTGTGTTTGGGTTGGATCTCAGGAAAAGGTTCTTCCTCCAGAGGGTGGTTGGGCACTGACCCGAGGCTGATGAAGCTCAAGGAGGTCAATGCTTTCAGGTATATTGTGGGATTTTGAGGGCTGTCCTGTGCAAGGCCAAGAAGTGGATTTCAGTGATCCCTGTGGATCCCTTCCAACTCAGGATATCTTAAAATTCTATGAAAAAATAATTCTAGACCGAACACCTACCTTTCTGCCAAGCCATGCTCTGCAACAGTCAGCCCTACAGCAGAACAGGAGGGAAATTCAGATTAGGTTCTCCAGAATAAAGCCCAGAGGCAGGAACCACCTCTTGATGCTACTCCTTAATTACACACACNGTGGATTTCAGTGATCCCTGTGGATCCCTTCCAACTCAGGATATCTTAAAATTCTATGAAAAAATAATTCTAGACCGAACACCTACCTTTCTGCCAAGCCATGCTCTGCAACAGTCAGCCCTATAGCAGGGCAGCAGGGAAATTCAGATTAGGTTCTTCAGAATAAAGCCCAGAGGCAACAACAACCTCTTGATGCTACTCCTTGATTACACACACCTCTCTCCAGGTACCAAGCAGTCCCAATGCAACTTGTTCCTCTTATGGGCTTCTTCAGCTGCCAGCAAGGGAAAAGTCAAGCACCTGGTACCACCACACAGCTGAGCCCTGGCAAAAGGCAGAGTGAAATCACTCCTGGCACAGGTGAAAACCATTCCAAGTCATGGAGCAGTGCCTGCAGCCTCTGAGGAAGCCTTTCTCTCTATAAAAAGGGCTCACACAAGGAGACACAAAGCCTATTCTGTGGGTTGGGCTGAAAGGCAGCTTTGTATGTGGGACATGGCCCATGCAGAACCCTTCCTTCCAGTCACTCACCCCAACCATACAGATGTTCAGCCTCCACTCGGCAAATCCTTGCCACAAAAAAGGCAGTGGCTGCTTCTATTGAGTGACCCAAACCTCGGTGCACTGACCCTGGCACTGCCCTGTGCCAGGAAGGAGCATGAACAGGGGTTCCCAACAGGGTGAAGCTTATGAACGTGCACCTTATGCCATAAGAAATGAACCATGCAGTGAGTGACCTGCCCCAGGGCATGCACAGACTGCTGCCAGCCAGACCTGAAGAGTTTTTCCCTGTCTGGGAGCTCAGGTCACTTCTGATGACTTCAACACCACTGTGTGAGCTGACCTTTCACAAATGGCACCTCCTGCAGTCAGAGGACTCCAACACCTCTCAGCCAGGGTGGATCCATGGCACTGCCACGTCCCTCCAGTCCAAACCTATCTCAACCATTTGTATCCCTGGCAGGAGCATCACCTGTGCAGGAACATCCCTCCCCTGTCCAGAGCTGTGGGACTGACACAGGGCAAAGGGAGGATGCTCTGGGAGCTGTTAAAATTCCAGCCTTATCTCCAGAGGCTGAGATCATGAGTAGAAAATGTTTCTGTGTTGTCTCAGCAAGCTTCCTGCTGGCACCCCTCTTCCTCTCCATGAAAACACCTCTCTGTGAGCAGTTTTGGAGACAGAGAAGAATGTTCACTGGTACAGGTTAAAGGTATTTACCATTTCTGACACATGAGATTTGTGACAGTGCCTGTCAGCATGACCCAGCCCCTCAACCAGCTGTGTCCTGAGCAGGTCAGAGGATGGTGCTGCCACTCCTTTTGGGTACAGCTGGCACACCAAGCAGTCACCACATCACTGCTCACTGCTGCAGGCTGGCAGCCACCTGCCTTAGTGTCTGGAGGAAGGATGCCCACTGCCTAGGATCACAACCAGAGGTCTCTAAAGGGTTTGACTCCTCACTCCAACAGATACCTGGAAGCCTCAGGGCAGCACCTGACTGTCTGCACAGGAACCCCAGCCACCCTCCATAGTCATCAGGAGATGGGCTCTACTGCAGTGAGTCACCTCCATCCCCAGATAGAGGTGGAAGATAAGGTGATTCATCTGGCAGCCCTGGAGAGAGGCTGCAGGGACCAGCTCTGATTCAGAGATGCTTTTAGATGGCTTGACTCGGTCAAAATTAAATTCTCCCTTGTTTTTATCCAGGCCTCAGTCCTCTGTAATACAGGATATTGGCTCCCTCTTAGCTTTAAGATCAATGTCTGAAAGACAGCTGCCAAAATAGGAAGCACTCTGGTTATCTGTACAGTCATTAGACAAGGAGCAGGAGTCAGGGCACCTGATTATGCCCCAAACTGACCACAAAATCCAATGAAGTAGTTTGTTCCTCTGCAGTTCTGTTTCCTTGGCAATAAAGTGGTATATCCACATCTTTCACAGGTGAAAGGGCCACATTTAGCCACAAACTGAACCCCCTGGGGGAGCCCAAAGTCCCTCTGTAGGCTCTGCCCAGGTGGTACAAGCACAGAGCAAGGTCACTGCCAGAGAGGCCCGTGCTCCAAGGGAAGGTGACAGAGAGGGACAAGAGAGGGACCTGTCATCCCTCATGCCCTAAGTTCCTTGTGTATAAAAAAAGCACTGACCTTCAGGCTCTTGGGCATCTGTCACCATCAGTTTATTCCATAAGAAAGTGAAATTAAAAAAAAAAAACACAGCTGAATCAGTGCTTAATCTTGCAAAGATTATGATGACATGATTTGAAAAGCAGAGGAGGCTGTAAGCCCCAAAGCAGAGGTCTCTACTTGGTTTCTAGTCCTATTTTGCCCATAATCTACAGGGAACAGGGCTTGGATGCTTCAAGGATGTTCTGAGGGACTATGTCAAGGCAGTTTTTAATCCAAAACCTGACCTCCCAGCTGTGTTTTGTCCTAAGGATACATCACTCATTAATCATCAGAAATGGGAAAGAGAGATCATTAAAGATGAAGATCCCCAAGTGGGGATGAAATGTTAGAGAATATTAGAATTCAAATTAATCCTGATACACCGGAAATGGCCAACAAACAAAAAACCTGAATAGGATGGAGTGTGACCCAGCGAGGACCAGCACAAAGGTCTAATCTACACTCCAGATTCCCTCAAGTCAGTAGTTGCAGGAGGTTCCTATAAAAGATTCATATCCCACATGGGCTGAATTGCCAGATTGTATCATCATCAACTGGAGGAATAGTTTAGGATGGCAAGTATTGCAGGCAGGTGCTTGTAGAAGGTGAGATGTCACTGACTGCAGACCGAGGTGTGGAAGGCACTGTCACAGCCATGTACAGGAGATGGGCAGCAGCACCCAGGCTCAGCCCCAGAGGATGATCCCAGTTAGAGCTGTTCACTTTGCAGACCTCTTTGCTGTGCACTGGATCCTGCTGTGGAAAGCCTCCAGGTGCCAGGCAGAGCAGCCCCAGTCCAAGGGTTTGTTTGCACTCACCCAGCTTGTCAATCTGGGGTTCTGCCATGCCCTTACATTTCCCTCCTGTGTCATCATCCAGGACACACTACCTACCTATAAGAACCAGGCAGGCTGCCCACGCAGGGCACTGCTCCCTCTCTCTCATCTGCTCCAGGCCACCCCATCCTGCAGCCCTGTGAGTGCCAAGGGAGCAGCACAGCCTCGTGGAAACACCCCAACATCCTCCTCTCAGCAACGTTCCCCAGGTCCTGCAGGCTCTGTGCCAATTCTGAGTACCTTGGAATGGGACAAGGTGCCACACGCCACCTGCTCCAGCTCCACGTGACAGCCGGGTATTTGCTCAGAGAGAAAGGCAAACAAACCCACCCTGGAAAGCTTCGTGCTCCCCTAGAAATTCAAACAAGGTCATCTCCAGATGGAAAGCAGGAGAGCATGAACAATCCTGGGTAAAGCAGCTGCCCCAGTGCCTGTTTGGGCAGCCCTGGCAGCCCCAGAGAGAGGAGGGGGTGAGGAGAGAGGAGCAAAGCCACAACTCATCAATACCTGTGTCCATCTCTGCTTCTGTTTCCCCATCCACTGACCCACGTTCCTGAGTACACCTGACCAGCAGGAAACACTTCTCACACCCCCATATGCCTCTCAGTAGCAGCCTGCCCATCTGATGGAGGGGCTCTGGACACAGAAACACCTCCCCAGGGCCAGGAACAAGGACACTGTTTATTTTTACCCAGGACTAAGGTCATGTTTGGCTCCCAGCTCACCAGAAGCTGTGTGACTATACTGACCTTCCAGCTCCTTGCTTCCCAGTGTCCATTAACCCTTCTCCTGTGTTACATTCTCTGCCAACAGCAGCCCAAAAATCATCCATCAGGGAAGAGATGCAGTCTATAAAAGGTTTTAATGCAGATGCAATAATAAGCACCCAGCACATTGACATGGGAGGCTTTTCCAGCTCATATCCATTCCCAGGGGTTCCCATACTTATATTCAGGGCCCAAAGGACAGGAAAGGTTCAGTAAGATCTGAACATTAATCCAAACACACAATAATAACACATATTTTACTATTCCCTCAGCACCACGGCTCAAGCACAGGACTCTTACTTTTCCCATGATGATCTCTAAAAACTTCACAAAGCCAAACACACAAAAAAACCACACAGCCACAGACATCCTCCTCCCCTCTCCCCACCACATGCACTGTCCAAAGGGCCTGAGGTATATTTTAAAACATTTGGCACATGGTGCTGATTCCCTGGAGAGTGGCTGGTCCATGAAGGACCATGTGGAGCAGAGCAGCTCTGCCACAGAGGAAGGTCTGAAACCTCCACAGATGAATCAAACTCTCAAGGGCTGAGCTCATCCTTCCACAGATTAACTCGTTGCTCTCAACATTAACTGCAGGAATCAGCTGTCAGACTATTTCACTTCACTGCTGGGAGGTTTATCTGACAAAAACCCACTCTGGGAAATAACTCTCAGCCTCTTGCTCCAGCTGCCAAGCAGGATGGGGAGACCACCCAAGCCATGACATCCCCAACAAGCCACAGCCTTTCTGTGCTCAGATGTAAGACTGACAACTGAGGCATCTCACTTGTCAGAACAGCAATTTGGGAAAGCGTTTACAGATGCAGATGTAGCTGAATGACAATTAACATCGAAGGGCAATTAGCTGCAGTAATGTCAGTCCTTCAGGCTGTGTCTGAGCTGTTCAGTAAATACTCAACAGCTCTGAGAGTCATAACTTACCTGCTAAAAAAAAATACTACAAAAAGAGGCGCTTGAAATCCCATGGTGTGGTGGTTTTGGTACAGCCTGGGCACAACTCAAACTCACATTTCTCAGTATTATAATCAATTTGATGAAACATGCTCTCAAACACGTGAAGGCAGGATGATAAAGGGGAAAAAAGACTGGTGGGCTTTTTTTCTGACAGGGCTGCAAGAGCACATGATAAAGCTCTGAATTTAAGGATTTCGTGGTGCTTCTAGCAACTGACCTTACATAAGGTCAGTACATGTGCAGTGCAGTACATGTGACTTCTTCTATTACCAGAACACTGAAAATCACAGAAAATCAGTGAGGTTGAAAACCTTCCCCAAAGCAAAGCAGAGGATGAGAAGGATTACAGTATTTCAGGATTGGACTGGCAACAATCATGAACTTCCAGTGCTTCAAATTAAATTCTATGTGGGCAAAGAATTATGTTCCTCATTCATACCGATTAAAATTTATCTAGATTTTGCTTTTAAGTTAAAAGTTAATTTAAAGTCATCTTGGAAAGAAGTTGGAAGTTGAAAATTAGGACAGCAAAGCATCTGTATGGTGCTGGTGGCTGATCCCCCCATCACAGACCTGGGAGCTCTCACCAGCCAGGGTGGTGGGTGGCACTTGCTCTTCTGCAGCCCAGAGCTGTGCCTTTCCTGCAGGCAAAACAAAGCCTCCAGCCTGCTTCACTCCCTGGAACAACCACCCTGCCACCTCCCATGTGCAAGTCCCTTGTCCTGACTTGTACTGCTCCAAGATCTGTTATTCTTCTCAGCAACTTTTATATGTACGTGCCCAGGCACTTACAGCTCAGCCACTGAGTCATTCCACAGCTCTCAGCAGCAATGGCTCAGGGCATCTTGTCCCTGTTTCCTTTGTTTATTCTGTCCATTATACAAAGCTATAGGCAATCCCCATTTCCCTGGATAACATCAAACCAAAGCAAACTCGAACCCAGGGGCTGCTCCTGAGGGTCAGACTCCAGCTCCCTCCCCAGGCACGTGCACTCAGAAATTCCCTGGCATCACCACCACAGTTGGGGATGGAACGTGACTCTGGATGAGCTGAGGGAACAACTGAGTGTCAGGGACCCTCTGTGTCCCCAGCAGCTGCTCTGGGCTCAGCCTCATGAGGCCTCAGGGAGGGCTGCTGGGTACCAAGCTCTTGCCTTCCCAAAGGGAACCAGTTCATCCCTCAACAAGCACTCTCTCCCTTGGGAGCTGGATCCCAAGCTCCATTATTCCCTCAGTCCCCAGAATAGCAATACTCCCACACCAGGAAATTATGGATTTTCTTGAGCATTACCACGACCTTTTTAATTTCCATTCTGCCTTTAACTGTCTCCTCCCCTACACTCCTTCTCTAAACAAATCTCAAAGCTGTACAAAGTGTTTCCTGTAAATAATACTCATCTGGCATGGACAAAGGAAAGAAAAAAAACCTCTTTTGCTGCCAGTTCCAGCTTGCAATCATCCCTCCACTTAAACTTCCATCTGCTTGACCTGGGAGTGTTGAAGGCAGTACAGTGTTTGAGGTAAGTGGAGGGGACAGTCACATGCTCTGGGTGTCAGAATTGAACCTGAAATTCTATTGTGCTTCAGAGTGCTGCAGTGCAATGATCAATGCTGAAGCTTGGGCAAGAACTTCCCAACAAGCCCCTTCCTGCCCAGCAGAGTCAGCTGTTCTCACAAATGTCGCAGCCCTGGACAACATTTTTCCTTTCCCAACCTTTGGTGCCATTCCACATCATACCAACCTGTGCTCTAGGGATGTCTGAATCCCTCTGAGCCATGTGAAAGGCTCACCTGAGCAGCTTCCCAGGCTGTGAACCTCCTCTCAGACATAAACCCTTTAAAGGGTGCCTTGAGCCGTCCTTGCCACCAGTAAGTCATTGCAGGCCAGTGTGGGAATGGGCTGACTCACCAGTGACTGCACTGCCTCTCCCACTGCTTGTGGCCTGTGATTTCCACAGGGAGCAAGGGCTGCACAAGCACAGCTGCTTTTTCTGAGGATACCAGAACCAGGCAGGAAGAGGAACTCCCCAGTGTGGTGTTCAACACACTGGCATGGCCAGCTGGCATCACCCCGAAGGACGAGTGTCTCACAACCCCTCCTGCACAGCACCTCTATCTGCCTTTTGTAAGCTCTCTGACAGGTTGAAACTTCACAAATTGCTGTAATACAAAGTCCTCTCCTCTTCCACAGACTTTTCCCTGGATTTGGATTGCACCTTATGCTGCAAAGCCCAAGATACCCCTTGTCTAAGAGGTAGAGGTTGTCCTTGCACAAAGTTGCCCTCCTTGCTGCTTTGGGGAGGGCAGGCAGGGAGTTATTCCTTGCAGCATCTCCCCGTTCCACATGCCACCACTGCTCCATGCTCACCCCAGGAGGGCATGAGAAGAGAAAGGATGTTTTGGGGAAGCAGATCATCACCCCATTGCAGCCCTGCAGGGCCTTTCATTATGTCCTACATATGTCTGCGTGTTGCGGTTTCTTATTTGTTTTTCTGCACTGACTGGATTTCCTTCCTTCTCCAAACTATATTCTAACAGATGTTGGGATGTTTTTTCTACCTGGAGCAAAGCTCTACCACTGCCCACACACACCACCAAGCCTGGCAACAGCAGAACACCCAACCAAACCCAGCACACTGATGTGGCCACCCCAGCACAGCACGATGCTGCTATAGGAGGTTTTTTCATAACAAGGTTCCATCAATCATCACAAGCCATCAGCAACATGTGATGGCAGATTGCATTTACATTTATGGCAATATATTCTGTCAGCAAGCGAGTAAAATAAAACAATTGTGCCTTTTGATTGGACTTCTCATGGTCCCACCTCAGTTTCTGCAGCAAGGAAGAGCTGAGGTAAGTTTGCCAGGACTGATGCCAACTGCTATCAACAACTCTTGATATCTGCTAAGACACAGAAACAGACTGTGAGGCCCTGAAGGCAGCTGAGAACAGTCTGTCTGGGGATGAGGCTGCTTTCATCCAACAACCCATAGCACTAAAGAAAATTACAGGCTTTACTACCACAAGAAAGGACAGGCACATTAGAAATCTAATTTTCTAAAGAATGCAACTTTTTCATTTTAAAGCAATCAGAAGAATTGTAGAATTGTTGAAGGTCCAGACCTGGGCAATACTGCCCCTTGGCCACAGTGTTGGTTTGGGAGCACAGTCTGCAACACTGCCCTGCTCCTGTGGCCTTTGCCTCTGTCACCCATCACACACCAGTCATCAAGAAATTCAGGGATGGGGCAGGGAAGGACATGCCTGCTTTTACCTGCATCCCCACAGCACTCTGGACAAAGGTACCCACTCTCTTTGGGCATCTCTGAATGCTGCTATAGATCAAACAACAATCCTGAGGCAGCAGCCAGTGGGAATGTCAAAGGCCATGTCCAACCATGTGTGCAGCAATGGGGAAGTGACTCAGGCAGGGACAGAGCGTGATGTGATAGATGAAGTGGTGAAAATAAATAAATAAATTAAAGGGTTTCAGGAAGAAAACCCACCAGACAGAACATGTGAATGTGAGGAGGCACCACAGCTGCTCTTCACTGGTTTGAAAATGTGAGAGACAGATATGGAGGAGTTGAAGATGTAGTTGTCCAACTAGTGAGCAAGTGTTTGCCACGGAGGAACAGCATTTTATTTGTTCTTTTCTATGGGGGCTTAAAGCAAGGATGAGAGGCCATGGACATTTGGTATCTACCAGCTTTCACATGGAGCTGAATGATGCAGATCATTCCTGGCAGCTGACCCAGCCAACCTGCAGAGCTTCCAGCATTCTGAAAATAATGCAAAGCCCTTTGTCTGTGCACCAGCCTCCTGCTGTTCTCGGATTATCAAGAAACAAGCTCATTTTGTAGTTTTTGTTATTTTCCTTCCTGCTATTTCAGTAGCACCAGGCAACACAACACCAACACAAACCCTTCAGGAAAACCTCCCACAGCCTCAGGCAAGGGACTGGTGTTCCTGGGCCAGCTCACTCCACGATGGCACTGGCAGCACCACCAACCCTCCTCTTCCCTCTACTCCTGGGCTCCAAAACTCTCCCCTCACACTTTTTCTTCCCTTTCACATTCCTCCCACTCACAGTGACTTTGCTGATGCTCCAGCTCAGCTCTGCTACCAATGGGAAGAGAAAAGAACTCAAGCCAGGCTGCACTGCCCTGCCTGAGCTCAGAGCTCTGGCAGAGGGATGAGTGGCAGCAAAAGAGCTGAAATAGCATCCTCTGAGCAAGGAGCCAGTTTTAAACAAAACTACACAACACAGACACTTTTGCCTCTAATAACAACAACCATGAGCTCAGTAACCAGCACAGTGGTTGCTCCCCTACCTGTGGCTCCAGTGGTAGCTCATTCCCATCAAGCAGTGAAGATATAGGATGAAATGGAAACTCTGTTATTCATGGGTACAGCGAATATTTTCTACTTCTACACTGGTGCACAAACCTTCCCAAAGGCTGATGCCTTTTCTTACTACACTGTCTATTTGAAGGAGCCCTGCACAGCTATGAAAAGGGTTTCTGCACCACATCATAAAGCAGATTGTGGTTTTGCAGCAACAAAGTCTTTTGGTCTCAATACACAGTGGCTAAAACTTGTAACAGAGACATCACGAATGTGCTTTGTTGCATCAGGCACAGGCAGGGCTGTGCCCCAGAGATAACAGGTGGAAATGGGGCCAAGGGACTGGTCATTCCCCTGAGCCAGTGGACACATTGATTGCACTGAATCCAGGATTTGAGAAGCAGGTTTGAACAAGCACAGACTGAGGAGCCGACTTCTTGGGGTTGATTGCAGATTCTCACTCTACAATATTTTTTTCTTTCTTTCATAATATGTTGCTGGCCCGGCAATGCAGGTTTTTGGAAGTAAGAGCTAGCTGAGCGTTTGAGTTGAAAAACAATGGATTTTTTATTTTTTTATATTTCAAAACAAACTATTTTTTATTTCTGTTCCAAATGACAATCTAAAATTAAATGATTGTTTTTGTTGGACCCAAGAAATATTTTTTCCTTGATATTGTAGTTTGGCCAGTGAACCACAGAAAAAAAAATATTAAAAAAAACATCAGTCTGAACAACTCTGTTCATTTTCCACAGCTCAGACACAGACAGTGCCAATTCAATGATGGGAGATGGGGACCAGTTCAGGAGCAAACAATGGGCTCTGCAGGCACTGGGTCATCTCCACCCCACCCAACAGCTTTTATGGCAGGGAGGTTAAAAGTCATTGAAGGAATCACACCAGGCCTCTCTCATGCAGTATCAGCCTGAAAAAGATCCAGTCTCAATTTTTCCAGCCCATTTCAGAAGACTGGCTGCAGCCAGAGATGGACCGAGGCCTCTCCAACAGACAGGGCTCATCCAGTTTCCTCCAGTCGCAGCCCTTGAGGCTTATTTAGGGGTGGCCAAGTCCATCCACTGCTGCTTCACTGAGCTTTAATAAGCTTCACTCAGTGCCAGATGAGGGATCACTGCAGCACTGTCCCAGTGCTGTCCCAGCTGCACATCACAGCCCTTGCTCACCCCCAGCAAGAGCTCACTTGCTTTTATTCACTCCCTGGATGTACTGGAGCACAAACAAGAGCCCTTTGGTGAGGTACAAGCCCGACTTGCCCCCCAATACCTGTAACTGCAGCTGCTTTGGACCAGAGATACAGGTACTCTGCATCTGCAGGAGCCCTGTGGTGTCTGTTCCAAGGCAACGAGACAGGTCTGGGGCAGGAGAGGACCCTGGGACACTACAAACCAACAGAGAACAGAGCTCTTTCCCCAGAGCTTCCCAGCCTAGACAGAATCACACAATAGTCTCAGTCAGAAGGGACCTCAAAGATCACCTCGTTCCAACCCCCTGCCACAGGCAGGGACACCTTCCACAAGACCAGGTTACTCAGTCTCATCCAACCTGGCCTTGAACACTTCCAGGGATGAGGCAAGCACAAAGTCTCTAGGTAGCATCAGCAACTCCAATTTGACTTATATTCCATTGCCCATGTTTTATAGGGAATCATTTTACGAGTCACGATATGGGAAAAAAATTGTTCTGAAATGCTCATGCAATGATGGAAACAGTTCTTGCTGTTACTCCTGCAGTTTTTCCTATAGCTTTAAGCTCATATATGAGGAGTTATTTCTCCCTAAGTGCCTAAACAATAAATTAGGAGTCTGCAGTTCAGGTAGGGGTGGGTGACACACAACCAGTATGGATAATTCTGGAGGTACTGTAATTCCAATGATCCTTATTTCAGTGTGTGCCAACATCTTACACAAACCTGAAACTGTTCTTGGCCAAAACCACTTGCACCATCCTTGAAATACCTATAAATCATTGTGTCATTTATCACAAATCCTGTCTATTGCTTCCTTGGCAATGCAATGGGGCTTGAGTAATGGAAAATGAGAATCAAAAAATCCTTAAAAAATAGTACTCCAGGACAAATTTGCCTTTAGCATCTGAAATAACAGACATCCCCAAGGCAAACATGTAAGAGCTGGCTTCAATAGAAGTTACTGCTCATTTTTAACTCGCTGTAAAATCCCTGTTTAACGCTCTCCCCTCCTCCTCCTCCTGCTGCTGCCAGAAGTTCCAGGAACAAAATGCACTGCTGGGCTAAGCCACACGTGCCCACAGCTACAGCACAAAGGTCTGAGCCTCTCTGCTCGTAAGAGGTGAAGCACCCAAAGGTAAACTCTTCATCCCAACCCCACCTACGTGGCATGTGCTCAGAAGTCACAGCAGATGGGTAATGATTTCCCCTGAAGTACTTCAGAGAAGGTAAATCTTGCCTGGGGTCGGGAACAGCCTGATAACAGGAGAGCACTACAGCAGTCTCTGTGCTTTTGGAGGAGGATGGAGCTGGAGCTCCAGCCTTTTGAAGTCAAGCAAGTCACTTTGTCACCTCACCAGCTTCTCTGACAGCAGAAAACCCAGAGGCTCTGCAGCACCCTGTACATCTCGTGTCTGGGAGAAGCAATCTGAACTCCCACTGAAATTCCCCAAAGCAAATGACCATTGCTGTGCCCTGACCCATGAACCCCCCAGACAGATGGGCCAAGGAAGCTCCACACAGCACAGAGGTGGCAACTCTGCAAGGTGGCCTCCATCCTGCACCTTCTGCCCCATGAATCTGTGAGAGCCATGGCCCAAGCACAGTGTTGCAGGAGCTGCAGCACCAAACTGGAGCTGCCTGTGCTTTTTGCAAGGTGTGAGGTGTTTTGTAAGGAGGCCAATTATTCTGTTGCTTCTGTGTAGCGTGTTCTGAGCACTGCAATTCTTCTGTTCTTTTTATGTAAATAGCTGCACTGTACCCAGTGCAGTGTTTCCAAAATACAACCACAGTTCCTTTGAATTAGAGGTGCTGCCCAAATGTCAGCCAACCTCAGCTGTAACACCAAGTGAAGGAGGTCTTGGCACCAACCAGAGACACGTCAGGGGCTTTGCAGTGCCCCAGCTCCACTCCAGCACAGCCCATCCAAAGCAAGCAAAGCTACTAAGGACCATTTGGCCTCATCTGCAAGGAATCACATCATCAGGTCACAGTGTTGACAACTTTTTCATATGACAGCCAGTTATCTCCAGCTCCTTCTTGTACTGCTCCTGTCTGCTCCAGGGCTGCTCCAGCCACCATCTGCCCCTCAGGAGGCCAAGACAAATAGGGGGTTTCCCTACACACATGCACAAACATTAATACCCAATGTAATCCATTACAACATGCTAATAATCATGCTCAGGCTTTCTCAGGTTCCCAGCATAAAAGCCATAATAAAACCTCCCTGGCAGCCCATTTAGCAACACTAATGAGAGAAGAAAAATGTGCCAGAGAGAAACATTACTAATTAGTTTTAACAATAAGCAGGCAGCAGCATCACAGAGGGACTTCTCTGCGTGAAGACAAACCCCCAGCTCCTGTGACTCATGAGTTCAGGCAGAGTCCCGTTGGCCATGACGTGTCTCAAGGACCTGGCAGCACAGCAGCTGCCACCAACACCCCCCCAGAGTGGCCAGAGCCATGGCTCAGGGCATTAGGAGGAGGCTGGCACACTGACACCACATCCCCACAGTGGTCAGGGCAAAGCCAGGGCAGAACTTGGCTTACAGAGCAGAGTCACAGGCTGGTGGCTTGAGCAGAGCAGAAATCAGCTGCAGAGCAAAGTCCTGCAGCTGGAGGAGCTGCCCGAGTCACCTGAGCTTTACAGGGTGAGCAGGGGACCTTTAAAGCAGATATGTCCACTCTGTTGTGCACCAGCCACTTACTGGGGCTGCTGAGGGTTCCACAGAGCATTCAGAGGAATGATACCAGTCATGGTTGCTCACTCCTGTTAGCTGGGGAGAAAGGAGCCTACATGAGCAGAGGGCACAACACCCTCACCCCATAGGGAAAGACTGGGAAAACTAAGATAAGGAGAAGTGAGCCTCCATACACCCCAGGTTTGGAAACCCCTGCAGCCCAAAGTGCAGCCAGTGCCACACACCACACCACCGTCCTGTTCTGATTTCGTGCTGCCACTCAGCACTGGGTGTCACCCCTTGATGGCACAGGTGCCTTCTGATAACAAGGTCTGTGCCACCAGTGCCGGGTTCTGCCTGGATCAAGCCGCCTCCCTGCATTTGCTTTGCTTTTTAAGCCTTTTCCACTGGTCAAGAGGGTTTGTTTATGCACAGTGAAACAGTTGCTCATCCTCCACGGAGCACTCAGAGGCAGAAGGGCTTGTGCGAGTTGTACTTTTGGTTTTTTTCTAATTTTATTTTTTTTTCCCAGTACAGACACAAAGGAAGAGAAGTGAGAGGAGAGAGAGGCTCACCTGAATACGAGGATTTCTTCATGCCGTCGCTCCGAGCTGGGACATGGGAACAGGAGCGAGGCCGGCTGGGCTGTGCAGTCCCGGGGGTGCCACGATCCTTTTGTGGGCAGGGACGGGGAGGGGACACGCACACCGCCACCGCATCCGTGCGAGGGGCAGCCCAGCGCTCCCAGTTATTAGCACACACCTTTCCGAATCGGTTGTGGGCTGTTCCAACTCTCCTGGCACAGGCAGGGGTAGAGCAGGGCTCAGCCTCCCCAGCAGCTGCACCTTGCCCCCTCGGGAAACAAATAACCCCCGGGGTTTAGCCCTGCCAGCTCCCGGCCCTGGAAATCCCGGTGTATTTAGCCGGTGCAGCAAAAGGAAGGGATGGAATTTCACGCCTCCATCCCGACGCACCCCATGGATTTGATTCAGCCCTTGGCTGCCAGAGCGGCTCAGGTCAGCGCTGCTCTCCAGTCTGCAGTTCAAAGTGCGCTGCTGACCCGTGTAAGCGCCTCTTTCCTCTCCAAAACCACACAAACAGGGCTCGTTAAAGGCTGTGAGCCGAGCAAAACGCTTGTGCACGCTCACACCACGGGGAGAGTTACGTGTGAGCACTTGGGGGATGCAGAACCAGCACCCCATAACCCCACGTACCCCAAGGTATCGCCCCAGCTATGGGGAAGAGGCTCCGTTTTGCTGTTCCTGCTGTGCCAGGAGGGCAGACACACTTCTGATCGCTCCCCTGCGAGACGCAGGTCGGGCAATTAATTACGCAAATGCAATCAGCCGGGGGCATTACGAACACAGACAGGAAGAAAGCCATAGCTAGTCTTAATTTGCTCTAAGGGCACCGGGAAGTGCAGGAGCTTGACTTGCTGGAGGAAGGACCAGGCTGTTCCCTGGAAAGATTTCCACAGCCCCTCAGGTAGGGCACCCACGCACGAGGTGCAGAGCACAAGTTCTATTCACATGAGAAAATTTGACCAGCTTAGAGGCATGGTTTCCAGAGAAGGAGCTTCCTGCTCGGTTTTAGACTTTTCCACAGTAGGAAAAAAAGTGTTCTGACCCCCAGCTCTAACCCTGACGTTGAAATGGAGACAGGGAAAAGCAGTAGATGAGCCGGATTAAGAGGATACAGTCCTAACAGCATTTCGTACCATTTCTCAGCGATAGATTATCCCCTCTGTAACGGATCTGAAACAAAGGATTGTCTGAGTCTCTCTCAGGCTTTAGTGCAAAACTAGAAGAGCTGGCTGAAGTCACTGAGGGATTCAGTGCCAAGCAGCCAGGCTTTGCACTGGAACTGCTCAGGAGCACTGACACATTCCCAGGTTTGTAGGAATAGTGCTGCACGACAGCACAACTGTAATGCTGGGGTCTCCAGTGGGGAGATGCTTACAAAAAACTCAGTCATCAAGAAAACTTCCATCAAGAAAGCTTTTGAACCACCAAAGCTTTGTTGCTTAATCAAGCACACAACTAAGGCCACAGTAATGATATAGAGCTCTTTCCACAGTTGCTTTTGAAATCATTAGTCACAAATTATGAATGAGAAACAATAGCACAAGGACTTGCCCCACCTCATACACCAAGTAAGGGCAAAGTCAGGAGCAGAACCCACTCCTGGTCACTGATCCCACTGCTCTGCTCCTGCCCACACCTCTCCAATGAACACAGTTCTTTAATACTCAGCACTCACGAGGATACACCTTACAGAATTTCAAAAGGCATCTTTCTCTTCTTCTCACATGTATATGTGCACATGTGCCTGATTTAGTGTGCAATTCAGTGTCTGATTCTGTGTTTGTGTGTGATTACATGTGCAAAGGGTGCCAGTGCCACCATGGTGGTGCCAGTGCTGGTGAGCAGCGTGTCTGGAGCCACAGCTGGGACACGACCATCTCATCAGCTCCACTGCACAAACACAAACAGCAGATTGTGGAGCAGGCGTCCTACTGCAGGGCCAAACAAACACGATGAGACAAACGGGCTGAAGGGATATTTTCTGAAATACTCTTTGACAAAGAATCCTTTTCTTTGCCTGCCCAGCCTCAGAATTACCCAGAGTCAGTCTCTTGGCTCAGAAGGACAGGTTAATGTTTAATACAATGCAGAGCCCACAGGCTTCAAATAGGTAAGTCATTTAGAGCTATTTTTTTTCCTCTTGGTCTTTCATAAGTTAGTGAGAGAATTTATTGTTCCTGAAAGTGAGGGATTTGGGCTCCTGGCTCAGCCTGGTTGCAGCACTGGCAGGACCAAGCAAACTTCAGTCCTGCCAGAACAGCTTGGATCTGACCTGGCATATGCACCCACACCAGTCCTGAACATCCCCCCCACCAAATACATCCCGCCCTGTCACTCGGGTGCCAGCACAGTGCTGGCAGAGGCACAGAGCTGGCCACTTCTCAGAGAGGCTGTGCCAGCCTCGCTTGTCTCTGCCTTTGGATTCCCAATTCCACACACACAGCAGTGACCTTTCTTGAGGGATGAGCAGGGGCTGCCTCCTCTGAGCCCAGTGACACCTGCAGCCACTGGGGCTGCAGATGTTGTACCTTCTGCAGCAGCTGCTGAGCCTGACCCAGTTGTGGTGCCCTCAGCAGCTGGATCTTCCTGGCGTAGTTTGCAACTTAGCGTGTGTTATAGTTGTTGCAGGCATGAAAAGCATTTGCTGTAAGTGGTCTGTGCTGTCTCTCCCCCAGCAGTATCCTCCAGGGAATCACATTCACCAGCATGTGGGGGTCCTGCATGGAGAAACACAATCTCCAAACTAAACATAATACAGATTTCAGAGAAGTGGGAGACAAGCACCAACAGCTCTGTATGGTGGGCTGAGGCAGAGAGCCAGAGGCCCAGGAAAGGGTCAAGGGGAGGGAGAGAATGGTGGAGGCAACAACACCCAGTGATGTATCCTGGAGTGAGGAGGAAAGTGTAAAAATGAGGAAAGGATGAGCCCCCAGGGAAAAAAGATTGATCCCAAGGACTTGCACGAAGCTTGACATTAGGGAATGCTGAGCTGTCACTGCATTTCTGACTGACTCATTCAACCTCTCAGATCAAGCTGCTTCTCTTACAAAAGGGGAGGAAGATTGAGTTTTCCCAGGAAGAGGTGTGGTGAGGCTCAGTGCTGCCCTGGGGCTCCAAAGCATTGTCTGCTGGGCAAAAGTGGCCGTTATGGGAGAAAGCAGGACTCTGTGACCAGCAACAGGAGAAACAGGAATTTACACTGCCAAGACCTGCCCATGTGCAGCAGAGCAGACTCGAGCCTTCTCCTTGGGAAACAGCATCTCTGACCGATACAGGGATAGAAACTCAGGTGTCAGGGCTATAAATCCCTCTCCATCTCCCTCTCCAGATCTGTTTGTTTTACGTATGATCCTCCCAGCTCCTATTTCCTGACCTTTTGTGGCCACGATGCTGGAGAGAAGATGCAGAACCATCAGCTCATGGCTCAGTGCTGGGAGGCAGCTGCCAGACTGAGCAGGAGGTGAATGTGGTACTGCACCCGGCCATGGGGGTCCCTGCAAAACCCAGCACTGAGAGCCCCTGGATTCAAGGGAAAGGAAGCAGGAGACCACACAGAACAAGACCTTGTGTCTTTTGGCCAAGGCAGGGCTGCCCTCTCTGCCTGCAGCTGCCCTGGCAGGTACCAAGGTGGGCTTTGGGCACAGCGTGTACAACAGGTCCTGACTCACCATGTACTGAGTCCAACACTAAACCAGCAGGAAAGGGCCAGGAGTTCAGTCATACTTGTGCACCTGCTCACTGCCACTGGATGAGCTCTGTGCCAGCTGCTGATGGCACAGATCAAGGCTGTGCCCTTTGCAGTGCACAGTTCCCATTGTCAGTGCCCAGGACAGTGAGATGCTTGTGAGAAAGGACAAAAGTCCAGCAACCAGCTCTGAACACTGGCAGAATATGCCCTTCTTTCTGCCACCTTCTTGAGGAAATTAAAATGTTATGGCACCTCAGATGCCTCCCCTTCCCTAACAGAGCATTCACTCAGACAATGTGCTGGTTGTGCCACTCAGTTAATCTGTACAATGCAGTGGTTATTATCATTATATATATCATTCATTATTATCAGCATTTAGTTATAAAAAAGGCAAACACATGTTTTCATCTTTAACAGCTCTAAGAAAGGTTTGTCCAAATTGGGATTAAAACTCAAGGCTGTCTAACTTGTTACTGCCTAACTTTACAGCTTCAGGAATGTTGGGTCTGCCAGCTCTGAGCTCTGTGCAGCCTTATAAAAACATACCTGCCCAGATCTTGGAGAGGGAGATAAAAATCAGTTTGATGATCAAAGCCCCTGATGGCATTCCTGGATCATACAGGCTTTGTACAGAACAGCATGCAAAGGTCTGGAGAACTGATTGCCACTGACCTGGAACTTGAGCAGCACTTGAGGATAATTCAGTGGAATTCACATCCAAGGAGCCTCCAAGCCCTGACTTCATCAGTAGGCACATATAAATCATGTGGCTGCTCTGATGCAGCAGCCTGGCTCTCAAGCTTGCAATTAGAAAATAAGGGGTTTATAAAGTGCATTTGGGGTGACCTGTTATTCGTGAGCACCAAAACCACTGAACCAGGGGGACAGGGCAGTCAGATGTGCATGAGAGGAGCTCAGGTCCACATGGATGGGGAATCATCTACTTGAAACCATGGCTGAGATCTCAGTTAAATCTGTGTAACTTTACCAGTGAACAGGCCTGTTTCCCCGACCTCAGTGCCCTGGGGACACCATGTCCACCTATAAATCCCTGTGTACCCAAATTCTTGTGCAAACCTGCCTGCAAAACCCAGGATGGCTAAACACAAAGAATACCAGTGACATAAATCATCACCACTGCTAAAACTTGCCATACTCCAGTCCTCAGCCACTTTCTTCTTGCCAGTGGCCAGGATTTCATGCAGCTCTCCCCTTCCTGCTCCACAGTAGAAAAACACAGATGTTCAGCCCCTCAGCACCAATCCACAATGCTCAGATGCAGGAGACAAGGCAGCTGTGTTGATCTAAAGCCTCATACATTCACTCTATTTTTTCCAGGGGCTGATTCACTTGGTTGGGATACAGCACAGCCAGACTCTGTCTGTGGTCTTAAGTGCATATGGTTAAGAGGTAAATAATTTAGCAGTGTGTTTCCTAACTCCTTTCCCTGTAATTCCATCTGTCAATGAAGCACCAAAAACCCACAGCATTGCAGCATCATCATATATGACCTAATGGTCATTCTGCTCTCTTTGGGCTGATGGTTATGGTAAGGAAGCAAATAACTTAATGAAGCAATTACTCGTATCGAATCAGCAGGTTTTTTTCTTTTCTTCTGCCTTAATTATGAGGAACCAGGAAGAATGTCCAATTACTCGAGGCAGAATTTCATTACCAAACAAGATAACATCTGCTCAGCCACAAGGTACATCAGATGGCCATTTTCACAGAATAGCCTCTGCCATGGTTAGGGAAGGGAATACTTCAACTTGAAATTAAAGTTAAAGAGTGCATTAACAGACAACAAAATAAAGGCAGCAGTCAATGCCCATTCAATAGAAAGGAAAATCCTTGAATGTAAGGGAAGTCTGAATGAAAGGTCATAAGTGCTTTCCATTTTCAATAGCCCCAGTTTCTAAAAACAAAACTTTTCAAGTTGTCTCATAAGCTGACCCACATGAATATATCCCCTGCCCCCCTCCAAGAATCATTGTAAAATCCTTGAGCTACTTCCAGAAATGCCAGCTAAGCACTTCTCAATCTAACTGCAAGTTTGAAAAACAAAAGCAGGTCAAAGTCAAACTCTCAAACCTCTCAAAGCTTAATCCATTTTTCGCAAATTTAGAACCCTGTTTTATGGCTTTTGTGGTCTGAATTTGAATTGAAGCTACGGGAATTAAGCAACAATCATAGCTTTTTGTCAGTCATGTCCTTCCAAAGTGGTACAGAAGTGATCTGGGTCTTGCTTCCCACCAAGAGAGAATATCACTAGATTTTATTCAAGCATCACACCTAACCCAGAGGAGGGGCCTCTTCCAGTGCCTGCCTTTGGCCAAACTGGATCACCAGGTAAACTTTTACAAGAGCAATTTAGAAAGGTGAATGTGCATCCCCAGGGAAGGAGAAAAGGTGGAACAGAGGCACAGTGCTGGGCTCAGAGTCAGCCTTACTGGTCCTGCACTGGAGGGAGGTAGAGAAAGTGTGGGACTAAACTGCTGCCAGGCAGAGGGACCACACAGCAGCTATTCTGGCCTCCTCAGCAGCACCAACCAGTCTGGCTGCAGACTTGAGTATGTGCCAACAAAGCCAGGCACGATTGTTTGGCTGCTGTTGTACCTGCTTATGTGGAGAGACGTCCTTGGGTAGGCAGGGAACAGGACAGTCGTGCTCCAATCTATGCTTAACTGTCTGCCTGCCATGATTTCTAAATCCACCCCTGAATGCAGCTCCCAGCCCTGCAGGAGTGATTCAGAGCATACTCTTACATGCATGACCTTACATGTTCACTTCCCATGTCTGCAAGCAAGAGGCACAAGGTGCCCCTTCCCCTGACAGGGGGAAAGGCAGATCCAAATGCAGAGGGGGATCTGTCTGTCTCTTGGAGGGAAAACACTGGACTGGAGCCATGGGGCCTGCTAGAACTGAAAAAGGGGAGCAAAGAACTGGAAAAAAGATTCAACAATAAAAGAGCCCACTGAAAATGTGGATAAAGGAAAACCACTGAAGGATCAACCAGAGTCTGCCTATAATCACTAGCAAAGCAATTACAGAATTAGGGATGATTTATAACAGACTGAAGAGCTGGATATTTGGCACATGCAATGGAAAAGCTGTAAGGAGGGAATTCTGTATGTTGGCACCAGGCTCAGGAGCTGCAAGTGATGCAGCCTCAGCAGTTCTGTCCTGTACAGAGCAAACTGAGCAGCATTTGGATGTCTTTTCTTGTACCTCTCAGCTTCCAGCTATAATTTAGTCCAGCCATCGATTCCAAGTTTTTAAAATCAAAACAAACAAAATTTATTTATGCAGAGTGTTGAAAAAATATGAGGAGTGATTAATAATAGCCACTGGTTCCTTAACAGTGTAACAGAGAGCAGCTTCTAGCCAGCACTGGCAGATCTTCTGGGAGGAAATTACTATTATCTAACTTTACAGGTGGGAAAATTGAGACACAAAAGGGCTATGGAAAGCAGCTGGTTTAACCCAGCTCTAGAGTTATAGTCCTAGACTTTTATTATACATAAAACTCTCAGTGTTCCTGGAAACTGGGGCAGGTTGATCTGTGATACACTGTCACACAGCATTAGCCATCACTTGTGTCTCTGTCTTTCTTGCTAAGGACATAATTCCACTGTTAGGCTGTAATTTCTCTCTTACACTGGCACAGCTTTCCCATTGTTCTTTATCTTCCATCTATATAATTTACTACAGGATTTAAAAGGATGATTTTGCCATCAACTAGCAGCAACTAAAATACCTGTCCAAGACTTAGGGCAGTGGAGACACCAGCCTGTCAAAACCAAACTCATTTCCAATCAACTCACACATGAATAAGTCCTAAGACTAGAAGTCCAGGACTCCCAAATTAGATGGGTACAAATACCTTTGGAAAGCTCCAGGGGATTTTATCACTGACAGTGAAAGGAGCAAATCTAAAAGACAGAGGAGTTGCAACAGGCAGTGGCTTTAAGGGTAAAAATCAGCTTTGTTTGGAGCTCAGCAGTGCCAGGAAGGAAGCAGCCAGGGCTGCCTTCACACCCAGCCCGAAGTGATCAATCAACATGAATCATCCCTTGAGAGAGATGAGCAAAGAGGTGATTTAAACACTGAAAAATGCCTGCTGCTGTTCAGCAGGTACCAGCACGACTGGACTGACATACCCACCTCAGAGGGAATTCAAACAGGCAGGGGAGGGAGGGAGGGAGGGGGAGCTCATCTCAGAGCTGTGTTCCTGCACAGACCCTCTGAGTCCCCACAAGGCTCAGTCCCAGTCTTGCTGCTGGAGAAGCACCTTAGAACCTGAATATGTATTTTCACCTTATTTATTTCTTTAAAATATCACAAGCTTTGCCAACTGTGGCTTTTTCTTTCGAGTTGACACTCACACTCTGCAGAAAGGCCCTGTAATGGCAGCACTGGTGATGAAGGGGGTAAATACAGTAGTACTGTGCAAAGTTACCTCTCTCCTCACTGGGGGAGAGACAAGGAGACCATTAATGGCAACTAAGCAAATAGAGCTGGAGTTTGACTCCAGTTCTGTACAAACTGACAAAATGATGCAGTGAAAGTGCTGCCTGAGAACAACAGAGGACCCTGATCTCAGCCCAGACCCTCAGCCTTGCCAAGACAAGCCAAGCAGCATCAGAGGCTGTTGCCTGCTGCCAGTGTTTTTAGGGGCTTTAAGGAGTCAGCTGGGGCATGAATGGTTTCCTAATAGAAATGATTCAGAGTCTGGAGCGGTTTCAGGAGGAGCTTGCTGAGCTGGCTGGTGCCAGGAGCTATGTGAATGTAGCAGCAAGGAATGCTTCCTCCTCCCTCCTCATCCCCCCGCGCCTCCCGGCTGCTCCCGGGATGAGGCTGCGCTGAACCAATAGGGAAAAGTGGGTTGTCAGCCAGAAACCTCAGGGGGGATCTGGCCTCCATTTCCACCCAGGCTGTGAAGGGAAACTCCACGGAGTAGCTGGAGAAATGGTCACCTGCTGACAGGGTCGTGGCTCGAATAAACCCTCATCTCACCCGTGGCCAAAGGAAAACAGCTCTGTTCTGAGGAGGGAAAACCAGGAACTATAAAAGGGATATTACAAGCCCTGGTGCAAAAGCTTTCCTGCTGTTGCTACATTTAATAACTCCTATTCCCAAGAGGAGTGGGGCCAAACACTGCCCGTTGTGACTGCGACCAACAGCACCATCCCAACACCCAGAGGGTTTCCATCCTCTGTGAGATCCTGCTGCCTTCACCCCATTGTGTCCCTGCCTGATGGATTAATTTTCGCTCAGGTCGTTGTTCTTGTCTTGCCTTCTCGTGGCTGACCCATGGTGTCCTGAACCCATGGTTCAGGTGGTGCCCCACAGACAGAGGCATTAATGTGGTCCCTGCACAGCACTGTAGTCACTGTCCAACAAGGAAAGGGCTTCAATCTACTTAAACTCTGCACCCAGCATCACATCCAGCTCGTTTTCTGATGGTGTTGTTGTGTGTGTGTTAAAGTCAACCACAAACATCACCTTTTGGCCTTTTTTTTTTGTTTTTCTCCATAAGATTGAAAGTACAGAAGTAGCTGGAGATGGATCCACTGGGAATGGCCTTTAGGCATCACATTTTTGAACAGAGCACATCAGAATTCTGTGGATGAACACTTGTCTTGTCTTGGTGTGGAGAAAAGCAGTGGAAAGTAACAGTTTAACTAAACTGCTCAGAGATGCAGCTCCAGAATACCCCACATTTCAATATTTTCTCACTGATCTGAGCCCCAGTGGATTCAGTTCTCCTACTTCCCCCTTCAGGCAATTTGTGAATAGAAAAAGAAAGTGAATGTGTTAGGTAAATAATTCTTCCTGAAGGATTCATGAAATTCTGTTCTCACCAGAGTATCTCCACTGCTGTATCAAACACCTTCAAGTCTTACTTGTGCTGGTTGGTCTTCGTAACTATATGAGATTTCCCAATAAGTCAGACCTAAGATTGTTCATTTTGACACAAAATACAGTCTTTTGTGCAAAAATTTTAGCAGTCACCAGATGGAGCTATTCCTGATAGTATTTCCTTTTCTATAAGCTTTTATATAATGAAGAAGTGTAGGAAAGCCAGCCAGCATTATGGTGCCTGTCTTTACAAAGGCTGGGCTTAAATCAGTCTGACCACTGTCTGCAAATCTGTGTTCAGTGTCATTCCCTAGCCACTACTTTCAAGTGATGCACAAGCAAAAGAACACACAATATAAACATATTGCTGCTTTCATTAGAGCCAGAACCGTTTTTTAAATAATTATCATTATCAGCATATGAGCAGTGCCTCACAGCCCACCATTCTGATTCAAGGCCACTAATACCCGTGGCCTCTCAGCAACACAATACTAACCCGTTCCTAGAGGTTTTTGAGGAGCAAATTTGTCTCCTGCCCATTTCATTGGCACTTCAACTTATCTAACCACAAAAGCAGCTTGGCCAATGACAAATTATGCTGTTTACTCAATTAACAGTTCTGGATGAGCATATCTCTTCCAAGAAACCATGAGCACTTACAAAGCTGTCTTTTTACAGCAAGGAAGAAAGCCAATGCAAAAGTGGAGCATGTGGCTGCCAGTTATAATTGAAATCATTTTAATAATTCATGCCTCATTACCTTGCCACATGGCAGTTCAAAGACCATCTCCTAATCCTTTAACCCGTCTCTCCTGCGTCCTTTGGTTTGGTTTCTGGGTTTAATCAGTGAAGAAACAAAATGGGGAAGGCTCATCAGCACTTGCCCATGGGCACAAAACCCAAGGGGGGCTGGTGAGTGCAAGATCTAAATCCCCTTCCTCCTGGCCTCCTAGTTTTCCTGATTTGATCTGCCACTGCCAGCTGAAACAATAAAGAAATTAGTAGACTATCTATTACATATTCCAAACTGTTGGCTGAAGCTGGAATTGCTTTATGGCATGTCTAGGTACAGTCCCATTAAGGGAAGGTGGGGGGTCTTGTTATTTAACAGGTTTATATGGCCAAGTAAGAGTTGATGGAAGCTGCAGATATCCCCTTTCATCCTTCATCCTCAGAGCTCTAAGGATTTTTCCAGCTTTGAGCCATCGTCTGGGTAGTCAATCCCATGGCCATGCCATTTCTCCTTAGGCTGAATTACATTTTTTTAAGTCCTAAAACTAGTGTTATATTTTTTAATGTTTTTGAAACATTCTTGTTGTCTCCTTAGCCATTGCAGGAGAGAACACCTGAGATCTATTTACTATTCTTGTCCTATATGGGAAGATTGCAAACAATAAAGTAAGATCTAAAGTTATTTATGGTTGCAAGTGTGGTCCTGTTCACTTATGAAAAGGAAATAACCTTGTAAAAGCACATTCATTATAAGCACAGCACATATTTACACACAGGAAGGGTCCTTCCTTCACAAGTTTAACTTGGATTAGGGAAACCAAGGCACGTACATGCAAACATGCATCAACATGTGCAAAATAATAGTGCAAGCATAAGATTTCAACACCAAAAATGCCAACAGCAGCAAAGACTATCATTTATAACTCGTTACTCAATGTGTTCCAGCAAGCAGATACACAGAGCTGCAGACAAACCAACTGACAGCCTGGTGAAAGCTGTAACAGAAGGAACCCCCCAACATCTGCTCCAGGTTGGTGCTGAGCCATATCCCTCCAGCACGACCCAAACCCCATCTCCTGAGCAGCTCACCAGATCCCATCTGCATCTCCTGAATGCTTCAGGACAGCTGATGTCATGGAAGGGGACAGTGCCCTCAGACTCCAGCAGGAGGAAGATCATTGTGCCCACGGACTTTGAGTTGGTCTCTCGAGAAACAGCTCCCAGTCCTCTGGCAGTGGAGCCAGCACAGGGTCAGTTTGGGGAATGTTTCAAATGCATACAGAAGTCACAGGGTCAGTTTGGGGAATGTTTCAAATGCATACAGAAGTCAAGCCTCAGGTGGTGGAAATCTGCCCAGCTCTAGGGACATTAGAAGATTTATCCCATGCTTTTTTAAGCAGGTCACAAAGGTTTGTCTGTTGAGCGAGCAGAGCTGTTCCCATGTTCCCTGCACCAGGCAGAGGGGGATTGACCCCTCCTACTCTCTGTGGAGTGCTTATCAGAGGACTTGCTGTGCCTGTGGATGGTCTCGATTACAGTGAGTGGGGAGTCCCCCAAGCCTTTTCCCAGGCAGGATGAATGCCTAGCAAGCAAAGGGAACTTACAGGGAATTTATTAGGCAGCCTGAGCAGCACTCCAGAAGCTGCATGCTACCTTTGAAGCGCTAAAATAGGATCTATTGACATAGCTCTCTACCTGCAGGGTGAGGACAAAGGTGATCAAACACAGGTTTCTTTCATGCATAAGCTCTGAGCCAAAGCACTCTCTCTTCATTTCACAGGGAAAAGAGAACAATCCGTGTGACTCAGAGCTGTGTTGGGATGTGCTGCCCCCAGGCAGGATGCTCAGCTGATGAGGCCATTTCAACCTTCAGACCCCATCCAACATGTCATGCTGCTCTTAAATGCTGCAGAACCAAGATGTCCAGGTGGATATTTGCCCTCAGAATACTAACAAGAATGCTTAATTCCCCTTTTTTATCACTACTCACATGAACAAGCACTGCTCAGTGACAAAAAATGTTAAGGTTTCCAAGCACCATCAAATTGGATTTTCCAGTTTGTAAAAAAGGAAAAGTAAAGGTCACAGTGATCATCACAGCTGTCTCCTTATTCAAAGCAGAGTGCTTTAGAGAAGAGTTTGGCCTCACTTCTAATCAGCATTCAGTACTGAAGAGCTCGGGGCTCTTCTGATCTGGGCAAAGGGCCAGAGAGTGACACTGAACAGAAAAAGTAAGCAAAGTCCATTCTAATTTCACTGAGCAAACCAGGTGAAAAACAAAAATAAGTCAATTAAAACACAAAGCTCTAATTCAGTTTTAAAACATTCTTTCCCTGTAACAACATTAGCAATTGGTTACAGTAAAAGAGGCGAGACACTGATCTGGAGTTTGATGGTGTTTAGGGAGGATACAAATGGTGCCTTGGAGGAACTGCTGCCAACCCAGAGCATAACTTAGACAAAGGATCAAAAGAGAGCTGTGGATCACAGAAGAAATCAGAGCAGAAGTCCATCTCCTGATTTACAGGGAGGTGCCACAGCCGTGGTCTGGACTCATGTGAAAGATTACCTGCTCCCAAATTCATCTTCTCTAAGAGCCAGCTGCTGATCCCTTCTCACAATTCCCAGGCACATTGCACCCTTCAGCCTTCATCCAGCTTTTTATAGCTGAATTTCCTCCAGCTCTTCTCTTCCAAAACCATGTTAAAGTCCTTTAAAGGATCCCAAGCATTATCCAGCTGAACACGAAGGAAGAAAGCTGACCATGTCTCTCCTCCCTCGCTGGCTATCCCATCCAGCCACACTGCCAACTTCCAACACATCCTGACCATATATTTAGTCTGCAGTAATTTGCTTTGCATTGTCTCGTGCGGGTTCCAAGTGCAGGAATTATATATCCAGTGAGGCATCCAGCACACTCTGTGAATCCCTGCAGTTTTGGAGATTCAACTCACGATGCTGCTGCCAGAGGTTGAGAGACCACGAGGTTCAGAGCACCACCGAGACTCAGAGGAGCCAAATGGCAGCTCAGGGAGACAATCCCAAATCCCTGTCTGGCTGTATTGATGGAATGCACAGGGCAGGGTGAGAGTTGCCATTGAACTTGTTCCAGGAAGGGATCAATGCTGTGGGCACCAGTGAGGGTCCTTGGCAGTCCTGCTTGCTGCCTTCCAAAGTCAACACCCCAAACAGGGCACAGGCACAGGCCCTTTGTGGCAGAGAGGCTGAGGCACAGTAAAGTCATCACAGCATCCTGAAAATGGCAAAAGCCCCCAAACTGCCCAAAATATATTTCCATCTCAGGCTCCTTCACCGCCTTTAATTTATAAGGAGAGATCAGGTAGGGGAACATGGTTGGACAGAAAATGGTTGGAGGCAAATGACTGTCACATACCTTCTCCCAAGGGACCCAAACCTCTTCATTTGTTCACCTTTAAAGGAGCCAAAGCTTGTCTGTAACTGAACATCTGACATATTTCCAAAAGACCTCCTGAGCCAAGCAGTGTCTCCAATCTAAGCCTGGAGCTAATCCCACCAGACCAAATCAGATCAAGTCTTGAGGAACCACTGCAGTGACCCAGAACAATCCAGATGTGCACTGAGGCTCAAGAGCAGTCCAGAGAGATGTGAGAGGATGGGAAACCAGGGTGATGGTGGAGCAGCAATGGTAGCACTCACCTCCTCAGTATTCCATGGCCGATGGGATTTAACCAACACCTTCAGAGCTGGTCTTAAGTCACTTCCCAAGAAGAGGTGATTCAGGGGCTGTTTAGACTGATCTATGTCCTTGTTCCAAGCTGGAGTTACACTCCAGAAGCAGAGCCACCACTGCCCACAACTCCTAAGATTTACACCCTGAAGCACCACACTGCAGGTGAGCCTGGCTTGGGGAGAGTGAGATCTAATGTGCAGGAACAGAATGTGCTTACCCTAAAGATAGCTCTTCTCTCAACACTAATTCATGCACTATCAGGAATCCTAATCCCTGCCTGGGGTAGAAATAGCTGCTTTTACTCAGTCAGCAGCAGGAATTGAGGCATTTCTGCACCACAGGTGGAAGATGTATGTGCTAGAGGCATGATTAGGACCCAACAGAGACATGGAAACTGCTTGGATTCCCAAAAATACATAGGGGTAGAGGCCTTTGTAAGGGTCTTGGTGATGTAAGGAAACCCTCTAACAATTGCTGTTGTTCTGATGAAATGGCTCCATGTTTTTCCAGGCTCACAGACAGTGTGTCCTGGTGCCCACCCAGCTCCAGACCCCCTCTGGCACTGGACCACGATACCAAGCAGGAGCAAGGATAACCCTGCCATGGTAGAGAAAACTAAACGTGAGTGTTTTGTCTCTAGAGCACATTCCCCTACGAGCCTGTTCACCCTTCAACACAGACAAATTCCTGAGGAAACATCACCCTCTGGTGTCCAAGTTGAAGCGAGCAAGAAATGCTCCAAGAGGGCTAAATAAAGGCACCCCCATCGTCACAGCTGCACGGTGGCGATTGGGCTCATCATTCCTGAATTTAGAGAAGTGGTGTCCTGGCTGCAGACAAGGGACTTAGAGAGCAGGAGTGAAGGACCTGTCCTCCAGAGCACCTGCAGGAGAGAAAGGGTGTGCGCTACTGTTATTTATTTGATTTAAAACAATAGGTCTCAGGAGCCTATTTAGGAGTCTACAAGTTGTAAAAGCTGAAAAAGCACTGATTCCATGCAAGAACAAGTCAAATAAGATGGAAATTAATTAACCTTGCATATTAGCCTAGCACTGAGAGACTTTGGTGGGTGACACTCACTCCTGGCATCAACCTGGATCGTGAATGCAGGAAGAGATCAGTGCTCAGAAATTAAATGCTCATAGATCTGCTGTTATCAGTGCTCTGCTATGACAGTTAAACTATTACCAAAATCTATCAGTTTGATGTGTCACCTCCCTGGGACATTTCTGACCTCTGCTTTCAAGAGCCTGAGACACTCTGTGTTCCCAGAGCTGTTGGGTGGGGCGTGAGCTGCACCAGATATGGATGTGAGGGGGGATTTGCCAAAGTGCAGTTCTGTGACATAAACTGTGCTTTCACTTTTAATTGGGATGCTAATTTGCCACTCAGATCACACTTCAGACATGAGCTGTCATCACTAACCGTTTCATTTTCCTTCTCATGTTTACTTCATCACTAACTCTTAGCAAAAAAACATCTGCAAACATGACTTCAGGTAAAATTCTTTTCCTTGAAGAAAGTTTTCTGATCTCCTTTCCCCCAGCAGGCCCAAGGCAGCCTCTCATGGGCTTTGGAGGGAGGTGGCATCTCTCCAGCAACTACTGCCATCAGGCAATTGCAGCCAGAGTAAAAATATTTCCCACTGTCCCATCCAGGATAGTTTGTTCATTCCACAAATGCACAAAGTGCCATCTCCCATTTCACTTCCCCCTGGGATACTTTTGTCCCTCTTGTACTACTACCTATAAAGCCACAAACACACAAGCAGTTTAGCTTGGGGAGTGGAAGTGATAAATAGCAATAAAATAGCCAACTGCAGACATGAAATCTACAATGTGTTTGTCACTTAGATTTAATCAAAATGTTAATATGCATTAAATGGTATTTGAGAATTTCAGATGTATTTAACACAAGAGGATTTGCATATCTACCACTGAGTTTTTAATCCTTGATAAATGTGTAGAATAATCAATTATTCAATGAACATACAAGAGCTGGCTGATTAAATCTCAATTATAAAGGCAAGTCTTATCCGCTCTATTTATTATGACTGTTCTCCCTGCATTGCCTAATTAAGCCATATTTGATTATGGAGTGAAAAACATTTATTGCAGATATTGTGGCTCTGTAATTGATGCATATCTGTGTCCTGGCTGTTAAGCCCCTAATAAATACATTTTAAACAGCTAATTATTTAATTAACAACACTCTCTTCCAATCTCAGTGCAAAGCTTGCTTCAGCCCTTCCATAAAAGCCCTGACAGAAATGAAACCACTGGAAGCTGCTGCAGTGTTTTCATCCCTCTCTCCCTGTGCCAGCATTGCTGGGATGCTCCCAGCTCTGCTGCCAATGCTTGGAAAAGAGACTCCACCACATGGGTTGGGATCCACCAGTCCAAACTCGTATCTGCAGTGTGGACATTGACACCTGAACTGGTTGTTTGTCTGTTACAGTGCAGAGACAGAAATAAACTGCAGCAGGGGATGCTGTGGTTTCTTCTGTAGGACACCTCCAGCTCTTTTTACTTAACCCTTTTTTATCTTGTGCTGGCAGCATCCTGCTGCTCCATCAGGCTTTAGAAGCAGCCTCAGAGGCCCACTACTCCCTTGAAGACAACTGAAGGTCAGCAAGATGAACCCTGCCTAAAATAAAGTTATTCTTAGGTGTTTAGTCACATTTTTTTAACTCTGGTTTCTCAGCCATTTCTTGAAAGGTTGACAAAACATTCCAGGTGAAGCTGTTTCTAGGAATTCCTTGGTCCATGGCACAAGAGGCAGCTGTGTGCTGCTCCCACCTCCACTTAGCACAGAGCAAGAGCCAAAAGCACAAGGAGCCTTTGCAACCCTTCCATGGCAGAAACCCTTTTGCAGGAGTGTCTAAAGTTTAGTTTCAGCTCTCAGTGCTGCAGCTTGAAACATTGCTTAAAAACTGAGGGCACCACAGTGTGCCCAAGATTTGTTTTCCCCCAGTTATGAGAATTTAAGTCCTACTCCTTGCTGAGATCCTGGTACCAGAAAAACAGTCATAGAAAATGGAAAGGAAAGGGTCTGTATGAACTCTTCCTCTATATACGTAACACCAGCTCCCAAATGTACACATAGGGTAGGCATATAAACAGATTTAATGGCACTGCTGGAGCTCAACAGCTCTGTGACTCTGGTGCTTTCCTGCAGGATTTGAACATGTATAGTTGAGGCTACTAAGCTGCTGTCTTTGGGTTGTGGTTTAAAATGAACATTGCCCCAAGTTTTCAGTGTCTTCTAATCAAACATTCAACCTGCTCTAACTACCCAACATTAAAAGCACTTGCCCAGCTCATACTTTTTTAACACTTTGGCTAAACTGAAGTAAAACTTGCTAATGCAAACCCAGTGGGATGTAATTGCAGCAGACACCAACATAAGTAGATGAAGTTGGAAAGGTTTTTTGTTGAGAACTAAGGCAACAACCCCAAAGCTCCCCAGAGCAGTCTGCAAAGTAAACCTGCTGCCTTTCCCAGACGAGATTCCTCATAGCAAGGGATCTTGGAAAATAACATAATTTAATTATCCATCTGTTTCCTATCAGACAATTATCTGCTTCAGGCTTTTCTTCCCCTGGAAGCCAGAAACAGTAAACAATTACAAAAAAAATCTGAAAATGTGGATGCAAAGCACCATCCCCAGTCCCAGCCAAACCCTTCCTTTGGAACCAGCCTGTGCTTAGAAGGGGCAGTTATTTGGTATTTAGGTAACAAACACTGACAACCTTAATATAACACTTCCCCAGCCCAGTGCAGAGGAAGCCGTGCACGAGTCACCCAAAGACACTGTTCCAGCCACACTGGTGCCTCTCTGCCTCCTTTGTGCCACAAAGGGGAGCACAGAGGTAACAACAATCTGAGCCCCTTAAACTTACAGATGCTGCGACTGTTTCTCTTCATGTCAGGCATCTTGGTTTGTCTGCTAGTGAGTGATCCTCTTCAGGAATTCTGTATCCTCCTTTAGAAAAGTGCCAAAAAGCCATTTTGACCCAAAAGCATATTTGATTGGTTAAGTACCAATTTCCAACAGTGTCTGGTATTTTCTTTTCCCACAGCTATAATGAACCTCAAAGTAACAACCCTGCTCCTCTCTCCTCAACTGCCCAGGCTGATAAACTGGACCCATAAGTTCTCCCCACAGTGCCCTAAGTATAATCATCTTCTCAGTTTTGGGGCCATCTGATTTCTGCCCCTAAATCCAGGTTTTATGGCAGCAAATAGCACAGTGGCTTTGTAGACAATGGGAAATACCCCCAGTCTCTCTAAGCAGCTCCCCAGGTGCTTCAAAGTCTCTGAAAAACCAGGCACTGTAACAAATCAAAGCAAAATTATGTATTATGTAGGTATAAACAAGTGCTGCATAATCATAGTTTAAAACTTTGTTCAAACTGGCTCAATATTGTCTGTGTTGTTACAGTGTCTCAAAGTTTTACTCAAAGGAGAATCCTCCCATGTTTTTATCCTTGGGGAATATGTGGAAGCAGCAGGAAACTATTCCACAAAGGGGTTAAATGCAGACCCTTTGGGGTAAGGCAAATATTGAAAAGAAATACAACTACCTGCATCTTCCACCCACAGCTGATGGGGAGTCACCAGGGATTTCTCTGGAGTGGGTTCAGCTGTTTTCAGCTATGAGCTTATTTTTCCTGGGAGGAAGAGTCAAAGCTAAAGATCTATCATTAGGACTTATCTTCAAAAGAATTTTAATGAAGCAGAAATCTTAAATGTAGAAAGTTAAAGAGGCTTCTGTTTTATCCTCAGTATCTGAATCCTGTAGGCAGCATAAAAGTCACTGAAATATTTCTAAGCCTGAATAATACAAAACGTACAGATGAGAATCTTCCTCTGATGAATATTTGATAGGAATAGTCTCAGCATGGAATGTGGAGAGCACCTTCACTCCCACACATTGTGTGTACATGCAGAAAGCTCTAGAGATTGAGACACTACCTACGAGTCTAAAATCAAGAGATTTTGACATGCAAAAGCTTCTGTTGACAACCATCAGCTTCTGTTTTCCTTTGCCAGCCAGGGAGCACAGACTCCTCACTGGGATGTTTCTGGTGAGTGGATCAGTCTTTCCCTTGACCCTGTTCCCCTCTCAAGCCCCTCCACACGATGCATTTACATGTTCTATCTTAAGAAAACATCATTCCTAAAGCACTTCATTAAGCACAAATTACACCTTAGCAAAGTCTCTCCCATACCAACTCCTTTGTGTTTCTGTATCAGCTCTACACAGGATTTACTGTGAGTCCTCCTCCTCAGGCAGCAGCATCCCAAAATCCCTGATCTGAGCCAAACCCCTGCTGATAACACTCAAGGAACGGAGCAGGTTTATGTGACCCTCCTGGTGCGTTTTGAGCACAACTCAGCATCAGCTCAGCTGAGTTACAAGGAAATTAAGCTCCAGCACAGATATTGTGAATGATGCCACCCAGAGGAGCCTTCGGGAACAGACCAGGCAAACACTTCACTCCTGGGATGGGCTGAGCCCAGACACAGATAATTGTTTTGTGTAGTGGAGTTGTGCAAGTCTTTTCTAGCCCTACCCTTCTGTCAGCTCTGATCTTCTTTACTGGCCCAAACCCATTATTCTGCTTTAGCATCCTCCCTGATGCCCCTTTCCATGCTTTAGGAACATCACATGTATTTTGCCATTCTCATTCTCATTTTCAGCAAGACAGAGGGTTCCCTCCCTCATTATTTGGGATGCCCAGAGATGGGGCAAATAGCGTCTCAATCCAAGCATAGGAAGAGGTATTAATAAAAACTTCCATGCTATTATACCATTAAACACCACTATGTGATCACAGGTTTTCCTGTTAAGTGTAGATGCCAACACCTACAGTAATAATCACCATTTAAAGTCTTTTGAACATTTTCACAGAAATAAAAAAAGGCAAAAAGTAAAATAATTTGAGACCACAGAGTATTAAGCACAGATTTCCTTTCTAATAGACTTTGGTATTTCCTTTTCCTGTAACTGCGAAGAATTTCAGTGTAACAACCTCTCTCCTCCTTCCTCCTCAACTGGCCAGGCTTTTTGACAGTGTTAAAGGTAGCTTTAACCACAATCTAATGAAGCAAACTGAAGCATCTCAGAGTTAATACTTGTTGTTCTTGTGGTTTTTGAAGACATATCCTGTTTTGATGCAAAAGAAACAAGTAACACACAAAACTGGGGAGGGAAAAAAAAACAACCAAATAATAAAAATGCAGTTTCCAGTTGTTACAAACTAAACTTCTTCCTGAGGAAAACATCACAATGCAGAGTCGAGTTTCTCAGGCTCTGCATGTCCCTGTCTTTTTGATGACAGTGTTGCAGTAGAGATGAAAAGGGTACAATTTTCCTGGGGGTTTGATTCAGACCCTCTTAGACAAAGGGCAGGCACAGAGAAAAGAAGTGCTGTACCTGGGAGCGGATGCCAGCTGATCTGCAAGGTGCTACTTGCTGCACCCAAGGCAGCAACTAAGCCACAACAGAGCTGTAAAAGGTTGTAACATCACCTCCTTCTTCATTTGCTGCCTTGGCTGAGCGTGGCTGAGTAAGCACAGTGGTCCAGAGTGAGCACAAGGCACAAAGAATATCCCTACTTTCCCTGTAGCCCTTCAAGTGTAGTGGCTGGACATCATTGAACCCAACACACAGATAGCTATGTATGTAGGAACATGATTTTTCCCATCCAGCAATCTGTTTTCAATAACTAAAATAATTATTAAATAAAATAATAATTAAAAAAAAAACAAAATAGCAACAACAAACAACAACAAAAAAACCCCAACACCAACAACCCCACCACTCCAACACATAAATTATTGTTTACCCTCTGTCTCTTAGGCAGTTTCTTTTTTAATACTCCAGATTGGTGGTTCCCTCTTCATTTTGTCCCTGTCAGATTGGGAGTTCATGATTCCATGTGACACAGGGTGCACCCACAGAGCAGTTGAGGCACATGGCTTTAGCCCAGCAAGCTCAGCACTGATCACAACAGAGCTGGGGCACACTGGAGCTCAGTGCACCCCAGGAGCCAGTGGATTTATTCAAGATCTGTACAAAAGCCAAGCACTGCTGCATTAGGAGCTGGGCATTGTTAACAGGTATTTCTCCATGGCCTTCCCACTGTGACACCTGAGATACCTGAGATCCCAGAGAAGCCCTGACACAGTAATACATGGGAAGTGTTCTAAGCATGGGCAGAGTGAGCCCAGAAGGCTGGGACTGCAGGGGCTGCTAATGTCTGAACTAGAAATGCACAAAGATGCACAAGTAGAGATGCCCAAATAAAGTCATGCAGCACGTGAGCTGAAAGGCTCAGCGGGGTATGTCAGTGGTCATAAATATCATACATCAAATCTCTAATGCACAGAGGTTCTATTCAAGATAAATAAACCACATCAAATGATAAGAATCTCAGATTGTATCATTTGTGACTGACACAGCAAGGTCACCTCCTGATGATATATTTTGGTGACAGAGATGTTACAATCACCAGCCACTTATGTGCCACTGGCACATGCCAAAAGTTCTGCTGAAAAAACCCAAGCAGACATGGTGTAAAATTAGGAGGTGCTTTCTCTGATCTTCTTTTGCTAGAAAGCAGATGAGGTCAAAGATTAAAATCAAGCCCTTTAAATGTGAAGCAATGACAGTGGTGCCATCTCATCTCCAGTAAGGTTTGATTGTCACATTACTGTCCTCTATCTCGTTCCATATAACACAACAATACAAATATAAAGGGCATGTTTATGTTGGTGGTCTTGCATTACGTGCAGGAATGAAAACTGCTTTACTGCCCAACTCTGTGGCCTTGGTCAGAGTTACCCAGTGCCTCAGCTTCTCCTCTTTAAACTGGAAAAAGCAGAAGATGGAGTTAATTAACGAATCCATAGTACTTGGGGCAGATCAAGCCCTGTTCACATGCTGACCATCACAGTGGAGCTGCAGCTCTGCCCTGATTGCAGGAGCTGTGGGAGCTCAGCAGGGCCATGGGAAGCCTGTGACACATATTTGAGTGTTCACGAGTCACACACTCTATCTGACCACTGCACTTGACTTGTGCCTGTTACCAAACCCCTCTGCTGACACAGGTTTGTCTGGGGCCAGCAAGGCCCTGTCTCCACTGAGTCACCAAATGGCCACAGGCAGCTGTAACACAGAGCACAGTGTGGCAGAAGG
The DNA here is from genome assembly GCA_013390005.1 of Calyptomena viridis. Classification (NCBI taxonomy): domain Eukaryota; kingdom Metazoa; phylum Chordata; class Aves; order Passeriformes; family Eurylaimidae; genus Calyptomena; species Calyptomena viridis. Next base: position 278,054 of record WEIV01017824.1, on the reverse strand, counting down.
ACAGCAAGGGACTGCAGGGTGACAGCCCAGAGGAGGACGAGCGTGGCTGCGTTCCGTGGGCTGATGTTCTGAGCTGCCACAGCCCTGCTGAGCACACAGGGAGCACAGGCTCCTGCCAGATGATCACGGGTCCCTCCCTCAGTGTGGGGACAGGCCAGACCACGGAGCAGCCCCTCTGTTGCAATTCTGCACCGTAACACCCCGAGCCCCCCTGCAGCAGCCGGGCTTCGCTGTCTTCACCACAAAACCACAGTCATTCTCTTGAGACAGAGAGCAGCCTGAGACAAGTGAGAGGCAGAAAACATGTTATTAATCAATGTAATTATTTTTATTGTCATTATTCCTGCCGCTCTTTTTGTTCCACTTAAGTGGTGCCCTCAGGTCTGTCAGGGCACTGGAAGAACAGCCCATCTCTGCCTCCAGATCAAATCACTCAGACAATTTGCGACAATTTGCAAACTCACCATGATCGTCACGGTGAGATTATTAACAAAAGAACCAGGAGGACAACAGGTGTCCTTTCAATGATGGATCCATCCTGGGTCACCTAATTTTGAACAAGAATAAAAACTGCAAAGTCTGACTTCAGGCTGATCATTTGAGTTTCTCTGTTAGCTATAAACCTGTTAGGAGCTCTCCTCTATTTCCTGTTTTGGCTAAAACACAAATATAATTACCTATTCCTGTTTCTTTACCTGCAGTGCATACACACACACTCAGCAGTGTCTTTTTTGAAGCCTTAAGCTGTTTGGGGTTTTTTAATGAAGTAGTTTTGAGTCCAAAAGCTGCCAGAGTTCAGTCACTGGCTGCCACCACTTTCAGTAGACTCTTTGCAAAAGGTTCCACTAAGACCATTACAGTGTATGAGAGTAACAGAGAAATTCACAAGGTTATTACAGAGTTTCTTAAATAATCTTGTTTCTCAGAAATCATGAACATTTGTGCAAAATGCCATCTGTATATACCTTAAATGTCACTCACCCAGAAGCTCGCTGCCAAATTATGTCCCTGATCAGAGATAATACAACTCAGGTGCAAACCACAAGCAGTAAACTGGTCTTAGTGGTTTCTCACAAGACATGTCTCAGACTTGTAAGGCAATATGGGTAGAGAAAGAGACCCCAGAACACAAAGCTCTCTTCTTTTTCTGTCATATTGGAGCAGAGTAATAAATTCTGCCATCCGAGAATAAAATAATTCCTAACATTGATAAAACATTATTTGTACAAGAAGCCCCACAATAAACTTTTACAACTTATATGAGAAAAGACAATGTAATTTAGCCCTCCACATCTTAAGAGCCCTGTGATTGCAAAACTGACTTGTGAAGCCCAGAGCTCAGCCAGATTCTTTGAAGAAACACACGTTATCTCTGAAGTGTTTAAAAGCCGTGGGGATGTGGCACTTGGGGACACAGTTCAGTGTTGAACACAGTGGTGTTGGGCATAGAGTTGGACTTGATTCTCTTAGAAATCTTCTCTAAACTTGGTGATTCTGTGATTCCCTGCAGCTTTCCACTGTGTTAAGAGCAGATGGACCAAACGTCTCAGAGTGACATGAACTACTAATTATCAATACTGATTCACGGAAGAAATGAGAGAGCATCTTCCACTTGGCCTCTGCAATGTTTAGATATTATTCCCATTATAGTCAGAAGCACAAGAGTGTAGCAGACCATTTCTAATATCTCAAGTGGAAATCTCTGGGGCATGTTCTCCTGGGAGAGTTCCAGACATGTGCCAATCAGTTGTTGAAGTCAAATACCGCCCAAAAACAAAATAATTGTTCTTGTGAAGTAGTTACACAGGAATTAGCACCATCCAGAGAGTTCATTCAGCACTACCAGCAGTTATTTATACAGACTGGAGTCGTCTCCCATCCTCAAGTTCAACAGATAATCCAACAGTCAAAAATTTCTACAAGGCAAATGATGACAACACTAAAATTTACAACAAAATTCTAATGTTAGGACAAAGTGGTTTATTCCCTCTAGTCAATATTTAGGTTGGTTGTTTTATTTCAATTTCTTATATGAAAAAATTATGTGAGACTACTGTAGACAAGGGAGGATGCTTTGGCTATACACGAGTTAAGAGAAGTAATGTATTATCAGTGATTTACTAAAAAAGGAAATTAAAACCTGTTGAGACTTTAAATGGAATTTGGAAGATATCTTGCAAGTTGCACATAGTGTCCAGTTCTTACGAAAAGATTTGAAATAGTGTTGATAACCATGCAAAATAAAAATACTGTTAAATTTATATGTCAAGCAGCAAAAGAATTCATTAATCAGCGCAGAAGCATATTAACCAAATATGTCAGATTAAAGAAATGCAACCAGTGAGGCATTTTCAGCACCTCAGAGCTCTAAACCGTGAGAAAACCAAATCTGTGAACTGCCAGAAAAAAACCCTGCATGTTTTCATTTTGACTGTAGGCTGTTAATATGACACTGTAAGTTGAGTGTCTTAAAATATTCAAAAAGAGACTAAATGTTTTGGAAAACAAAGCTTGTATACTGGGAATAGAAATAGTTTCTTTCCCAGCACAGGGACCTTGAGAAATCACCAGTCAGTGGCTTGTCTTCACCAAAACCAGCAGTACTGGACATATTTTGGTCATATAGTCCAAATTATATAACAAAATGTCTCCTGCATGAGTTATTGGTTGGAAGAACTTCACAAGCAGCAACCAGCAACAGAAGGAACTGATTCCAGACAACTCTCCCAGTGTAAGCTTTCAACATGCACCAAGTAACATTTACAACAGTGAGAAACATGTAAATGTTGGTTTGCAGGACAATCCCTGGAAACATTCCAGTGTCCTACAATCCATCACAAGCCACAAGAGGAGAACCTGCATCTATCCTATATACCATCCTCCTGCAAAACGTTTTGTGGCTCAGCTCAGCTTCTCAGCCTCCTTGGCATCTGAGTTCAGGCACATCGTTGTCAGACACACCTTGGTCAAGAGGTTAAAGAAATTCCTTCAGTTATATTTCTCCACTTAAATTTCCCAGTCTATGGGCTCCATCAGCACTAATCTACGTGTGCTGGCTGATTTTTCTAGTTTTGCAAATAATCAAAAATTATTTCTGATTAGCACTGCCAGCAGGCCACTCCATTCAGATCTGACCCCAGTCATTTCAGATGTGACTTGTACTTTACCTGTTAAGTTTTTCTCTGCTTCTGACACACTGTCCTTGCTCAGCTGCCTTACCTTGCTCCATCCCTGTTCCATAAATGCTGCAGCTGCAGCTCTGCTCCCCACCTGAGGCTACTTTGCTCCCACATGCAATTCTGTCCCTTATCTCATTAGTGGGGCTGGGACCTCGTTAATACCCCAATACTGTTCTCATCACTGTGGGTCCTGTCTCAGCCCGAGAGCCTTATCCTGCACTTCCCACCTCTCCTTGAAAATAAGTTTGTTTCCCTCTTGAACACATGGACAGGAAACAGAAAAACAGCAAAGGCAGCACAGTAAGCCCAGAGCAATTCTGTCTGCAGCTCTGGGTATGAACATTTCAGTCTGGCTGTTTTCCAGGGGAGCTCTGAGACCACACTGCATTTTCAGACCTCTCCGACCCTCTTGGGCAGCCAAATACCCAACTCTGATCCTGACACTTCAGCTGATTTCCCCAGCAGTTCATTCACCACTGCTTGGGTTAATTGTGGTGCTGATTCTCTACCCCTCCACACACATATAGTCCATCGAATATCTCACTATGTGACATTTTCCTCAGCGAGGTGTTACTTCTTTTCTAAAAAATTTATTTACACCAAGCCAAAGAAACCACCTCCACTACTGTTTCCTTTCACAGCTTGGTGGGGTTTTTTATGGTTTGTTTTTTTTGTTTTTTCACAATTGTGGTTATGTTTGCACAGTTGTGTTGCTACAGAAAGCTGATCTTGAATGTCACTTTGCTCATTACCAACCTCCATGTGGTGCCTCTCAGGGGTTTTGCCCTTTTCTACTAAACCTGCACCTTTTTCCAAAAATGAAAATGTGATGAAAGGTTATTGACCATGGGACTATGGGCACTTTAATTCCTAGACTGGGACCTAATTTGTTGGTTCTTCCCCAGCTCTTCACTCGCCCCTGAGCTGGGCTTGTCCAGAGACAAAGTCAGAATTGGTCACAGGACCAAGCCTACCAGAGTTTAAGAAGTGTTTAGACAATGTCCTCAGACACGTGGAATATACATTATCTGTGGTGTTCTTTGGTATTTTATTTGGTGATTAGTTTTAAAACGAAAAATCCCAGGTGTAGATTATATGATTGAAGTGGAAAACACTTATTATATTGTCTAGTGTGGTGCTGTTAGGAAAAACTTACACTGTATTGTGCAAGAAGCCTTTGAAACCCTATTTAAAAACCAAACCAAAACAAAAACCAAACACCAAAACTCTAAAAGAAGCAATCCACTAAAAAAGTAGCATTTATTTGCAAGATATATGAATTAGTTTTTAAAGTCAAGCAACTGTACAAAGCCCCATCACAAATACAATGTTTTTCAGGTATGGCCAGGTGAAGATGGCACCTCTTGTGCTCACAAGGTGAACCTGTCCCCCCACCAGCCACCCCAGTGTGCAGATTTCTCCCTTGGGTCTGGTGCACAGCATTTTCTGAGTTTTTACTTGGGAAATGGGCTCTCCTGGGGGGCAGGATTGGCTTGGCAAGCTGGGATCTCAGCAGAGCTCAGCTCTGGAGATGAAGGATCCTCCATGCCTGACTCCACACCAGCTGTGCACTCAACAAGGGCAAACTGACCCTAATCCCTCAAAAAACGAAACAAATGCATTTATAGAGCAAAACTCCAGTCTCAGCACGTCCTCAGAAACCAGGAGCCAACCCCATGAATCCTACCAACATTCCTCTGGGCATTTGAGATTGTTGACTTTCCACAGCAGCTCCAGCTCTGCAAAACCAAAATCCCCCCAGAGGAGGCTGAGCCCTTCCTCAGCTGAGCCCCCTGTTCAGCAGCAACCTGTTCTAAGCTGTTACTGAACCAAATCCAGCTTCCATTTGACTGATGTGAGTTTTGATAAATTCCTTTGATAAGAAGGATTTTTAGATCCTCACACCCGTGCCCTTTGGAATGCAGGCATGAGCTTTATCCCGGATTATTTGGCCTCCTACTGTACAGTGTGGAGTCACTGACCTGGAAAAGTGCATTCTGCTGGGTAGTCCTAAGGCACGTGGAGTTGGAGACAACACTGGCACGTCACAAACATTTCTGCTGTCCCAAGAAGCCACCACGCCCCAAGTCTGGTCATTTCGTGTGTCAACCATGTCAAGACCAACCCCAGTCAACACAACCTGATTGTGTTTTTGTGGGACCACTATGACCTTGGGACAGGTACTCCCACACCTACCCAGCACTTCTGAGGTCTCTTCAGTATAGATTTCCTCGCTGTAACTCTTGAGTAGTTTTAGATCCCTGAGCCCCACGAGGATTCATGAGAGAACTGTAGACCTTGTATATGTGCAGCCCTTGCAAATTATTAAACAGACCTGCATGGTCTTCCTGAGCAGTTACCAAAGCTCACAACCAGATCCCTCCATCCATCCTACCTTCCCAGAAAGGGTTATTTATCAAAGAAACAAGCCCATATGTTGCATTTAGCCAAAGGCATAGTGTGTCTTTCATACAGAACTGCAGGCATGTGTACAGGGTACCTGCATTTTTTTACATTTTCTACACGTTACAAAAAAAAAAAATTAAAATGCAGAAAAAAGCTTTGGAAATTAGGTTTTTTCCACTGAAGAAGGCAGGTGATAGCACTTTCAGTTCAGCTACTACATGACATTGTTAAAGCAGCTCTTAGAGTGACCTGTGAAGGAATGGTTAATACACACACAATCCCAGCTGGCAGAAGCTTAATCACCCAGGGAATAGGTGTTGGTTCTGACCATTGTGTTCCGTCTAGAACCATAAGACATATCTTCATATACTACATTTGGGGTTTTTTTCTGGAAGTATTTCTTTATCTGCAAAACAAAGAAAAGAGCCATTCAGAACAGAACCTGAAAAGACCCCAGTAAAGGAGTCAATTTCTGTCTTAAGAGTCCATCTACATCTTTAGGAGTCCATCTCTTGGAAGAAGAAATGTACTCTTACAAATCCTCTCACAACACAGTGAGGCTCACCCGAGCTTGTTATCAACAGGCAAACAATATCCCCTTGACAAAGTAACAGAAACCTTAGACACTGTTTAGTAACAAGAATTTACAGCTAGGAGACCTTAAAAAACAGGTGGAGAGGAAACAATAGAAAGCCACAATTCCTTAGGTTTATCAAATGTTTGCTTGACTCGGTCACTATTTATAAATAATTTGCTCAACACCAACGCAGTTTTGCTGTTGCGTGGGGACAGCATACTTACATTGACACGGTACAAGGTGCAGCACACCAGTGCACAAAACAGGAGTGCCACCACGATGATGAGAGAATAGATGACCCAGGAACTATCTCTGCACTCCTGCCTGGAGTGTGCCTGCTCCCCTTCTGCATCTGAAATGAGAGTATTATTATTGTTAACATGAAGAGGTAGAATTTCATTTTTATTCTGAAAAAAAATTATTTACAGGTCAAGAAAAAAATCAGATATCAACAGCCACACATCCACATTTGTCATTCCATTAGTATTCCCAGTGGCATTCCCTGTGCTCTTCCAGAGGCTGACAATGGCTGCAAGTGGCACATGAAGGGTCAGCAAGGAAACCAAACCAGTAGGAATTACCAGTTTTGGTAATTCAAAGCCAGTTTGTGAGCAGTACAGACAAAAGCAGGAGGGTATTGTGGATTTGATGCTTTCCACTGAGCAGAATAGTGCTAGTGGAAAGGGTTCCAGCTCTCTAAAACCCCAATTAATCCATATTTAAATAACATATGCTAATCACCCTGCTTCTTTGATGTGCTGCTGTTGTTCTCCCAACTCACTTGACTGAGTCCTTGCCCCAGTTATGGGTGGCAGCACAGGAGGAGACCACAGTTATCTTTGCAGACTGCAGACAAATCCTTTGCAACTCTTAGGGCCTTGTAAACCTTATTTTACAGACCTCAGCAATGCACAGGGTTAAATGAAATAACCAGTAAAATCAAAATCAAACACTGTGTTGCTGGTTCTGTCTTGGGCTTAGCAAATGGTTACAGCACCATTCTGTAGAAAAATAAACCCCCTCTTTGGAGCACAGGCTCACAGTGTGCTCAGGGTGTGTGAGAGCATCTCTGCTATGGTCTGTGGTGCTTGAAGTAAGTGCCTGAGGACTTGTTCTGTGCTCCCTGCTGTGACCTATTTTTAAACACAAACCCTCACTATAGGGAATGGTTTCTAAAAGACATTGATTTCACATTAAGATCAAAGAACTGCTGCTAAAAATATTTATTCATATCATAAAACTGACAGATTGTTCAGGCACACACTGAAGTGTTTGTTATCTTGTTTTAATGTTTTTTTCTTCTTTTAAGATGGAGGATTACAGCAAGTTTTCTCTTCTGAAATCCCCTCTGGTTGTACAAGGCAGGTAGAAACACAGTGCCTGTTTCTGTGTCCAAGCACAACAGGGCACAGAGGATTCTGAGCCCACTCTCCAAACTTTCCCAGGTACTGAATGAAGTCTAGCCAGAGATTAGTGTTTAACTGTCCTGACTAGATTCCCACAAGCTTTTTGTCCACATTTTGTATTACAAGATGGCTATAATTATTTACAATTAAACAATCAAAAGGAACATACCAACAACCAGCACCATGGTACCACTCTCTGAGAGGAGAGGGGAATTTTTCACCTCCTCAGCACAGACATAGTTATCACTGTCGTTTTTCTGGAGGTTGTGTAGAGTTATCACTATTTGCTTTCCTTCCTTTGAATAGTGCAGGCGATGAGCAAAGGCAGGTAAAATCCTTGCAGCATTGTGGTTTGACACATGCAGAACTGCTTCAGGTTGCACATGAGTCTTGAGCAAGTAGATCCCTTCCTCCTCAGAGGAGCTGTTCATCACACAGGTAATGCTGATGGACTGGCCTTGCTGGGGGCTGGCGTAGAGCGGGGACTGCTGCAAAGTCCCACCACTTTTAGCTAAAACCAAGAGAGATTAGTGGCTATCACACACTTAGCACAGTGCATTCTAACTAAGGAGCAAACACAGAGGTCACAGACCGCAGCAGTTTAGATAAAATGGGTTTTTAACAGGTTACATGCCTTTAGAAGAAGTGTATATTTTAGTACCCCCTGACATGTTTTCCTACCTCAGGATCTGAAAGTAGGACAGAGCAACAGGTTTACCTGGTTGTAAAGGGTCTGTACCTACCTAAAAAATACATATACTGATCTCTTCTGAGGGAATACAACCTCACTAGCATGTCCTTGAGACATGGATCATTGTCTGCTTTCTCAAGTGAGATGGAGCCATAGGAAGTTCTGGGGAATATTGGTCTGGATCAACTCATATGATGGGGGTCCCATCAATGTTGAAAATTATCTTGAAAAAGTAATTATTAATTGTTTGTTGTCCAGATGGGAAGCCATTCCACTGAGTTTCTCTAAGGACAGGCCTTGTTCCTTTTAATATTATTAGTGCAGATGGGGGAATGAAGACAGAATTTATCATGTTTGTCAAGGGAAGGTTGCAAACATTTTAGAGAAGAGGATCAGAATCAAAAAGAGATACAAAGTAATTTAATGAAATCATTTAGAGAAACAGTGCACAATAAACAAGACAGAATTCATTTGAGAAAACACAGCCAAGAAGTTTGAAAAGAGAAGCCTAAGGAAGGACATGATAATTCCTCATGGATATAAATTACTATTACTGATCCAGCAATCAATTAGATTTCACATGCCTTGGGGACAGGAAAGGAAGAAAACTCTGCAAGTTTTGGTAAAGAGGTTTTGGTTTAGCTGGTCTCATCAAAAGGATGGGTTCATAGAGGAATAAGCTGCCAAAGGATACTGTGAACTCAACCCTCTCCTAATGGAAAAAAAATGAAGACAAAAAAATTTTTCCCCCAACCAGAAACATCTTCCAAAAGGAGCACTTGTGCCCATTCACCAACTCTTTATTAAGAACAAAAAAAACCCTTTACCCATTCATGCCCAACTTGCAGACCCTGCCTAGCACCAGCTTCCCAATAATTATCAATACGTCATTTAAGATGAAATAAAGAGATTTGCAAAAACTGCTACCCCCCCCTGAAAAAAAAGACTCATTGGTCTACTAGTTATTCATAAAGATTTGACAGATTGTTTTGGAAAAACAGCTGTGTCATCACAGTTTCCAAACTACTGCAGCTACCTATGACTAATAGGTAAAAACATGTAGCTAGAATTAAATCAGTCACAAATTGATGTTCCAGGGTGGATGGGGGTTTTTTTGGTACTGTCATATCTAATGTGTTTTCTTCAATGTTTCAGGGACCAGACCCACACTGCCTTTCAAATCTGTTCATTACCTGAGCAGACATGGGTACAGTTCTGTCAGTCTCCCTCCCATTGTGCTTGCTTCCAATCTTTGATTTAAAATATAGATCTGTGTTTAATAATTCATGACATAAAAGGTGGAATTGCAATACCTTTCACCACTACTATGGTTCTCTTCCCTTCCAGTATTTGGTGACGGCCTCTGACTTTAACACTCTCAGAGCATAGGTAGATATTGGAGTCATGTTTCTGCAAATTGTGCAGAGTTGTCCTGTAGTTCCTTCCTTCCTTTGAACAGTTGGTGCGACTGGCCAAAGCAGGAATGATATTTGGAGAATTGTGCATGGAAAAAAATACCAAATTCTTTTTCCCTCTGTTAATTTTCAAGTGCATTCCCACATGAGCTCCTGAACCACTGATTGAGCAAATTATGTTGACGGAGTCTCCTTCCCAAACACTGACAACATCCATTGACAGTTCGTTTTCTTCACCTAAAAATAAGAAATGCAATTGAAATGGTGATAGCAGAGTTCCTTTTGATCTATTAATATCACAGTAGTTTTTAACATCAACTACTCCGTCAACAGAACTGCTCTGTAAGGCTGGACCTTGGCCTTGCTGTGCTGGAGATGTCATTTCTTGGCTGCCCTGAAACCTGTGATGCCTTTCATGCCCATTGACCTGTTCAACTCAGCACCTTCCCAAAGCTTGAAAGGCCTTGGCAAAAAAAGTGGCTTCTGTCACTCTTTCAAAAAAATTAGTTTGCTCTGTAGATTCCCAGAATGATCCTATTAGTTCTCAAAATACAAGCTTCACTGAACTCAGCCTGACAGTTGGAGCTGGCTGAGGATCTAAATCTGGAATTCAAAGGTGAGAAAAAAATGACAGAGAATGGAAAAAAATGACACACTTGGTTTTTTTTCTTTTTAAAGAGAGGAGCATTTAGCAATATCAGGGAACTGGATAAAACAGCCTCTCAGAAAGAGGACTGCAGAAGGTACAACTCCAAGCTATAATAAGAAACAAAGGTATAAAAATATATAATGAAACCATTTGAGTTCTGTAATGACCCCAATATCAGAAGAAAGTAAATATTTGTGCAATGAATAGCAAGGAACAGAGGGATCAAATGCAAAACACCTAAAAGAAATTACATTAGGAGCAAGGGAAGAAAAATTAAATAGAGAGTATTAAGTGTCTAGGACAAACATAGTATAGAGAAGGTTGAAATATTCAGTGTCGAAAAGCAAATTAAAGATCCTTATATACTTAGAAAAAGTCATTGTAATAAGGAAACAAACATAGAATTCAAACACAGAAATTTGGAATTTGGATAGAATAGGTCAATCCAAACTGATCAGACATGAGGATGTTCCTCCTGCAACACTCAGAGAAGGAATTAAGGCAACCCAGGAGTCATCAGCAATTACCTTTCAAAGCAGCAGAGAAATGGGGTGATGGAGAAGGCTGGAGAAGCTCAGAGCACTCAGCCTTTATGAGCAGGGAAGGAAAGCTCATCTGCCTAAAAATCAGTACTTTTAAACTGACCCAGCTTAAACTTTTCCATGACCTAAACTTCATGCAGAAATGACAAGCAGACATAGCCCGTCAACCATATTCCCCACAGATCAAGGTAGAAGTTCAAGAGTTAAGTTATATTTGCAGAAATCAGTATTTACTCCTCAATAACCACTAACTAAAGAATGGCAAAGACTCTCAAAATAAGTATTCCCATCAGTTTCACTGCATCTTCCTTTCAGACACACTGATTTATGGATATTTTTCTCAAGTCACCATCCTTTCCAGTTATTGTCAGTGATGATGGGGGATAAAGGGGTGACTGTTTGGAGACATCTTTTTCCTCGGCCTGCTTCCCTCAGAGATTCAGACTGTTATCCCTAAGTGTGCCTTGTAGTCTCAATAACAACAACATTATCCAGCAATGAGTATTTCTAGTAAGGTTTTTTTACATCTTCAATAAATATGTCCCTAGTAAATAGCAATTTCTATCAGTAGTGGGTTCCCCTGTCATCCTTAACAATACAATAGATCTGGAATTACAGGGAAAACAAGTTCTTCTCTTTCTACAGAGAGTAAAGGCTGTGTAGAAAAGATCATATTTCCTTTTTTTCCTAAAAATTCCTTCCACAATTTCAGAGATTTCTTTTTTCAAAGTTCCACCTGGTTTTGCTAATAGTGAATTTGGCAGGAAATTGTTTGAGGCAGGGGAGAGGAACACAACGAAACAAACAAAGAAAAGAGAAAGGAAAATATTGAACTGTAAAAGCATCTGTGGTGTACATACCATTCTGGGCAGGGAAGCACGGGAGAAGCAGAAGAAAGAGAGATGCACTTGGGAGACACAACATCCACAACATTTTCAAAGGTCTCTTTAGTTGCTCTCTACGACCTGACTGATGAATTAAAGACCTGAGGAAAGGATTAACACCCCAAGTCGGCCTGTTGCCTTCCAGCTACATCAGCTCACTACTAAAAGAAGTCAGCAGGGTGCTGCTTTTGCCTTTGTATCACAACGAATATAATAGGGAGGGGAAGAGCCATTTCTCTGAAAGTTACATCATGGTTTGACTTCACACTAAAACCACCCCTGGTTTCCTGCTCTTGAGCAACCTCCAGCCTTAAGGGCAGGAGCAGAAAGTTGTCTATGGTGAGCACCTACCTCCCCTTTGAAGACAACTGAGAACAGGGGCACTCAAATGTGTTCTTTGCAGTGCCAAAGTCAGGCAGTGTTTCCCCAGGTTGTGGCCTCACTGGAAATGTGGGTGCTTGTCACAATCAGTTCAGTCTGTCAGTGTTCCCACAGGCTTCGATTGTTGGCTGCAAGTGCAAGTCTTGGCTTTGTAAGGAGCAATGAGATGAGCTCTGTTATTTCAGGTAAACCTTACATTATTATACAACGCCTGCATACAAACCAGCAGGTTTGATCTGCATCTTGGCAATGACAATGTGAATAATTCCCAAGCAACAGCACAGTACAAACCTTTCATGTGCTCCTGGGTTCACGTTTAACAACCCTTTCTGTAGAGTCTGTGGTGCACAAGACCTGCAAACCACCAGCAGAAGGGAACCAGCCACAGCTCATGTATAGCTGCTCCCTCCTCAGGATGATGAAAAGCTCTTCTTATAGACACTGTCCTCTGTTGGAACACAGAGGAGAAGGGAGTGTTCCCAAAGAGTTTCTTGAATGTTTGAAAGCTCAGAAATTTCATCAGTTATTGTAAAGAAAACAGAGTTCAGGCAAGTTGTGAAATGAGCTTTCAATTATCCCCACAAAGGCTCACTACTGGATACAAAAGCAGGATGCCAGGGGAGATCTCTGACTCCCTGTCTTTACTTTTGCCATATTTAAGAAATGAATCATGACAATGATACTGGATTATGAGTTTGGCAATCATGGGATGGTGATGCTTTGTAAAGGAGATTAACAGACCAAATAAAAATAGCATCAGTTCAGGGTTACCAGGGAATAGCCAGTTTTTAAGGTGATGTTTTATTGTCAATACTATAATAACACAAAACAAAAAATAAAATCACTCAAACGAAACCACAACTATCAAATTATGCCATTTGATGAGTCGGACATCTTAGTATTGTTAGCCATTTTTTTAGTTCATATGACTAAATAAATTGATCTTTAAGGTCCCTTCCAACCCAAACCGTTCTATGATTGTATGATTAAGAATATTTGTGTATATGTGTCCCTTGCAAAACACATTGGCCTTGCTGAGGCCAACACTGTAGACACCTCCAGAAGCAGAGAACACAGCTGGGCTGTGTAGGCTCAGCACTTCTACAAAGGCACCCACAGCAATGACTTCCCACAAAGAAAAACAGGCCCAGAAGTAGCACCTGTGAGAGCTACAGGGATCACAAAGCAAAGGGCTCCTAACTGATTTAAGGGCTCCTTTACCAGCCCATAGCAGCAGATATGGTTTTTCCCCAAAGATCAAACCTCTCTAACTCAACCGACCAGTCACTTGTACAAAATGCTTTTTTTTGAGTTTCAGGACTACCTGAGAATTAAAAAAATAAAGGTGCACGTGCATCATATCACATTGCAAAGTGTAAGATATGCAAGCAGCATCTGAAGGATTGCAGATTAACTAATTTTTTCAGTCCTGGAGATACTTTGGCTGGTTCAGCTCTGCTGCTGAGTCAGCCACACACCAAGTGGTGGCTGCTGTCCTCAGCCAAGCCCCAGGAGAGGATGGGAGATCCAGGGTGCTGTTTGTGTTGCTCATGAAGGCCTGGAGTGGCACAGCAGTGGCAATGACAGTCCTTGGTGAACACGTGGCAGTGCTGAAGGTACACTTGGGAAAACCAGACCATTTGTTTATACAGGGTCAGCAGCTTCTGATGCTTCAGGTGGTTCCTGTACAGCAGTGCAGAGGAGGAGGGTGCTGACATAGAGGTTTTCTCATTTGTAGATTTTCAAGGTTTTCAAACACTTGTGGGTTTGTCAGAAGCCTGTCTGTTTTGCAGAAGAGCTGCAGAATTGAAGGAAAAATATCTGTGAGGCCAAAAAAGCCACAGGTCAATTTCATTGAGAACTGTAATGCAAATTAAAATAAACTACAATTAGGATAAGCACAAGCCTGTATTTAGACTTGGAAATCTGGACTGTGGAGTCCCATGTGCTACTGGACCACCTCTTGCTCTGAAAGGAGAAAGGGTTGCAGCTTCATGGCCATGAATGTGGGTTCATGGTGCCCCTGCTGAGACCCTGCCCTGGTGCTGTGACCCATCAGCCTTTGCCTTAGAGGGGCTCTAGGGCAGACCTGAGACATCACCAAATGTTGCAGCACAGGGCAGGACCTCAGGGGAGTCACTAGTGGTAAGATTTTTACCTATCACACCAATATATCTATTAACCTATTAATATAACAACTGCAGCAAGACTAGCACTGTGTTGTCTTAACTGGGCTTTGCAAGTTCTTGTGCAAGTTCTAGTTCTTCTTATTCAGACTTATAAATTTAATCCTTAGGCTCTCAGAAACAACCCACATCTATTTCTAAGGGATGGATTAGTTCAGTAACTAAGAGCAGTCAGCTTCTGGCATACAAAAGATCCCATAAACCATGGAACCAATTTGGCTGCAGGATTTAGGGGGGAAGGTGTATGTCAGAGTCAAGGGGTGTCTGTAGAAGTGTGTAAATGATTAACATATGAGTACTGGAACCACTGCAACCCACCATGTAGGGGCTGAAATTCATTGACTCAGACTTGATGCAGGGAGGAAATGGGCATCTGCTGAATACAGTCCTAGAAAACATATCTAGTCCTTCACTGAATACCCTCCTGCCACTGTAGTAGTGGGATTTCATAATTTACCATAATTAAACCCCCAAAGGTCGAATTTTGGAATAGAGTCATAGACCCCATTAGGTTGGAAAAGACTTCTAAGATCATCAAGTCCAACCTTTAACCAGAAACAACAGTAACAAATCTGATGGAACACTATGACAGGTCCAGGAAAACAATAGGAAAAAAGTACCAGCATTAGCAAAGACTTCCTTAGAAGAATTAAAACTAACAGATTTGCAGTCATTTTTCCCATTTATGTTTATCTACAGTTGTCCAGCAACTCATTGGTACTCATCTCAGACAGATCCACATGCCTTGTGTTTCTCCACAAACCCCCATGAGGAAAGGCAGGTGGGATCCTTTGCCATATGGCAGCACAGTTGCATCCCAAATCCTATACTGTATCATAGCACAACTATTTCTGGAGTAAGAGGTGTCTTAATATTAACTCACTTGAAATACACCGTGGCCCCTGTGTTGTGAGGAAGTGTGGAAGAACAGAGAGTAATACAGAGGAAGGCTGATATCTCCAAAAGATTTTATTCACGTGATTCACTATTTACTCCACAGTAAAAAAAATCCAGCTATTTCCACATGTATTAGTTTGCAAAACAAACTTCCCTCTTGGATGCATTTAGAAAAATATTCTTTCTTAAATTAAAGGTGACTCTTTAGTGGGGAGAGCTGTGAGTGGGAGCCATTCTCCTAAAGGACTTGTCAGCCCACACCTGGATGTCCATCAGTCTCCTCGGCTGGGACTCTCTGCAGGGTGTAGTGGTTTGACCCTGGCTGGATGTCAGGTACTCACTGAAGCCATCCTCTGCAAAGGGTCAGAGGAGAGAAAATATAACAAAAGGTTTCATGAGTTGAGATAAGGACCGTGAGAGATCCCTTACTGATCACCATCATGGGCAAAACAGACTCCAAGTGGGGATATTAATTAAATTTATTACTAACAGAATTGCAGTTTAGGAATGAGAAGTAAAATAAAGACACCTTTCCTTCACACTCTTCCTTCCAACTTCTACCTCCTCCCCCCCAACAGCACAGGGAGGTGGGAATGGGGGTTACGGTCAGTTGTTTCTGCTGCTGCCCAGAGATCCTTCCCCTGCTTCCCATGGGAGACAGTCCTTCATGCACTTCTCCAGCATGAGTCCATCCCACGGGCAACAGCTCTTCAGGCACTGCTGCCACGTGGGGCACATTTCCACAGGGTCAGTCCTTCAGGCACAGGCTGCTCCAGCGTGGGTCCCCCACAGGCCACAAGTCCCACCAGGAGGAATCCTGCTCCAGTGTGGGCTCCTCTCCCCACGGGCTGCAGGTCCCTGCCAGGCCCCTGCTCCAAAATGGGCCTCCCCCGGGGTCACAGCCTCCTTCCAGCATCCCCTGCTCCTGGGTGGGCTCCTCCCTGGGCTGCAGGGGGATCTCTGCTCCCCTGTCCCTCCCTGGGCTGCAGGGGCACAGCTGCTCCATCATGGTCTTCCCCACGGGCTGCAAGGGAACCTCAGCTCCAGTGCCTGGAGCACCTCCTGCCCCTCCTTCTGCACTGACCTGGGTGTCTGCACTGTTGCTCACATGTTCTCACTCTGCTCTTCTCTGGCTGCCATCTTCATCTACCTCCTAAGTTTTTTTTTTTCCTTCTTTCTATGTTATCCCAGAGGCATTACGGTCACTCCTGATGGGCTCAGCCTTGGCCAGCAGTGGTTCCAGCCTGGAGCCAGCTGGCATTGGCTCTGCTGGACATGGGGGAAGCTTCCAGCAGCTTCTCAAAAAAGCCTCCATTATAGCCCCCCCAGCTACCAAAACCTGGCCACAGAAAACCCAATACACAGGGGAATAGCAGTCTGGGACTACTATAGGGAACTGGATCCCATTGAGGGAAAACTCGTTTCAAGAGGAAGCAGTGAAGAAATGCATTCTGTGGTTATTTTTCACAACCAACAGACTGGAGACTGTGCCATGGCAGCAGTGACAGTGGAGCTCATACCAGTTGTTGGCCCAGTGAGGAACATTTAACAACTTCATAAACAACACAATGGAGATGAGACCCAGGAAGAAAGCCCTGTATGCTTTTCCCACTACCAGGTGTGGTACCCACAGGAAACCAACACTTTGTCAGACAGTACCTGGAACATTCCGGCGCTGCCTAAGGCAATACATGGTGACTATTCCTGCACAGAGTGCAACAATCACCAGGAATGTTAAGGAGATGACAATCCCTTTGCTCTTGGAAGAACCACCTGGAGAGTAGAAGAAAAAAAAAAAAGAGAGAATCCCAGTGAATCCAGCAGCTTGCCAAACTCATAAACCCCTCCCAGGAAGAATTGGGCCTGGTGCATGTGGAATGTGCCCCGTAACAGCTGATAAAGAGTGAAGGAAGCAACAAATGAGAGAACAAATAGTCTCTGGCTCAGGATATCTTAATGAAGACTCCTGCAACAATGCTGACTTTATCAACATTCAAAGCTAATTCTTGACTCCCTACCAAAACGGAGCCCTTTGAGTGTCTATCTCATCTGAAATAGCCAAAAACAAGAGGAGTGAGGCCCATCCTTAGCGGTGGGTTCAAAGGCCAGAAAGGAAATTCACTTTGTTTTTAAAGACCTGTTTGTTCATGACCTAAGGAAGAGGACAGGGATTTCTACTGTGAAAGAAATTTGAATATAAAGACTTTACGTGAAAAATGTCCTCTTAGATTGAGGCAAAGTCCCATTTATCACTTACTGCTAAGGGGAATTCTTGGGAACTTGTTGCACACCCATCATGTACCCCCTTCTCTCAGCATCCCCCTATCTATTGCTGTATAGTTACAGAAACCTGAGTCTATGGACATCCATGTCCAGCACTGGACACATCCATGGGCCAGGGGAAATTCTCAGAGTCTGGATGGCTATGGCAAGTGTGGGTTCAAAGTATGAACACACAGCACATCTCCCCTCCCTGCTCATGTACAGCTCTGTTCACATCGAGCTCTCCTGACAAAACCCTCTCAAAGCAAAGGGCAAACAAACATGTGAAAAGATTAACCTAGAATTCCCTCATCAGGGATGTCAGCTGTAGATTTTCTGGGGTTTGCACCTGACATCTCACGGTAGCAATTCAGCCTATGGTTGGGCTCCCAGATATTTATTTCTGCTTCACAGCAAATTTTATTCTCCCCAGTGCTGATGTTACATCTCCCATTTCCAGAGAAATCTGAAAGACAAAAGAAGTTTTAATTATAAATATGGATCATGTAGAAGATCTTCAAAACAGGGTTAAAAAGGTTGAAGAGGTTAATAGGCTAAAAAAGTGGATCATGTAGCAGAAAAAGTTGGAGATTGCAATGAGTTGGAGATGCTTCATTCCCCAGCTGTTCAAATCAACCATCATCATTTAGATTTCCTTCTCACTAAAGCTGGTGAACTGTTCTGTGAACCACTAATGGAGATACTCACATTTGAAGGAGGCAAAGAAGTTTTCATGTGTAATTGAGAATACCAAAACATTTGTAAAAAGCTTATCATTACCTTTATGCAATTAAAACCCATTCAAATAAGAATTACAACAAAATTTTGCAGCTCCCTTTTACCCCCAGGAACAAAGGAAGAGGAACAAGCAAGACCAGCAGCTGTGTAAATCTCAGAAACCCAGGAGTGCATCTCCCACTGACCCTGCCTCCCACTGTGCCTCTTCTAAGAGAATCTTGAAAACTCCTTCCTGCCTGCACATCCCAGACTCAGCACATCCACCCTCCCAAGCATCCACATCTGCAGCAATTTCCACTTTTCACCATGGATGTTTTAGTGTCTCCCAAGTTCTACATTGTAGTAACAGCACGTAGGTATTTTGCACTGGTGAGCAGAAGTACAGGAGAGAAATGGTTTATGGTGGCCAGAAATGAAACACACCAGGAATTGTAAGGCTGAACAAAGGCATACACAGGTTGGGAATTATCTTTGTTTTCTTCTCTCAGCAATAAAATTAGAAAGGGTGCTCTAAGTCTAAGGAGAGGTGATGAAAGCTGCTTTCAGGGAATCATCTATAACCAGAAATGTCATTGACTTGCACAGAGTTCAACTAAATTATACCTCTGCAATCTGATTCTCTGTGAAGTTTTGCCCTCTTGGAACCACTTGCTACATGTACTGACAGGAGGTTTAATCTCTGATTTGGGCAGTTTTGTGAGAAAGCTGGAAAGATGCTCCTGGTATTTATTAAGTTGTGTAGAAGAGCAGCACAGAACAGATCTTTAGGCTAGACTTGGGGCTCAGTGTGTACTGACTGAAGCAGGTGAAGTTCATACATTGCAAACTAGGACACAACTTGACCATGAGAATTGCTGTTGCCAAAAAAACTCCAAAAGTCCCTGTATAAATCAGAGTAACGTGTTTATTTGAATCTCTACTGGTGTAGAGATTAAGATTTAAGTAGTGTTTCACTCAAGAGAACTGGGTTTGTTTTTCTGAATGATTTAATGATTTTTTTTAACAGAAAAAAATCATTTTGTCAAGTTAGTTTACTCATTAACCTCACTGCCTGCACAAATATATAACAGTTCAGAAATATGTCTTCTCTCTGTTGGTAACAAGGGTCCCAGCAGAGCATACCTGAATTTGGGTTGTCACATGAGTGTCCTGCTCCCTCAGCTTTCTCCCAGAAGATGGCATACATTCCTTCAGGAAAAGTGTTTTCTTGCTGAGAGCACATAAGGATGCACGATTCCCTGGTCACCAACTCAATCATTCCATTTGAAAATGTCTCACTTTGTGTTTCAGCGATTTTTACAAATCTCTCAGTGCTGCATGATTTATCTGTGCTGATTCCACAGTCTTTACAGTGGTAGACTGTCACATTTGTTTTGCCAGAGGAAGAGTTAAGTGTCCTCTCAGCAGGGTGATCACTGGGCATGGCAGTATCTAAATAAGAAAACAAAGAAAAAAGTATTTTCTACCAGTTCATTCCCCAGATGTTTAGTGTTAGATGTTTTGGTGGATGAGTTCAGTCGTGGCTTGGGAGACGTTGTCTGCTAATGAGAAATTGTATACAGTATTGGGTCAGTCCACAAGGTGATTTTTGGGGTAGAAATATGATATAATTCCCCCAGTGCAGCCACTGTTTTTAATTAGGAAGTTGGCAGCTTGGGAAGTGAGCAGAAAGACACTTCTCTTACTGAGCTCAGATGAATCATCTGTTCTTGTTTTCTTTCCTTCCCCAAATCCTTGGCACAACCCTACCAGGTATCCCTCCAGCAGACTGCCACATCCCAAGACCAACAAAGTTCATAGCTGAGCTGCCAGACCACACACACCAGGTCAGTGTGCCAGTTCTCCTCATCCAGACTCTCCTGGGGAAGAGCCAATCCTTTGGGAGAGGACTGGTCTCATCTGACATCAGACAGTGCCAGAGTGACCCTTCCTAAAATAGGTGATTGTGGCAGGTCAAAAGAATGAACCTTCACCTTTTAAATTTCTTTTCTCACCTTAGAGGTTTTATGATTAGTGGGCACAGCCAGCTTTCTAATAACAGTTAAAACATTTTTAGCTACTGAGGTCATACAAGGAGACTCACTTGGATGGGGAGCTGCAAGAGTCAGGAGCAGGAATCCCAAGTGTATGAGGCAGGGAGAGTCCATCCGGCTGCCCTGGGTGCTCTGCTCCAGAAGTGTTGGATGCTCTCCAAGATCCTCCGTGGTCCCAGTCACCAGGCTCCTCCCTCAGTCATCTTCCTGTTGGGACATTAAATAAAGTGCTTTATCTCTAATTATCCGTCTTCCCAGAGAAAGAAAACAAGTGCCAGGCCAGGAGCTGTAAGGCTGCCCTTAGCCAAGGGATCTGGAATGGAAGGAATGTAAGGCAGAGGAAGCCTCCTCCTGCTCAGCTGTTACTACACCCTGCAGTGGCTTCTGCAAGTGTCAAACTCACACCCCTTTCCACTTCTGACTCAATCACAGCAGTAGAAGATGTGGTTATTTTGCAGGAAAAGGGAAATCCCTCCCGAGCCTGTTGGGCAGGAGGCTCCGTGTCCAGGTCCTCCAGGCTCCTCAAAGCAGTGGCCCTGCACAGATCCCTCAGTAGTACAGGCAACAAATAACAGCTAATAAGTAGCTTGACTTGCTGTCGCTTACAAAATACACAAAAAATTAGATAAGGAAGATATTTCATGCTGAGTTAATTATGTGGCGTAAAACGGAATGTTCATTGTCAAATTAAATTCTATGTTTAATTTAGAAGATCTGATTGGAAATATCTGTTCAAATCAAATGAACAAACAAACAAAAACTTGGTATTTCTTTCCAAAAGCATCTCTTTAGTCAGGAGTTAAATCTCAATTATTTCAATACAATGGTCATGACTTCCTCAAATATGTTTTAGTAATATGTAAGTTTCACTTTCTAAATAAGAAAAAAAATGTGGACAAAATGAAAACTTTTCTCACCAGCCTGGCTCTGGAAGACACAAACTGCTTTTTTCTTGGGAGCTTTTCATTAGAAGCTTTCATTAAAACAACTTTTTTGCTGTCACCACCTGAGAAGTACCTTGAAGAAATTTCCAAAGTAATTATGCATGAATTACTAATTATGCAATTATTCTTCAGCAGAAGTTATTAAATGCTTGTCTCTCATGATCTGTGCAAATCTAGAGGTGCTGAGAGTCTCACCCCAGTTTCCAGCAAGGAGATGACACGGGAGAACCACAACTCAAGAGCCAAGTCCATTCCAGCTGCCAACACAGAAAACAGCTGCAAATTCCCTGTGGAACAAAACGTGGGACATCTCTGCAGTGCCTCAGGCTGTTGACACCCACACACAGGGTGTAAACCCAGGAAATGCTGAACCGAGCCGGGGTCCTGGCACTGCTCCACACGCACCTTCCGAGGTGTGATCCGTCCACTTCCACTTCACACCACACGAGGGACCAGTGTTCCCACTTTGTGCACAGAGCTCCTGCTCACCTGTACATCCCACAAGGATTTCCTCTTGCCCCACCGAGTATTAACAACAATCTTTTCTCATCCTCTTTCCATACGTGGAAAATTGATCCTATTTTTTTTATTTTTATTATTATTTTTAAGCAGATCATTCGGTACCATTTCACACATTATCTTGTTTCCTGCTGTTCAAAGCACCAGCTAACAATGCCTGTCCCTCCTACCCTGTGGGCAAGCAGAGTGCCAAGGGCCTGTCATCAACCTTAAAATCGTGGAATCATTTAGCTGGAAAAGACCCTTAAGATCATGGACTCCGACTGTTATCCCAGCAGTGCCAAATCCACCACTAGATCATGTCCCTCAGTATCACATCTGCACATCTTTTAAATCCCTCCAGAGTACACCCCAGAGCATATTCGTCTCACAGAACAGCTGCAGCACATCTGGCAGAGTTATTTGCCCAGAGGTTAAGGTTTGTTTTTCCCTCTCTAGTTTTCAGCCTGAGATCTGTATCTTCTATCCTCATTTATTTTGTCTTCTCTTTTGTGGTCTTTTTGTTCCTTCCCTCATTTTGCTCAAGCAACCTCTCCCTCTTCTGTCTGCAGACACTCCTTCCCACTTCCCCTCTTCTCTTCAGCTCCAAAAGACAGAACACTGTCCACCAAATCTCTGTCCCCTTCCACTGGTCTATCTTAAAATCTTCTTTTATGGCAGGTTTCTGAGAGTATTCAGGTGTCTTGGCCACCTCCTGCCATCAGTTTTAAACTTACTTCAACAATAAAACACTCAAATCCAAATGAAACGTGCTCTTTGGATAGAAAATATTTTTCATCCAGTTTTTTTGCCTGCTTCCTTTTCTTTTCAAAGTAATGCAGACCTTCACTGTTCAGAGCTTCTGAAGTTGTCTACAGAGCTGTAACAGAGAAAAGCCAGACCTAAAAGCAGGTCAGCTCCAAGCAATAGATGAGTAAAGAATGAGCAGGAGGATCTGGAGTTCCTTCAGCAAACACCAGTTACTCACACAAAGTGACAAGATTTTCCCCAGATCCTCACGTGACCCATGAACCTGAGACTCCAATGTTTGCCAGGACAAGAAAGAAAATCAGATATTAACACAATAGCATCACTTCTGGCAAAGGCAACATCCTCTCTCAAGGATAAGAATTAATGTCCTGAAATTCTCTCACCCTTTTTTTTGTTCTTGTTCCTTCTCCAGCACAATTAACCATCTCAGGGCCTTTCCACTGTATATCCTCAGGCTTTCTGACCTCTGTCTCTGGCACAGTTTCACCCAAGGTGACCAGAGCAGAGCTGGGGGTCACCCCAGTCCCAGCAATGGCAGCTGGCAGAGCAGAGCTGCTGCCCCAGGTTTAGATGTTCTTCTATCTCCCACCTACCATTAAACACAGCCAAACAAAATCCAGTGTTGTTCTCCAGCTGTAAACACTGCATTTTCCTGCCCCTGTTCCCTCTTCCAGCAACACACTCTGAGCTGTATAGCTTTAGGAGCATTTTAGTATATGGCTTTTATGGTGAGGGAGAACCAGCTTGGTGGAACAATGCAATATATTTTTTAAAAGAATTATCTGGCACCCTAGGAATCCCCTGGAGAAGGCTTAAGTTTCAATCACGTTGGAGAAAATAATACTACTGAGGGAAGTGAGGAAGCAACAGAATAAAACCCAAAGAACTTCATAAGATCCTACGGGTTTTATTTTCTACTCTAAGTTCTTTCAGAGAAAAGGGACAGGACTTACATAAGAGATAGTTTTGGTATCACTTTCTCTATCAGTTTCACTCATTATCTACTGAATATCACTGTCAACAAGCCTTTGCAAGGAAAAAAGCCAAACAAAGTGAAATCATGCAAAGGGATATAACAGCTCTTTCCAGAGTGAACCTGTGAGTGCACAGTTGTTGGAATTTCCACAGCTCCAACAAACCAGTGCAGAGAAAGCAACCAGGACATTGTGGTTGAGCTGAGAAATCTGCAAAATTTCCTGTAGGAAGCACACTTTGGCTTTCTACCAACTGCTCTGAAAATAAATTTCCACAGTAACCATTAGAAAACATTAATAATTTCTTTTTCTGCTTGCAACACAGAAAAACACAATGAACTCTACTACTGGTTTAACTTCTTTTAAAGCCACTGCCCTTCCTTACTTATGCTTTCTGTTTTGCTTCTGTTTGGTTTCGTTCTGAACCCAGAGCCACCAGGTTGGGTTTTTTGTTATTTGATGAAGCTGCTGGGTTTCTGCATTCATACAATCATTGTGAATTCATGGAAGGGCTGCGTGGAAGTTGATAGGGCCATAGAAGTGGTGTTACTTAGTCACAAAGATGCCAAGCACCAGTAACACACATTCTTCCTTATGGAGAAAATGTGCAGCACATTAATCATTTCCCTCCTGCCACAGACATTTAAGTGCCCATTTCTAAATGTCCACTTAAAAACGAGGAAGCAGGAATCTGTAAGAGAATAGACTTGCTGTAAGACAGGACCCCTTAAAGAAGAAGTGTGAGTACCTCAAAAGTTGTTTGTGTCCAAGGAAGCTTTTGTGCCTCTTCCATTCCCGTCTCCAAGTGCCTGAGCAGCCTTTCCAACTCCCAATTCATTCAGCTCCTCTTCCAGAGCCCTGCACAGGAGATGCAGAAACCACTTGGATCTCAGAGAAAAAAGTGTGCTAAAGGCTCCTCCTTTTCTTTACAATGCAACTGGTTTTCATAACGGGGACTTTCATTTTCACTTACAGACTGAAGTCAGCAGTGTCACTGAACGAAGCAAACAAAGCAATTCCATGCTGCTGTGTGGGACTCTCCAGTTGGAAAGCATGGAAAAAAAAAATCACACCCTGCAAAAAACTGTCCAGGAACTTGCTTATGGTAACTCTGTCCCACTTTGTATTGCAAGAGTAATTTCAGATCTGCTCCTGAGTCTGGCACTACTTCATTGCAAAGGGTCTCAGGGTAGAAGAGCCTGGTTTCCTCCCTGGCAGGGATCAGTTAAAAGATAACCTGCTCCAAGACACTTGTGCTGAAGTTGTTTCCAGTCCACAACTTGGCACAAGTCGCTGGGACCAGAGGTGGGGCAGAGCCAAACCAAAGAAACTATTAATGAGCAACTCTATGATACACTCAGCTCACCCTGGCACCACAGCACAGGGAGGAAAAGTTCGAGGCCTGTAAGAAAAGGGGACAGATGAGGGTAAAATCTGCTGCTTTCTTCTCTCTGTTTTGGGTGGGGTTTCTTTGGGGTGGCAAGGAGGCAAATCAAACTATTAGAGTCGATTTTACCTATCAACAAATGCAGCAAAAGGCTACAACAGGGAAGTGATTTGTAGAGTGGCTGACCCTCTCCTTTCCCTTATTCCCTACAAGCCCAGGTAGATCCACAGAGCTCTAAGCTCTTTTCCTTGACTGGACCATTCCCTCTGGAGCTTTCTGGACCATTCCCCAAGGAGCTTTTCTGATGCCTCAGCATTGCCATGAAGTGCAGTCACCTTGTGCAAGGCAGTCACAAGCAGCAGTCCCAACCTCAGGCTGCCATAAACTTTATCTGGATTTAAAAATAGCAGTGTTTTATCTTGGTTTACAGTCTACCCTTTGACCGACCTCCTTATTTTCTTCACACAACCCACAGACTGAAAGTTCCAAATGTTTGCAAATTGTGCTCCAGGAAGAAATTAGTGTTCCCAGAAGGATTAACATGCTTGGTCTATCCTAAACACTGCAGCACCTCTGATGTATGATCAGTTCTGTATGATATCTGCTAAATAAACCCCCCAAAATTGTGTCTCCCTTGGCTCAGCCTCCACCTTGTCCCTTGGTAGTGGAAGAGGCAGAGGCTGAGCCTGGGGAGACAAATTCAGGAGTTTATTTAGCAGATATCATACAGAACTGATCAGCCTTCAGTTTAATCACAGTGCTGCAAAACCACAGTGCCCCTCCAGTGAATGTGGGTGGTTTGGTTTGCTCTTGTCCCCTCTAGTTCAGGGAAGCAGTTTCTGTGTTAGAAAAACGCTCCATCACTGGGACATTTGTCTACCATTACTCTCTGGTGTTCCAGGCTCAAGACATTAAATTTGAGACATTTCCTTGAAAAGAAATCCAAACCACAATGACATCACCACCAAAACCAAACAAACCAAGAAAAAAATCCACAACAAAATGCCTTATTTACCTCATCTTGTGCTCTTCCTTCAGGTATGGCATGCCCTGATCTGAAAGGATCACCTTCAGCACATAAACAAGGCTCCTCTGTCTCTGGAGAAGTTAAATATTAACATCAGTCTGTTAAGAAGTGCACCAGTTCCAGCAATGAAGCAGGTGAAGCCACTCTCACAGTATGTCCCAGGTCTGCAGATTTTTCCCTGACAGTATTCCCTCCTGGCTATTGGCACAGTCTGTTTAACAGTGACTTCACAGAGAGCTTATGTTAAAAATAAAAGTGTGGGCCAGTCACCCAAAGTCCCAAATGCTAATTCACACATACTGAAAGTAGTCCCTGACTGCTGTGGGTGGCCAGGCTGAGGTGCTCAGCCAGGACTGGCTTAACATGTTGTAACATCCAATGCAAATTTGCACAAGAAAACAAGCTGAAGCTAAAGAATATACTGGCAAAAATAGACATTGGGGGTTTTTTGGACCTCCAGAGGATTGCTTGGTTTGAGGAGTTGCTAACAGGACTGAACTCTTCATTCAAATTCAGCCCAGCTAACAACAGCTGTGTTCAAGCTTTAGTGCAAGCTCCCAGCACAAAAGATAACAATATTGTGATAATCTAACTCAAAACTTTAATTTTTATTCTACCTTGATTCATTTTTCACAGAATGAGTTAGTTTCCAAGTATAGGATTTGGTAATACCCAACCACACAAGTGCTGCTTCCTCAGCCTCTTCCTCAGCACCACAGCTTTGAGTTCCTCTGACCCTGTATCCATGTCCTTTTTCCATTTTTAGTGTTCTGTGGGAGTGGAACCCAATTCCTCAAACATCTGCTTTCTGCAAGCATAGAGCAGAAGTTCAGGAGAAACATCTGCTGCCTAATCTAGAATTTCCAGGAACAGACGAGGAATTTCAGTACCCAAAAACTGCTTTGAGAAGTTTATTTTACCTTGTACAGACAGAGCTTGCACTGCTTCCTTTGATGATAAATTAAGTACATGATAAATAGAAAAAATTATGAGCAATTTATGCCCTCAGTGAGGATTTTCCCCTTCTCCTATTTACCAAAAAATACGCTTTAGGATTTACTTATTCATTAATTAAACCGTGTTTGTATTGCAATAATCCTAGAAACTGTACTCCTGAACAAAGCTTCACTTTGACTTCCAAGAGAGAAAACCTCCCACATGAACTTTCTCCTGTGGCCAAGGAATCTTATATTTTGATCCACCCTGACAGCACAAAACTTTCACTTGAATCCAGAAATACCCAGAATATCAACATTAACCAGAAACTCAACATGAAAAATTAACTAGAAGACATGAGATGAAAATCAAATACTGTGAAATAGGAACACAGAATTTCTCTTAGTTTTCATATTTATGACTACAAGAAGTGTTTTGGGCTTCTAATCCTTTTTGCTTCACTGAACTACTACTTTTTTTTAATATATCTCCTTTCATGTTCTGGGAAATTGAAAGTAATAAAGTAATAATTAAAAGTAACAAGGCAGCCCAGGGATCTGTCCCAAGTCTCAGCATTAACAATCATTATACTGGTCTAGATATGTTTTGGCACTGATTTACTCACTTATCTACAAAAGCTCTGCTATCACATTTGTAAGGGACCCCTCTACTAATCTGGTACATAAAGAAAAAACAGGGCACGGGTTATTTGATGGCTGAAACATAACAATGATAACCATAATGGATTATGATCACCTTCATAGTGTTACAAAACGATCTTCATTGCCAAGTAATTCACCAGTTAGGCACCACAAGTAAAGTTATTTCTGGCAGAGTTGCCTCACAAATTTGAGCATACACATTCAGGTTTGCTCAGAAAAACAAAGTTCTAAAAAAATCAAGTCTCTTATCTCTTGGCACTGGTCACTCATTGCACCAGGAATCGAGGGCTATCTGAGATGATGTGTAAGGTCATCCAAGAACCACATTGTGAACATCAGATAGCTATTGATTTTAGTTAATACACAGACTTAACAATATGACTTTATTAAAAGGCCAAAATTCATCCCTGATGCTCGTCCACTGCTTTGAAAAGAAATGATTCTTCATCCACCAGACAACTGGGCAAAGATTCACCAGAGGAGCTCCCTGAGGTTTCCCTGTCACCATATTAGCAGTTTCCACCCTCCCAGTTCTGTGCCCCACAGATGCTGGAGTGTCCAGTGCTTATGCAACATCCTTACCTGGACACCCCCTTGTGCTAAGCCCCCTGTGGACACCCCACAAGGAATCCCTCCCTCCAGGGAGATGTCCTCGAAGCAGAAGAGATCAAGGGCAAGAATGAGAAGAGATTAACTTCTTATTGCCAAGGATAAATGGATTCTAGAAATAGTTTTGATCTTTTACTTAGAATCATAGAATTGTTAAGGTTGGAAAAGTTCTCCAAAATCACAGAGAGAGTCCAACCTTTGACCAAATTCCTTTGATGTCAAGGCCATGGTCAGCAAAAGAGATGCAGGATGCACACATAGGGATGAGCCTCTACTGCAGGAGCTACTCCTCACTGTCCCATGGGGTAGCACAGGGAAGGGATTCCCTCATGCTCTGGATGCAACATAAACCATAAAATCATAAAAGTTGGAAGGGCCCTGAAAGGCCATCTTGTTCCACCCCCTGCCATGGACAGGGACACCTTCCACTATCCCAGGTTGCTCCAAGCCCCATCCAACCTGCCCTTGGACACTGCCAGGGATGGAGCAGCCACAGCTTCTCTGGGTACCCTCACCACCCACACAGTCAAGAATTTCTTCCTAATGTCTAACCTAAATCTTTTAGTTTGAAGTCATTGCCCCTTGTCCTGTCACTACATGCTCTTGTAAAACATCCTCTCCATCTTCCTTGTAGGCTCCCTTCAGGTACTGGAATCCTTAGCCTTGTCAGTGCCAGGGTAGCCCAGACACACAGACACCACACTTCTCTGGTGGGTCACACAGAGAAGCTGTGCTGAGCAGGACCCTCACTCATTCACTGCAGAATGATGCAACCACGTTTTTTGCCTTCCCTAGTATTGGGCAGCTTCTGTCATGATCTCTTTGTATAAGTGATGGGTTAGGGTTAGGTTAGAGTTATTTTGAAGCCTGCCTAGAAGCTGCTCTCCCTACAAGCCAAGCTCATGTGCTACTTGTGCTTCTGCTCCATTCCACTCTCTACCTGTTTAGAGCTGCAGATGTCACTGAATCACTGAACCACCCTGAAACAATAACCTTACTGTGTCTGAGGAGACAGCAAGGCTGAAAAAATCAGCCTCTTCAACAACTGAGTCTTGTTTTTTGAACTGGCCAACACCAGAATTTGGAAAATTACAGGATGGAACACAAACAATCTCTTATCTTACCTGAAATGTACATTAGCAGCTCCAGTGTCCATGGCAATGTCCCAAAGCCTCTGCAACAGCCACAGACGAGTTTCCTCTAAAAGGTAGATGGTTTCCTAGAACATCTCTTCAAAGACTGCCAAACAGGAACCATGTCTGCTGTTGTCACCCTTTAACCTTGATGACTTTTCCAAGCATTCATGCACCCTGCATGTCCAAGGTGTCTGGTTATGACTGGGAATGCACTATAGCCCAATTAATACCCAACAGCACCCCAAAGATCAGAATACAAAATATTCTGAATACAAAATATTCAGAATAGAGATCCAAAAGATCTCTGGCTTTGCAGAGACACAACCAACAACATTATGGACAAAACAGTTCTGTCACAGACAACTAACGAACTAAAACTACATCCAAAGCCTTCTGTGAAAGGGGACTAAAACAACTTCTCAGAACTGTTTTTGCTTAATATCAAAGCTAGCTGTTACAATTTTTCTGTTAATAGTAGCAAACAAGTACCATAAAAGAGAAACTACAATATAAATCCAGAATGTGACCAACAATTTCTTCATTACTCCCTGAAAAACACTGTGGTGACTTTTATCCTTAAACACTAGGTGTTTGAGACCAAGCACATAGGTCACACAGGTTTTGGTTTCCAAATCTCACTTACCTGCAAAACAGATATTGCAAAACACTTTCACATTCACGAGGGACTCCCTGGTTAATCAGCTATGTCAAAAAAATAGTGCATGAAGTAATTATGACTGGTAAGGAAAGTCATAATTTTTATGGCAATGATCATAGTACAAAAAAAGTGTCCTTTATTGACAAGCAATTAAGCAGAGAGAGCTGCTTACATAAGGAAAGGTAAAGCTGTTCTCAGGCACAGTTTTCCAAGATTCACCACATGCAGTTCCCTGAGGTTTCCATATCACCCTACCAGCAATCTGTCTGCACAGTTCAGGGCTGCAGCTTCTGTATTAGAGAAATGCTCCAACATTGGAACGTTTGGCTACTGTTACATTCATGTTCCAGGCTCAGGGTATCATGGTTGAGACCCCATGTGATTATTAATCACACACACAAAGTTGAACAAACATCACTCCTTAGTACATTCTTACACCTATTCCCCCCCTCACCCACCCTGAGGTTTACTCCAGACTATCACCTTCTTTCCAACATTCCCAGGTGCTTTTAATCGGACTTTTCTACCTCATCCTGCCTCTCTTCAGGTAAAAAGTCATCAGAGCATGACCCAAAGTCAGGTGGAGGAAATTGCACCTTCTCCAAGCGGATGCTGGAAAATTACAAACATTTTAGGGCTGGATAGGCAAAGCACATGGCCTCCTCCTCCAGCTCCCTCTGGCCAGGGATCCCACTGCATGGCAGATGTGGCACCCAGGGTTTCTGATTGACAGACAAATATTTAACCCTTGCCTAAGGTGTCCTTTAAGGTAACAGCTTGATGTATCATCCTCATATATACACCTTACTGGTGACATAAATTGATAAATTTTAAGTTTTAGTGGATTATTTCCCTTTCCCCTAAAAAAACCTTGGTTTAACATCTGAAAAACCACAGTGAGATATAACCATTGAGATATACAGTGGGCTGTAAAACACCCCCTCAGCTGAAAAACTGGTTTTGTAATAAATACTCTGACTTCACTATAACAACAAAAGTGACACGCCTTGTCTTGCATTAGCTAATCATCTTTAGACTTTTAAAACTAGAACTTCCAAGAAGCTTGTAAACAGACACACAGCTTCCTTCAAATAGTCTTAAAGAAATTTGATATTTCCCTGACCACCTTGTCCTAAAACTCAGGTGTATCTAGAGGGCACTTAGTGCCCTTTGACTTAAGCTACAGTTGCTTGCAGATTTGCCCTATAACCAGCAAGTCCACAAGGATTCATGCACTGGAGTCCAAAGCAGCCATCCTGCTCCTTCGCAGTGCATTCAGATGGAAGGACTGACAGACAGACAGTCTCCTCACCAGCACCCATGGGCACACTGGCCAAGCTCACAGACTTGTCACACTTGTCAGACCCTGCACTTTGTCCTAAAAGTGGAAATCCACAGTCCAAGGCCAGTGCTGAGCTGATACCATACCGGATCACACAGGACTGCTCTACCAGGCACCACTGTGGGGTTACAGCCCAAACCACAGCGGCTCTGACCCCCGGGACAAGGAGCTCTAGAAAAACACACTGAATCTTCTCTTTCTCTCCCCTCACACAAGTTATTTTTCCTATCAGTGTTTGCTTTCTGTTCCAATTGGAGGGATTAGCTAATGTGAGTTTATGACTACAATGGAGATTTACAGGCTGGGTTGTTGCCACATCATCTGGGTGTGGGAACAGGAACTCTCTCCTCATTTCCAGTGCCAGTGGTAGGTTCTCTGCAGAATCTGTGTCTTGGCCCTCCCAGCTCACCCCTTCCCAACCCAGGGGCTGCACCTCTGCACACTCAGTTCTGTGGTTCTGTTCCCATGCCCAGCCTTGTTCCTGCTCCGCATATTCATGTTCCACATTGTATTTCCATGCCCAGTATTGTTCCTGCTCAGCACGTGACTTCCACGAACCTGTTCACTCTGACAAGAGGAAAGTTTAGTCTCTCTGTTTTCTCTTGTAGCCTATGGGAGTCAACAGCCTAATTTTAGCACTCCTTGGAAAAGTCACTATTGAGGAATATTTTCAACAAGCACCATCCTCCTTCACCTTATTTATTGTAGGCTCCCTTGCTTAGACAAGGTTTAGTGAAGTGCACGTGTTGTTCTCTTTTCCTGTCCCCTGACTGGATGTGATCCACACAGCCACACTAAAGCTGAATCCCAGCTAACTAACACAGGAATTATTTAAGACAAGTGTATTGCTGCCACAAGCTACCTCCGCACACAAAAATAGCCTAGGAGTAATTTTTCATTCTCTGGGAAAGTTGGTCTCACACATTTGGAGCCACAACTGAAAGCACTTCTAGCTTCAGTCACAAGTGGTTTGTGGGAGAGAGTCTCATTAAGCAATGAGCAAATAATTTCAGTCTTCCAAAACAGAAGTTTATGTAATGTGAGACAGGATGAGGCACAGCAGGAGGCAGCTCCTAATGACTGATAACCCCAAAATCAGATTTATTTTTAGAACCTTATCATCTGGTATCCATAGGAGACTGAATCTCATCAAAAGATTCACAGGTCTGAGAAAACAATGGTGCAATCCTTCCAATTCCAGCACCAAAGGATTCATTCCCTTTCTGCCAGCTAAAATCACTGCTTTATCTGAACATCTTTGCCCTGCCAGAGGCCAAGGAAAAAGTGCAAGATGGGATTTTCCTTTTGCAAGAGGAAATGCTCAAGTAGAGCAAAAGCAAGGTTAAGCTGTCAAGCTTTCCCCATCTGTCTTTCATCAGATAAAGAAGATGTCTTGGAAGATAACTGCAACAACAGCTCTGCTGTACTGCAGATTTGGCAACACAAGCCCTGGCCATATGTTTTTGTTTTGTTCCCTTCCACCAGTACAGAGGGCAGAAAAACCAGCTACAATTTCCTTTGGGGACATTTATTGCACAGTGGAGGGTGGGCACCCTGGAAAATTCATACACTCAAAATATAAACATAAGCAAACATTCACTATTTGGGAAGCCCACAAGCCTAAAAGCCAAGACCACCAAACAGCACATTCCAGCTCCTAGGTGGTCACACAATGTGATCTGGAGCAACCTGCCCTTCATATATTCCAGTTTAATCTCTGTGTGCTGGTTTAAAAGTAAACTGGCAGCAGAAATGGACCCAATCTGTCAAAGCTACCCAGGAGTCAGAGCTACAATTTACTAAAAAGATTACAATACATACAATGACACAAGGTAAAAACTGGCTTTGACCCACAAGGACAAAGTACAACCCAGTCCCCTGGGACAGGAACAGCACGGTGCTCATGAGCTCCTGTGCCCAGCACTGTGTGGTGCCCCTGGGGGCAAAGCAGAAGGGAAGGAGACCTGTTAGTCGGGGTGATGGTCCCGTTGAAAACAGCAGTTCTGTTGAAGGAATGATGGCAGTCTCCTCGAGAGTGGCAGTCACAGTCCTGCTGAGGTTCTGTTCCTCCTCTCGATCTGATGAGTGGGACCTCAAGTCCCAAAACCCTAAAATTATATATGCCCAGGTTCAGGTGGGAATGCCCAGTGCCTGCACCAAGGGCAGGGAGTTTCACAATGGGTGGTTTAACTCTGTGAGCTGTGGGATATTTTTGGACTCTTTGATGATCTAGACCACTGTAAGTGCCCATTGTGTCGGTACACTGGGCCCATGAGCAGACAGGACCCCTCCAGCTGGGTGTGGAGGTGTTAATGCCTCCCCAGACCTCTTTCCTTATCTATTGTGGCCTGGGGTGTGAGGTGTGCCCTGGGCAGCTGTTACCAGTTATTAATTATTAACAGCTTGTCAGTATGTACTAATTGTTCTAATGTAAATATTCAGAACCAACCTGTCCAGTGTAAGAGGTTTACACAAGTTGTTCAGGTCTTGTAAAGGATGGTGAGCAAGGCTCAACTTCATCAAAAATTTAATTAAAATTAAAAATCCTTTTTCAGACAAACAGGGGAGAATCACAAGATTCGGTGATTTATGCTGCTGTAACTCAAAGGTAAAAGCAGCATGACCTCAGCCTCCAGTGGCTTTAGCAGTTCCCACATGAGCCAGACTCCCTTCCTGAGGGGAATCCCACTGACATGCACACGTACCCTCCAGTCTCCTCCTGGTTGTCCCTGGGCCTTGGATGCACCTTTGCTTGCTGGAGCTGGCCCCAAACAGGACACCAAGGCACAGATCCCAACACAGATTGGACAGGGCACTCAAAGACACTAATGGAATCAAGCAAAGATGTTTTATATATATATTCAGATGTTAATCAATTATTTGAGCTGATGGAAGTGCCTGCCAGCTCAACACCAACAAAACTGATCTCCAGAGCAGGCAATAGCTGCCCAGAGCAGGAATTGTGCTGCCTTTGCTTTACACCCAGAGCAGCAGGTTTCTTGGGCAAGCACAGAAGAGAAAAACCTTCTGGTTTAGCCAGAAAAACCACTGGCTACTGTTTTGAGTTTGACTCAGTGACTGGGACAGAAACAGCCCTTGGCTGCCCTGGCACTTCTGCCTCTCCTTGTAGAACAGGACTGGGATTTTTCAGGCTCTCCTGGAGCAGCCTAAGATAAAAAGCTCATGTGCCAGTCCCAGCGTCAGCCACTTGATGGCCCTCCTGCTCTGCAGGAGAGGGACACAGGGAGCTGGGGACCTGCCAGGGACCCCGAGCTGGCCAGCAGGGAGCCAAGGGGTCCCCTGACATCCCCAAGCAGGACTCAGCAGTTGCCCCACTGTGCTGCCCCTCACCTGAGCTCCCCTGGAAGCCCCTGTTGGAAGCCCCCCAGCTCTGAAAGGTGAGGCTGCAGCTTTCAGCCCCTATTTGAAGCTCTGCAAAGGTCTGCAAAGCAGCCAAGTAACTCTGCTGTACATTGTCCAGTGCAGCATCATCCTAGAACTTTATTTTCAGACTAATTCCTCCTTGTTGTTTTCATCTCCCCTGTCACTTCCCAACCCCTCCCACCAAAACCAGAGACTCAGTTCAAGCATTTCTCTTTTCCCCGAACCTCAGCTGAAGGAGGCAGCTATGGCTGAGACAACCAGTCACTTCTTCAGCTGGGGTTCACACACCCTCAACAACAGCAAACTCCCAGTGTTCCCGAAGGGCATTTGGCAGCTCTGCAGGGAGTGGATGAGATACTGAGGGATGCTGAGCCCCAGGGCTGTATGATGGAGAAGAGAGCCATGGAAACCAGCCCTGGTTCTTCCCCCTCCTCCAGCCCTGGATGAGCCCCAGAGCTGTCCATCTCCTCCCTGTTCAAACCCCCAGCTATTTTTCCCAGAGCCTGGGGATGGCATCACCTCCTCTTGGTTTGGGATGTGTGGTGAGGAGCTGGAGGTACACGGCACCCTGCAGAGGGTGTGTGTTTGAGGCTTGTTTTGGTGGAAAACAAAGAGGTGACACATGTAAACCAGCTCTTCACTCATTTCCAGCTTCAAGCCCCCAGAGCTTCAGCACTGGGATCCACTGCAGCCTGCTCAGGGCTGAGCATTCACTCATGATTCCGTGATTGTGTGCCTAAGGGACCATTTGAGGCCACAAAGCTGCAATCCAGGGCTCAGTGGGGTATTTTGGGGTACCAGAGATGGCATTCAGAGTCTGTAAAGGACAACACAGGACTCTGCAGCTAAATTAAAGGCCCATGGGGGTACCAGGGATGAAATTTGAGAACCCCATACAGAGAACTGGAGGCTCTGTGCCTGCAATTTGGGAGCAAGTGGAGCATTTTGGGGTGTCAAGGGTTTGTTTTGGGGTCACCGTAGATGATTTGGGCCCTGAAGCTGTGACATCCCCTCAGGGAGACCGACAATCCCCAAAGTCACACTCATCCCAAAGGCCCTCCAGACCTGCCACCCTCTATCTCACAGAGCTGCTAACACATCCTACTGCCAAAAACAACCATGATTGCCACCAGAATGCCACCTTAGCAGACATGGAGGGGATGTTCTTGGGGAGGGGGGTGGAGACCAGGCTGCTGTGGGGGAAGTTGGAGGAGAATGGCCATGATCTGGGGCAATTTTGGAGTCTGGGAATGTCTCTGGGTGAGCTCCTGTTCCTGTGGCAGTTGCAGGAGTCATTGCTGTGCCCTTTCCTGGGGCTGGGAGGATGGAATGGTCACAGAATAGAACAACATGTGGGAGACACAGGGATAACTTTGGCTGTCTAGACTAGAGAAGGTTTTGGGATAACCTTAGAGCCCCTTCCAGTACCTAAAGAGGCTCCAAGAGAGAAGGAGAAGGACTTTGGACAAGAGTCTGGAGTGACAGGACAAGGGGGAACGGCTTCTCAATGAGAAAGGGCAGGGTTAGATTGGCAGTGACCCTGAAATGGTGCAAGAACAATCCAGCAGCAGCTTCTCCTTTTGCAAACACTGCTTCTCCTGGGGAAGGTCCCAGTGAAGGATCAACTTGTCAAACAAGCCTGGGGTCAGGTGTGCTGAGGGGGGAACAACCAATGCCTGCAGAACAGGCCAGGAAGGACATGGTTTGGTTAATACACTCAGCACTACACATCTGAAGAACACCATGGGTTTGGGCCTATTGTTCCAGCTTTATTAATCCAGATCCATTTACCTAAGGAAAGCTACAGCTCTGCTGTGCTCACCGGCAGCAGCAGCAGCACAGTGTTCGTACAACACCTCTTCGTCTTTGATGCACACTGGGAGACCTCAAAAATAAGGTTGTCTGAGCTGCCATGGAACTGACAGAGATATCCCAGTCTGTCTCCAAGGGCTGAAGGGCTGTGACCAAAAGAAACAGAGCCAAGATAAATCCCCATGTCTGCAAGGACCCTCTGGATTCTCGACAGACCACGCTCCCCACTCACCACTGAGGAGATCAGCCTGACTCTCCAGGTTCTGCTCGTTCATGTGCCGTGTGATGAGCCCTGGACACAGAGCTCCATTAGTCCCTGCTCCCCAGCCTGCTCCCAGCAGCAGGACACCTGGCCTTACGCTCCTCCATCTCAGCAGAGCTGACCCCAGGGGCCACCAGAAGCTTAAGGGAGTGGGACTGAGTAAGGTGGCCACCAAGCCCACCTGCATGGGCAGGGCTGACAGAGGGAGGCCAAGGTCCTGCACAGGGTTGCCAGGGTGGGGGAAGCCACAGGGCTGCTCCTTGTTGCTGGTACAGAAGCAGGACAGGGGCCAGGCTGCCCAAAGAGGGACTGGAGGAGCTGTGACTCACCGATGAACCTGACGGCCGCCAGGCGCACGTTGGCCTGGGGGTCCTGCAGGTATGGCAGGCTCTGATGCATGTAGTCTTCAGCCCTGCTCATGCTCTTTGTCAGCTGGAGAGACAAGCCATGTCTATCAAGATTTGTCACAGAGTTGGCTGGAGCAGTCCCTCCTGCCAGCACCCCCTGTAAGTGAGAGCCCTCCCCTCCTGCTGGCTACACGGAGGGGAGATGGGCCTGGAGAAGAGCCTGGGGCTTTGTCCTTGAAGGCAGAGACAAGGATGCAGCTCCAGGCTCTGCCCAGCTGCAAAGCTCCCAGCCCAGACATGGGGTGGGGGGAAGTCCTCACCCAGTCTGGACCCCAGAGTTTGTCCTTACCAAGCATGCTCCAAGCTCCCACATCCGCTCTCTTTTCAGTAAGTGCTTGAGTGTTTTCCACTTTAGGAGGTCTGCAGCAGCAAAAAGGGCTTCCCTGGAGGCCTGCAAGACAGCATTAGCTCAGAGGTGGCACCAGAGTCCAGGGAGAGACCTTTTGGCTTTGTTCCTGAAGTGATCCTGCCTTTAGGAAACTGGGACATGCTATAGCCCAGTGTCTGGGAGTCTTTTGGGGACAGCCCTGGGGGACAGGGATTGGGCCCAAAGCACCTTCAGGGACAGCTGAGAAGCCTGTGGGGATGCATGTGTTCAGGTCTTGATGGCCACAGACTGCTGTCAAGGTGGAGCAGGTAGGGCAGATGTTGGAAATGGCCACTCCTGCTCGTGTTGGTTATGCAGGGACCCTTCCCACAGGCTCTGCTGGGGGAGAACTGACCACTGCCAGCAGCCCTTGCCCCGATGCCCGGGACTCCTGGGGGGTGTCAGCTCCCCACTCCCTGTGTCAGTGCTCAGCCCTGAAATCTGTACCTTGGCCACACTGGGGTTGTGGTCGCTCACACGGAAGAGGAGTGGGACCAGTGCCCTCCGCACCTCCTTCCTCATCCTCTTCTCATCCCTCCCAACCACCAACCCCAGCAGGTCTGTGAACATGCAGATGGAGAGCTCTCGCAGCTGGCTGCACTCCTGGTAGGAAGGAGAAAAGGTGAGCTTTGGAAACAGCAGCTCCCTGCCCACAGTGAGAAGGATGTGAAGAGGGGAGATACTCTGGGGTCAGATTCCAGAGCGGGAAGAAGCAGCTCTGGGCTGTAAGGCCCAGAAGCCATCCTGGGAGAGCCCAGGTGAGCAGAGCCAGCTCCAAGTGCTGCTTACAGGGCTGGACTGCAGGGCAGCTGTCACTGTCCAGTGCCCATCTGAGGGGCTCAGGCTCCCATATCAGCCTTACCGAGTCAAAGAGGGGCAGGAGTCTCCCCACCAACTGCACAGCAATGAAGCTGGCCTTTGTCCTCTTCAGCTGACCCAGGACATTTTGTAAGACCATAAGGATCTTAATCTTGGCATCTTTACTGCCAACTTGAAGGATCTTCATCATGCCTGGCAGAAAGATTTCAATTTTTCTTGCCTGTATAAAGAAAAGAACTTCCATTTTGTGAAAAGGTCCATGCATGAAAAGCTCCCCAGTCAGCCACCCCAGGCCCCACCATGGCAGGGAGGGTGTTCAGAGCAGTTACCCCATGTTCCTACTCCCAGCCCAGGCCAAACCATGCCTTTACACACAGTCCCAGACCCCAAATGTCAATGTGGCTGCCCCAACACCACCCTCCTCACCATCTCAGCTCTCTTTGACAGCACAAGGAGGCCTTTGAGCAGCAGGGTGGCTGTCATCTCATTTGGACATCCCTGGTTGTTCTCAACATCAGGCTCATCATCCAACTCCTCCAACTTAGACTTCCCGGAGGATGACTGCAGGAGCAAAGAGCCATGAGGTACTGGCAGAGCCTGCAGGGCTCACAGGAGGGGATCAGAGCCTTTTCTGGTAACTCACAGCCTTGTGATGGGTGCGGGTGCTTTCTGTGGACCAGCTGAAGCAATGCTTCTGGAGCAGCATAGCAAACTCCTTCAAGACCTTGTTGAAAATCTCAGGCATGGAGGACATCAGCTCCCACAGTTTCTGTGCAGCACTGTAAGCCAGACCACTGTCAGTAGTGCTGCCTCAGCCACAGTGCTGTGGCCTGGAGCAGCCCCCCAGAACCTACCCCTTGCTGGGGGTCCCTGGAGCTATGGACTGGTTCAGCCAGCTTTGGCTGCTGGGAGCCCAGCTGACCCAACAGGACTGGAAAGTGTGGTGGGATGGGAAGCCTGACTCTGCAGGGTGTCCTGCAGCATTCCTTAGGTCTGGCAGCCACAGAGTCTCAGGGTCTCTCTCTCCCCATGGAACAAGCCTCAAGGCTGTCAGGGCAGGTACCTGTCTCCTTGAAGAGCAATCTTACACAGGATGACAACAACTATTGTGGGGTGCTCATTGGTCAGCAGAAGAAGTAGTAACTCCATTTTCCCCCAGGCTGACCTTGTGCCGATGTATTCCAGGTTTTCAAGGATGCAACTCACTATTTTGGGCACCTGGAGAGGATACAGGTGAGGATGGCACTGCCACTGGAGAGCAGCCACGTCCTCAACTGCCCTTCCCCTTCCCCTCTGCTGCCTTAAGGAGGCTTTGGGTGCCCAAGTCACCTGCATTTGGGAGGGAAGGATGCAGGGAGGAACAAGGCCCAACAGGGCTGAAGGGCAGGGCAATCCAGCCACAGGCCACTTACATCTGTCAACCAGAAGTCTGGGTCTTGCAAGGCCACATCCAGCATACTGCTGGGCACCTGCTTGTCAAGGATGCTGGGGTCTCTCATCGCCTCGATGGCAACAAGGATGATGTCTGTCCTCTCATGAGGCCGGAGGTGTTTTCCAAAGGCCTATGGCAAGAAGGAAGGAAGACATATCCCACTGAACAGCACCAGTAGATCTGGCCAGAGGTGCCTGGCACTGCTGACAGCAGGAAAGCTGGCAGCAGTGCCTGCAGTCCCTGCATGGGAGAGGATGAGGAGAGGGGGCCCACTAGATGTGGGAAGAGGACTCATGGGCCCAGGGTGCTGGCCTCACAGAGAACCAGGGTCTTCCTAGTGGCCAGGAGGACTGGAGCTCCTGCTGGGACACTGGAGTGCTTGTGCTGTCCCTGCTCAAGGACAGCAGGAACCCTCCTGCCAGAGAAGTGAGGGCACACTAGCCCCACTGATCCTGGGTCCTTTTGCTCACATCAGTGCCCTGCTGATGCCACAGACAAGACTCCCAGTGAGGGTGGATCTCGTTACCTTGGTACAGTCCCTGGCACTCAAAGAACACAGTGAGGAGGTGGTCATAGCTTCCCAATGGAGTTGTCTTGGCCTTTCCTTTGGCCTTGATTCAACTAAACAGCAGGGGAAACACAGAAGAGGCAGTAAGGCAGAGCAGCTTTGCCAGAAAGCTTATCAAACTGCCCTGAGATCTGCTGGCAAGATGGCAGGACAGGAGCAGTCAGGATTTCTGGAGGGCATCAGGAATAGCTTCTTGCTATGGGCACTGGAAGGACCAACAAGAGTGTTGGATCTGCTCTTCCCTAACAGGGAAGATGTAGCTTTGGGACCTGGGAGTCAAGAGCAGCTTTGGGTGTGGGGTCCACAAACCAGCAGGTTCAAGATCCTAGAAGGAAGAAGAGGAAGGAGAGCAGCAGCAAACAGATTCTTGCCTTGAGGTGAGCACTCAGCTTCTGCAGCAGAGTGACAGCTGGGATGCTATGGAAGCAGCTGGGAGGGGCAAGGGAGGTCTGGAAGCAGATCTATCAGATTTCTGTGCACAGAGGAATGAAGTTCGCAACTGTTCTTGCTTTTTTACTTACAGATGAAGTCAGACAGGGAAAAAAGAGCATGGAAAGCTGGATAGCTTGTTTGTTCCTTGGAAAATCGGAAAAGGATGAGACGTCCCAGCAGCTTTCCCAGGATTGGGATATCTCCAGAAGCAGAGATGTCTCTTCCAATGTCGAAAAAGGCCTGGATGAGGGAGGCATGAACAGAAGGGCTGAGGGCAGGAAGTTGGTGCCAAAGCCTCCTCCTCCCCAAGAGTGTGCCCAGGGCTGGATTCCTGGTGAGGCCAGGGTTTTCAGAGCCCCACGTCCCCATCTCTCAGAGCAGCCATCAGGGTAGCAGCCCTGGCATGGAGAGCAACAGGGGTGGGAGCATGGCCTGGCTGGAGGGTGCCTGGTCCTTACCAGTGGAGTGGAATAGTCGGAGAGCAAATGGGCCAGGATATCAATCCTCCCCACAGCCCTCTCCCTTACAACTTCTCTCTCAGATCTGGTGAAGTCCAGCAGCATCTAGGACAAGAGAAGCTGCTGGTGAGCCCAGGGAACAGACATCAACTCTAGCAGCAGCACAGCTCCACTCCTGGGCTGGACTGGCACCATCCCTCAAGGCTTCCTCTCACCTCAAGCAAAGCCTGTAGTGGGATTCCTCCCAAGTCTGGCACAAAGGCCCCAGGGCCAACCTCATGTCCAGGAAAGAAGGCAGGTCCCACACTCTGGAGCCACTGTGCTCCGGAGGAGCCTGGTGCCAGCCCCTGCTTCCCCACAGGAGGTGGGCACCCTCCCTGCAGGGCACTCTGCCTGCTCACCTCTGGTCTGGGGACCACCCAGCCAGCAGTGGGCAAACTCTCCCCTCCAGGGCGAGGAACAGCCCTGTGACCCCCGCTCTCTGCTTGTGCCAGACCTCAAAGATGTCCTGTAGCTTCTCACTGACACTAGAGCTGAGCACCATTGTCCTCAGCATGTTGTCCATGGATGTCAGAGTCTGCAAGGAACACAAAGAACAGTAGCAGTGATTCTGCTGGTTTTCCCACACCCAGGAGACTGATCTGAACTCTCAGTGCCAGAGGATGAAGATGCCAACACTTTCTGGAAGAGAAATAGGGACAGACAATCTGCTGGGGGCAGAGCAGCCTGTGGCACTGGATGTGGCCAGGCCCAGGAGAGGGGGACAGAGGCATGAGGGTAGGAAAGCAAAGCTGACACCGTGCCCTGCCTTGGATTCCTGTTCATGAGGCAGTATGGGGTGGCCCAGGGAGCAGCCCAGAGGGGCTGGAAGCTCCAGATGCTCACCCAGCACTTACCTTCACATAGAGGGGAATGTCCTCGTCTGGCATTTCCTTTTCTGGAGGGAGATAGAAG
Organism: Calyptomena viridis; assembly: GCA_013390005.1. Taxonomy (NCBI): domain Eukaryota; kingdom Metazoa; phylum Chordata; class Aves; order Passeriformes; family Eurylaimidae; genus Calyptomena; species Calyptomena viridis. The sequence continues at coordinate 235,969 of WEIV01017824.1, read as the reverse complement.
ACACTTGAGAAACATGCCGAGAGGAGGCTTTTGGTTTTGCCCTCCAGCACTGTCTCCACCAAGCTGCAGGAAGAGAGCAGGGACAGTTGGACCCTAGTGCTGAGAGCAGCACCTTGATGACTCACACAGGTGGCATCAGACCTCTGGAGCAGGGGGCCCAGGAGGAATGGGCAGATACCTTAATTCTTCAATAGCCATCATGGAAAGATTCCGAATCTCTGTGCTCAATCTGTCCCTTGACTCATCTTCCAGCAGCATCTGCAGAGCACAATGGGGATGGCACCTGGCAGCTGCTAGCACACACTGCCTCCAGTCCCTGACCTGTCCAAGCAACGTCTGCACAGGGTGCCTGTGCCAGAGGGGCTTGCTCCTTTCTCCAGAATGCTAGGTGTCCTCTCACCTTTATAATCTCTGCCAGCCTATATGCACAGCAAAATAAGTCCAGGCCCTGGGTCAAGCCATTGGTGAAGGCAGTCCTGCACAGGATGCGGATGCTCTTCAGAAAGGTCGCCTTTTGTCTCTCTTCCTGCCAGCCAGGGGACAGAAACACAAACAAGGAGTGTGAGAGGGCAGACATAGCCAGCGGGACTGGAGCACTGGGGGTGTGGTGCCCTGTGGGAAAAGCAGCTCTGCCCAGTCAGCAGCCTGGCAGCAGAGCCCTGCCAGCAGACATGTGCATAGCTGCCGTCCAGCTGGCCACCTTGTTACCTTTGTGAGGCCATTGACAAAGGCCAGGATGAAATCCACAGCTTCTGGTTCCTCTCTGTATACAGGCAGCCAGCTGTCATCTAATGGGGGAAGAGCAGGAAGGGCTGCAGAGGGTCCAGCAAGAGAAGAGAGCAAAGGATATCTGCCCTCCACCCAGCCCTGTGCCCACTGCCCTGGCATGGCCTTCCCTTGCTGTTCCTGGCTGGAGAGTGCCCAGCGGTGAAACTGCCATGCCTGGGGAAGCCCCAGTGCCCCAAGCTGAGGAACACATAGGCAGATAGGCAGGAAAGGTCCAGGGTCCCATAGCAGCACTGCCTGCTGCCAGCCCAGGTGCCCCTCTGCACTGTCCTTCCTTGGGAGAGGCCGGGGTCCAGCCCTGAACAGCCCCAGCAGTCAGGCAACACCAGGCCTGGCCCCGGGCCCCCAGTGTCAGCTCACCAGGAAAATGTGATCCTGGTGTCACACAGGGTGTGCTGGTGGGCCCCAGCCCTGTCCAACCCCACAGGGCCCCTCACTCACCAACCCGCAGTGGCTGTAGCATGGTCACATCATGCCCAGAGGAACGCCAGAGAGAGCTACTGCCCTGGGAAGAGCTGTCATCTGCCCAGGCCTCCCTGGGGCGGGCAGGGGGTCTCTTCTTCATCGTGTGGGACAGAGAAAGGGGAATGCTAGGGTGGATCAGAGTGGTGTTGCAGAACACCTTGGGAAAAATGCCTCGACAAAAATGCCTCATTCCCACAGGGCTGCCAGGGGTGGTGGGCAAGACGTGGGCTGCGCTCGAGGGCTTCTCTCCAGCACTGCACTCCTGTCCTGTCCTCTCACTGTCCCGACGGACACTGTGGGCCACAGCCACACTGACCACATGCTGTAATGGGGTGTCACAAAGGGTCCTGTCCTGTCCCACCACTGTCCTGACAGACACTGTGGCCATCAGCCGCGCTGAGCACATGCTGCAGTGGGGGGCCACAGAGGGCCCCACTGTGACCCCACCATCTTCCTCTAGCAATGGGTCTCAGGGCTCGTTGACATGGAACCTGCTCCCAACAACGGGTCCCAGTGAGTCACCACCCAGGCAGGGACAGGCTCAGCCCAGCTGTGCCACCACATTGGTCCATGGAAGGTGCCAGGAGCTGGAGTACTGGTGCTGTTGCCAGTGTGTGTCTTCTACAGAGTCAGGCCAAGGAAGTCCCAAAAAAGGCCCAGAGCACCTGAACAACCCCTCTCTGACAGCCCCAGATATGCCATGGAGCCACGGCCTCTGTGACATCCCTCAGGCACCTTTAGAGCCCTGCTCTGCCCTGAAAGACTGGTGTGAGTGTCCAGGCTGCCTGGGGAGGGCAAATGAGGAGAACAGGGAGCAGGACAGGAAAGACAGGGGTAAGGCTATCTTGGCAAAAAATCTCCTCCTTTTGAATTTCCATCACATCCCCTCAGGACCTGTTCATTTTCCCTTCCAGTCCTCATACCCACTGGTCCCCTCTGAATCCTCTCTTGTGCTGGGGATGCCTCAGCCTGAGCCATGTTCAGCTCCCCCAGTGCACCTTTTGATGTGCTCTAGAGGCCTCAGTCCTTGGACACTGGTTCTGGGAGCAGCACCTTGACGACTCATGCAGGTGACATCAGATCTCTGGGGCAGGGGGACACACAAGGGATGGGAAGATCCCTCCCAGCACACCAGGTGTCCCCTCATCTTGATATTCTCTGCCAGCTCATATGTATGGCAGAAGACATCCAGGCCCTGGGACAAGCCACAGCTCCAGGCGGTTCTGCACAGGGAGGTGACTGGGAGGGTTTTCTGGCAGCTCTGAGAAGCAAACAGACTTTTCTTGGGCTTCACACCTGCTCTCAACCCCCTTGGTCAGGGACAGGGTGGTCCCTCCTTATAGAGACCTTTTTTGTTCATGCAAAGGCTTCTACAACTTTAAAAAAATAATAAAGTAAAAACATGGAGAAGAAAAACCCCTTCTGCTCTTGGCCCTCTCAATCCCATAGCCATCTGCTCTTGGAGACGTTTGGATATTTATTAGTCATGACCTCAACTGCATCACCAACTGCTGCTCCACTGCACAAGGCTGATTTACTCCAGGGGAGGTTTGGAGCATAACCTGTGATATGTCTGCAAAAGACCATTAGAATCACAGGCAGTAATTCAGGGGTCAGAAAAGCCATGGCACACTCACTTTAGGGCGTCCACCCAGAGCTGGGGGAGCACTTACAGGAAATAATATTATTATTGTTACCACTAATAATAACAGCTCTACTAAACCTGTAAAAAACAATTACTGTTGGAGTTGAAAAATAATGAAGTAGATAAATCATTTACAGGGTGCCTGCAGAATGAAGAGGAGGAGAGGGCCTATTTAAAACTCTGTCAACTGTGACTGCTCTGAAGCAGCCCCCAGAGCCTGCAGCCTTCAGTCAGGTGTACATTATTTAATTGGTTTCAAGTGATTTTCTGGGCTGCTTGTCACTATGAGGTAATTAGAAACCTGGGCAGCATGTTGAGTGCTATAGCACACTAGAGATGTTAAACTCCTGAGAGCTCCTGTAATACTGATGGCTGTTCCCCTTTTTTGGAGTGTTAAACACCCAGAGAGGGACATCTGCAGGTGGGTGAAGTGGAGGAGATGCAGGACAAGTGGCCAAAAACAGTGTGCTGAGGAAACAAGGTGAAATGTTCATACGCATTCTGAAAAACATTCATTGTTCATGAAAATAGAGATATTTAAAAGCCATGAATATTGGAATGGATGGAAGTTCTCATTCTTACAGGCATAGGCTGTCTCACTTAAAAGAGCAAGGAAAAAAGGAAAAATTAAGTTTTGCTTCACATTTTGAGTGTTTTAACTATTCACTAAATGGTTTGTGGTTTCCAAGATCCTCATGGTTTAATGAATCTCCTTCATGTTTCTCAGGAAACACCTCCAATATTTAATAAAGCCCAGCCATGCTTTCACCTCTGTGCACACAGTGGGATGAGAGAACTTCATTATTCCAACATTCTTTTCAATAAGTTTTCCAAAGGACCAGTTTTTGCTCAAGAAGCCTGAACACCTCTGCTGAACATCACGACCACCTCAGGTTCTGCTCTCCAGCAACAGGGGCATCTGGTTTGGGGGCTTCATCTTCATCTCTGACACCCTCCTTCATCCAAAGGATAGGTCAGAAGAGCCTTCCAGCACTTTCAGGTACAGAGTTTGATTCATGCCTCTTATTCCCCTTGTTCCCGACAGTGACCTGCAGAGATGCCAGTAGGACAGACCAGGTAGGTGAGAGAAGCTGCAACTTTGACCATAGAGAAAACCCCAGAACCACTTCCAAACTCCATGGTCCTAAAATGCAGGGAGCCTGCCTAGAGTAACAGTTTTGAGGGATTACCTTTAAACCAGCAGGCTTTTTGCTCAGTAGAGCATCACTCACCATGGCTGAGGAGCAACACACCTATGAGCACATGCTGGATGAGGAGCACACTGTGAGACCACAGCCCATGACAGTTCAAACTTTGGGCTGATACAGACTGAAACCCAAATAGCCCTCCAGTGTTTTCCCCCTCCAACTGCACAGCTCATTCCTGATCCAAGATTTCTTACCAATGCCACAAGTGCACCACAGGCAGAAAGTTGACAACAGAGCCAAAAATTCTGTCAAAGTACATCCAGCCCCATGTGTTTCAGCCACCAACTGCAGTGGTGAAATGTCTCTTACTGAGCAACAGTGCTGCCTGCACATTTAAACACCATAGAAAACTGAAGAAACAAAAATGCTTTGGCATCCCCCAAACCTATTACATCCAAAAGAAACAAGACTGTTCTTGCTTTCCAGGGAAAACAGGAGGTGAAATTAGAAGCGGCCATTAGAGAGGAAACAGGACTTATGCTGGTTTAAGCAGCTTTGGCTTTATCTTCACTTCCCCAGCCTGAGAAGTCATGCTTTGATCTGGAGAATTCCCTTTTTAATAATTAGATTATCGCTGGGGAGAAAACAGTTTTTTGTTCATGCATTTATTTTGTTGCCTTGTTGTGCAATCTGAAGGTTTTCCCACTGGCTTTCAAGGTAAACACTTCCCACGCTGAGCTGAATGGGATTCAGTTTGTGCTGCTTTGGTTTTTAAAGCTTGAGCCATTTTCCTCACCTTCCTCCTCAACAACTGACATTTTGGCAGTCACAGGTAGAAAAGCCCACATTCAGAGCAGGGGTTTAACATAAAACAAATGCTTGTCTCCACAGACCAGCTGTCTGGCTCAGCCAGGGAAGATGCCACTCATTTCTGTGGCTGCACTACTGGCAGTTGGGACTGCAGAGCCCTTCCAAAGCTCACACTGAGCATCTCCAGCTCACAGCAGAGCTGGGTTCAACTGGGAGGATCCTGGATGGAAGCTTCAGAGAGATTTCTTGACCTTGGCCGTCTCCCCCAGCATAATTGTTGCAGCCTCTTGTCCCTTTTATGAGCAAAAATACAGGATAACGTGTCAGTTGACTATTGTAACTCCTGACCTCATTATGAGAAGAGAGAAAGTTAAACACTTAAATGAGGTCCCTGAAGACTATGCTCAAAGCACACTGCTTGGCTTCTGGAGAAGCAGCACAACTTCAGTGCACTAAAGACATCTCAGGATCATTTGTCACCTCGGCACAAAGACCACCAGCCTCAAGAGACTCGCAGTGTTTGCAAGCAGAGAAGTTTTACAGTACCTGTCACCACAGACCATGGGCCCTGTACAGAGGCACTGGCTGTGACTGCTTTGAGCCAGGAAGGAACGGAGGAATCCGTGCTGCTGATTCCCAAACACAGCACATCAAAGTCATTGTGAATTGCTGAAGAGCTCACCAAGAAGGAAGCCTTCATGCCTGCAAATAGCTGGGCACAACACACAGGAACATTGGTGAAAAAACACAGTCCTTTCCTACACCAAGGCAGCACAAGGTAAATGCTGTGAGAAGGGACCTGTCGAGGACCATCAGGGAGAGCAGGGCAATGCTTCCCTGAGGGTGGGGAGGCCCTGGCACAGGGTGCCCAGAGAAGCTGTGGCTGCCCCATCCCTGGAAGTGTTCAAGGCCAGGTTGGAGCAACCTTGGATAGTGCAAGGTGTCCCTGCCCATGGTAGAAGTGGAACTGAATGGTCTTTAAGGTCCCTTTCAACCCAAGCCTTTCTAATATTAGCCATACCATCACCCTGAAAGGCAGGAGAAGCACCTGTGTTTGCAATTCTTTAGAGTGTAGCATCACCATGTCTGTACTGAATCATGTAAAAGAATAAAAACAACTGAGCACATTAGTCACAACAGATAAAGATCACTGCCTTTTCATTACAAGTTTGTAAACATTAATCTGCAAATCTCCTGCAAGATACAAGGTAATTACTACCTCAAACAAAGATTTTTAAAACTACTGGATCACTTCTAAAAATGTAATAATAAAAGAACTCCTTAGCAAGCAAACATGAGCAAAGGTCATGACAACAGCAAACACAGGTAATGCAGGCAGGATAGTCACTTCACTTCCTAGAATCTGTTCCCATTTTCTGCTTGGCTTTAGTTCAGCTGTGTCCAACCACAGGGGAGAGACTCTTCCAGCACATTCCCCCATTTGACCCTTACTTGACTTATTATACTAGTCAAGTATTCTCTCAGAGCCATGTCCAAGCTCAAATCTGTCCCTAAGCTTTCACAGCTGTAATCACAGAAAGAGCCGTGAGGCAGCTCAGTCAATACACCAGCAGAGACAAAAACAATGTGAAGGACCTAAATACAGGTGACAGCTGTCACAGAGCTCCACAAATCAAAACCACAGCCAGTGAAGAGGTGGCTGCAGGTGACACCTGCTCAGCCCATGTCTGGGGTGTGACAGGCAGTTGTTTGTCAGCAAAGTGTTCCCTCTGGTGCAAAGCTGAGGCTTTACAAGAAACAAGTGAATCTGTGGAGATCAACTCATTTTCTTAGCTACATAATATTGGAAAGATTTGTTTCATCCCAAATTCAGGGGTTAGGGAAAAAGAGAGATTAAGAGAGATTAAGAACTGGGCAGTTAATTATTGAAAGAACAAATGGCACAATGCAACGCCCCTATGAGGGGTAGGAATACAAAATAAACACTTTAAAGGAAATTACAAAGAACAGGAAGGACATTCAAGAGGAAAAATGATGACATGCTCAGAGGACAGAGTAATGAATCCAAAGGGGAAACACATCTCATGCTCTCAGGACTGAGGACTTTCTTGCTGATGACCCAACTTCATCTGGCCACCAGAGTTTCTATAAAAGGTAGGAATGCATCTGATCTCTCCTCAAAACTTTAGCAGCTGCCCAGGTTAGTGACTCATCCAAGAGTCACATGGGCAAAAACTACCCAAGGATTTTACATACATACAAACTCAGAGCTGCACACACCTTCTTAGGAATACTTGTAATGGAGGAGAAGCACTTCAAGCACCCTAAATCTTGAGTGGATCCTCAAAAATTTTTCAACAATTGCAATTCATGTATATTGAACACAGACTTTTTTACCCTCTCCAGCCAAGTATAGTGCTCTCTCCATGATAAATGCAATTAATTTTTACATTAAAACTATTTTAATAACTCGACCTCACTCTTATAATCATTACAATCACAGATGATTACTACACTTCATGGCAGAAGACCAAAAAGCCTCGCAATTATTTTTGTTCTCCAGCAGAATTTTCCTTCAGGCCTTTAGAAATACTTCAGTAGTTCCCAGAATGTGAAAATTATGTTTATACCACTCTGCTAATGTGACCACTTGCTTTACAGTATCACAGCTGAGTGACTTTCTCCTGGCTGGTGCACACACTCCTACCTATGTGCTAATTCACTCTGGAATAGCAATGCTGTGAATCAGGGGGGTGTTGAGTCACCAGTGATGTGAGACCTGTCCCCACAGTCCAGCTCATCTTTAACACAGCAGCAGGAGCAAATGCACTCATCCAATAGCTGCCACACAAGGAATGGAGCCAAACATGCCTCCATGGAGACATCCCTCCAAAATGAGCCACTGTGATCCAGAGAAACCAAAGGGAAACAGGGCACTGGGTCTGAGGAACAACCCCATGCAGAGGGAAGATCTGGTTGCTCTGCAGAGAGAAAGGAAAGGAAAAAGTGATTTGTAGCCTTAGCAGTTTCTGAGGAAAGATACCCTATTTCCCAGTTATCACCATTTCTGCCTTTTCCTGCTTTCTGCTCTTGGCCTAGACCTCTCAGGCCACATGGCAGTTATGGTTAAGAATATAAAGAATCCTGCTAGGACAAGGCTCCAGGTCTCTTCCTGTCACTGAAGAATCACACAAGAGCAGAGAGCAGCCCGGATGAAACATCACCCCATCTGAGATAAGGAGATTATTCAAATCCTGGCAGAAACACAGTTCCTTCCTCCAGAAACCAGCAGCTACAGGAAGAGCTTCAGACAGTGTCAGTCATACAATCTGGACCTTTTTTCCCTTTCTCTTTGGCAGTTCTTGGGAAGCATCACAGCCCACTTGGCTTGATGCCTTGTCCTTCCATCACAGTGAGAGCTACAGAGAGGACATCCTTCTCTTCTCCTTCCCTCTTGGGATGAGCAGTGCTGCTGTGGAAATTCTCCTCAGCTGGGGGAAGACTCCCAAGTCTTCAGTACCCAAAAGGCTCCTGCATACCTCAGTCGATAGCCAAGGATTTGTGCCAGGGAATAGGAATCTAAGTAGCCCTCACCTTTCTGAGAAAGGGAAATGCAAAACTGTAAATATTATTCACTGAGCAGATTGGATTTCTTCTTGCTGGGAAGGTCACCACTTAATTTTTCACTGGATTTATTTATTGCTGCAACTTGCATACTGAATCTCACATCTTAAATCCCTTTTATAGCATCCACTCTATCCCTCAGTGACTCTGTCCCAGCTTAGCTGCCAGACAAAGCAGCCACCCCTCAAGCAATGCCCCCCAACATAGAAATCATCACCTGTATGGGTCAGAGTCAGGGACAGAGATTTTGGGGGGTTGTAGATATGGGAACAACTATTTCAGAATTGAGGCATGAATCACCATCTCAGAGTGACCCTTTTCCCAGGGAGATGAAAGTCCCACCATTCCTCATGGTGTGCTCAGCTCCCTCCCAACCATGTATGTCCAGCCTGACATTTTAAAAACTTAGAACTTGTTATTCCCCCAGTTCAGGTGTTAAGCTCTTCTCTATCTGTGCATCAGCTCAAGGATGAAGCCTAAAGGATTGGCTCCAGCTTGACCTGTAGCTTCTGCAAAGGCAATTTAAAGGAGCTGAATCCCTTCCAAAAAGGCTTACCAAAGGATTAACAGAGCTGGAAGCTGAACACAGACCTCCTGAGTCAACTTGGTGCCTCATTCACAACGTCAGCCTCTCACTTTGTCTGTGGACACAGTAAGAGAAGTCTTCAAATAAAAGGAACAATAGGAATAAAAAGGGTGCACACATCCTGAATGCAGAACTAATCCCCAAGGATTTGAATATGTATTATTCCTTTGCCATTGTCAGTTCATTCTCTAACAACAGTTAAGAGATTTTTGTCAGTCAAATCAAAAACCTATTTTAGGAGATAGAAACACTGCCAATATCACATGGGAAACATTGAACTCAAGGCTTTATGTCACCACTGCACAGAGCCACACAAATTGCCCTCCACTGCAAGAGAAAAAACAGTCCCTCCTGAACAAGTGTTGCCTATATAGTGAAAAAAAAAAAGAAAATTCAGTTTTAAAACTTATCCCTCTCCCTGCTGATGTATTAATTAATAGAAGAGACTGCCAGAGAGGCAGGGTTAGAGTAACAGAGCACCATTCAGATCAACAGCACTGAAACTGAGGTCAGTCAAGGTAGGGCTGCTGGATGGAATAAAGCAAAACTGCAGATGCATTAATCAAATCAGTCATCTCCATCTCTGTCTATTTAGGAATATCACAGAATCACACACTGGTTTGGGCTGGAAGGGATCTTAAAGATCATCCAGTTCCACCCTCCTGCCATGAGCAGGGACACCTTCCACTATTCCAGGTTGCTCCAAGCCCTGTCCAACATGGCCTTGAATATCTCCAGGGATGGGGCAGCCACAGCTTCTCTGGGCAACCTGTGCCAGGGCCTCACCCCCCTCACAGCCAAGAATTTTTTCCTAATAGCCAGTCCCAGTAGATGGGTGTGCAGGAGGCAGGAACAGCCTTGCTCTTCTCCTAGAGCCCTGTCAGCCCCCAGGGTTAAAACCAGCTCCTACTGCCTGGCTTCCATTCCAGAGACCCTGCCAAGCTCACTGTGCAGCACCATTACAAAATGCAACAGATATATAAAAACAAGGTAAATCCTCCAAAATGTAGGACAGTAATTTCAATCCCTCCCTACAATCCTTTACTAGTCAAAGTCAGAGCCCTGGCCCACAGTGTAACATCCCAAGGGTGACTGTCACACAATCAGCCCCACAGGGTCTTTTCTTCTTTCTAAGCACGTTTGCCCAGATGAGATGAGATACCTCAGCCTGTTCCCTGGGATGCTGCCAGCGGGTACAAGGCTGGGTGGTGGTTCTAGGCTGGCAGCACAGCAACTTTTCATCCTAATGCTCACAAGACATTAAGAGAAGCAGCCTGGGTTGCATTTCTTGAGGTTGCTGGCAACCAACGTCCAATTGCATAGAAATGGGGCAATGAATATCTCAGTGCTTTCAGTCTGCTGCTTCAAATTCCTCAGTTTACAAAGCAAAACTGGCTATAACACGCTGGCAAGGCTTTCTAAAACAAAGATCTACCAAAGGTGGGGGGAGGGAGAAAAAAAAAAATCAGTGTAAATCCTGACTTTGGAAAAGGTGGCAGAAACAAATAAAGAACCCTGACTAACGGGTCCATCACTATAAAGGATGATTTTTTCACTGCTGCTGCTGCCTCTCATGCTTCAGAGGAAATACCTAATGGCAGCATTGAGATGCCAGGCAGGTTTACACTGAAAGGAATGAGAAAATTACAGCTGCACAAGCAAGTACCACTGCTGGGCATGTGCTGATAACACAGAAAAGCCAAAAAAACCCCACAAAGCAAAACAACAAAAAAACCCCAAACAAACTCCAAAGCCTCTCGCGCTCACATTCCACTCCCTACTACACTCCTCTGCTCTGTTGGATTAAGCTTTCCCAGTTTAGGAAAGGAATTAGTCAAACATGCCAGGATTCAGAGAGCCAGAGGTGAGCTCCAGATGGGGAGAGCTTTCCAAACTCCGTGTTTTGGAGCTCTGAGAATGGTTGTGATTGCTCTCTTCTCCATGGATTACACCCAGTGTCGGGAGAGCTCTGGCTCCGGGTGCTGCTGATCGTCTTGGGATGGCAAGGACAGGGAAGTGATACATGATGTGATGCAGGACAGAGGGCACTGACCACACAGCACCCTCGGGGCTGATCTCATTTGCAGCCGTGAGGTTCTTCACAGCCAGATGCAAAACATGCACAGGGATCTGCAACAGGAAAATGAAGCATCTTCTCCAAAAGCCACTCACTGGCACTGTAGCCCAGCTCCTGCCTGCAGAGATAAGGATGTCACAGCCCTTGAGCAAATCCCTGCTGGGGTCGAGCCCAGCATAGGCACATGTAAGCTGTCAAAGAGTCAGGACACAGCACATACCTGGACACAGCGAGGACCTGGCAGACACCTCTGACCACGACAAAGCCCACTTGGGGGAGACAGAGGCCACCCCCACCAAGCAGGTCTGTTGGAGGAGTGCTGCAGTGGGAGCACCGTACCATCACCTGCTGTTGTAAATACATCGATCTCAGTCATGGGAACGGCTCAGACTTGGTCCCTACAGCCTCCTAGACAAGAATGTCCCAAGGACCCTTAAACTGTCACCTTCTTGTGCACTTACCAACTAGCACAGTCTTCCAGTTTAAGCATATTTTTGCCTTCACCTCCCTGCAACATATATAAACAGCTCCCAACCCTCCTGCCAGGCTCTGCTCCACAGGCAGAATAAACCCAGCAAAGCTTCCCTAATTGCCTCAGGGGAGATGGCCACGCCTCACCCTCCCTGCACCTGCTCACATTCCAGATTCTTACCCTAAATAGTCAGCTCTTATTCCCAAAATCACTTATGATCCAGCTGCAGCCAAGTCCCCAGCATAATACTACAAAAATCTTTCTCTCTGCAGAACACGAGAGACATCCCCTCTTCAAGGTCTCACCCCAGATACCATCACACAGGGAATACCTCCGGGTCCCTCACCCTGAGAAAGTTTCAGTGAGACCATTCAGGGGTCAGAGATTTCCATTTCCCATCCTGATTCTGCAGCCAGGAGAGACGAGGGCTGGCTTTGCAGTAATCCTCCTCTCCTGTCTGTGCATCTAAATATACTGTGAAACTGGAAAGGAGGGAGTCTGAGCATCCTCACCAGTGCCTGGCTCCTGAGCCAGCCTTGCAGCCACCTCAGCAGCAGGAACAGCTGCCCCACAGGATGCTCAATCTCTCTCCAGATACTCCTTGCCCTGCCAGCCCAAATGTCATGAGAAACTTGGAGGGAAAAAAAAGAAAAAAAATTAAGTCAAGGTAAACCCCATCCTCCTCTTCTTGCCTGGTCATTCCCTTTAGAACAATAATTTCAAATCCCAATGGCTGGTACCAAAGCTGACATGTCTGCAAGGGACGTGCAAGGAGAGACTGGTGCCCTTGCAATCCAACGTGGGCTTTTTGGAGAGGATAAATGTAACATACAAGAAACCCCATGACGTGCTGCTGTTGGGACTGATGCAAGTTAGTCTGGACTCCTGTTTCACAAGACTATGGAGAGAGATGAGAAATTTGAATGCTGAACTTTTTGCCATGAGGATGCACATCCCATGGTGGCATGTAGTGACTGCCCTCTGATATTCCCACTCACACTGGCACCAGAGAAAAGCCTTTGGGAACTCCTGGGGCTGCTCTCAAGGGTACTGTCAGTAGTTAGCCTGGCCTGCATGATCACAGACCCTCAGATCTGCCTTCCCAGCCCCTGCCAAGCAGAGCAATACCTTCAGAAGGAAGAGACAAACTGCTTCATTCTCAGAGTGCGAACACAGGTAGAAGTTCTGGCTGCTGTTTCAAAAACTGCAGTTTCCAAAACAAGGACACAGAGACAGGAAGTATATTTGGGTAAGCTGAGCAACTCAGAGGCTTAAAACTTTTGTCAGACAACAATTCTTCATAAATTACTGCTCTGAGCACCAGCAAGTCCTACAGCTGTTAGTGCACTAAAACAAGAAACTATAGGGGGAACGTTTTTAGGTTCCATTTTTCTCCTTCTTTGTCTACTAATAGAAGCTGGAGAGCACAAACTTTGTCATCTCTCCACGTTGCCTTGGACATGGGGCAGTGCAGAGATGTTTCCCCATAGGACCCAGACAAAACCTGACTCGATCACAGTCTCATCCATGCTTCAAAGAGAAAAGTAGCTGGACAGAGCCCAACACAGTGGAGTGGGCAGAGAGCCCATTCAGCTCCTGTCACTAAAATCACCCTGACAGATACACAGAGCAAACCAAAGACTCAGAGCACCTGGATTCAGAAAGCTGATCCCAGAAGCAAGGCTCTCACAGATCTCTGCTGTACTGGGACAGGTGACGGCTCTGGGAATGGAATAATGCACACAGAAAACTGACTATGAGAACTGGGAAACAGAATTCCTAATGGGAAAATGGAGCATGCCTGCAGCTCTGAATTCAATACCAGGGGACTGGATTGCTGTTGCTGCTGCTGCAGACAGGCTCTGACCACAGGTTACAGCTATTTTAATCCCTTCTCAGTCCTCGGGTAACGCCGTGTGCAGCATCTTCAAATCTACCAGCTGCCTCCCACCCCACCCCATCCCACCCTGCCAGGCTGCTCAGGGAGCACACAGAGCTTGGGCATTTGTCCAGCAGGACTGAGACACACAGCCAGTCCTCAGACCACATGGAGGCACAAGAAGAGCTGTGCTCCTTACACAGAGGTGGCTTCATTTAGTCACAAGTTGTCCTGATGATTTCCTGCTAAGAAGACCTGCCCAGAGATCCAACCACAGTCCTGCTGCTCCCTGTGCTGTGAGGTAGAAGGATAGGGGGAGCCATGGGAAAGTTATCCCACCCAAATCCCTACAGTTTCAGGATACACTTCTCCATCAATAGAGAATATCAGCAATCACAACCTCCACGTCCATTAAATCAGTTTACAAATGCAACACCAACAGTGCCATGGGTTACCAACATGGGGTCTCCACAACACTCTCTGCTCAGGTTCCACACAGAAAGGCTGCCCCATACACTGATCTACTCCCAAACATGCCACCCCAGATATTTCAGCTCCCAGCATCCAAACAGGCGGCTCACAGCTCCAGCTTTTCAGGTGCAATCGATCAGTCAGGCTCCAGGCACAGGGGGAAGAGGAAAGAAGTGTTTGACAGCAATTGTATTTGTCTCTCTACACGTAAAAATATGATTAAGACTATTAAATAAACCAATTGATTTTTATGGGATCATTTCCCTGGTTACAGCTAATGCTGAGAAATCCACTGACCTCACCAACACAATTCCCACTGGGAAGCCCGAGGCAGAAGCCATTGCTGACTGAAATTAAAGCTTCATTCCACTGCACAAGGTAAAAGGAAGAACATTAATTTTCTTGTAGATACTGATTTTCTTTAGATTACAGAAATGCTTATACATACTCATCAGTTAAAACTGAGCAGAAAAGAGAATAGATAATTTTATGAGGAAAATAATCACTCAGCCCCAAAAAAGAATTTAAACCAGGAAGAAAATGTGCAAATTAAGACATTTGAAATTACTTTCTATTCCAAACTGGAATGGAAAGCTAGACTGCTGAGGTCTCTCATGAACTGGAAAATGAGGCAGTAAGGAGCCCTGGATGAGGAAGATTGAAATTGAGGGTTTCTTTTCAATAGAATCACAATATTTTGCTAAATACTAACACTCTTTGGCTTCGGGTGAAGCAATAGGAAGAAAAGCTTTAAGAAGTTCTTGTCTCAATGAATATTTACCATGGAAAATCCAGTGGAAGCACATTTTTTAATTACAGAAGTTTCTTTACTCTAACATTACTCATCTCTTTTATTAAGGGGCTTTGGAGAAGGCTGAGATTTTGGAGGAGGTATATGAATTGAGGATTAACTCAGCAGTAGGGCTCTGAGCTGTGAAATCTCAGAGCTGGAAAGCAGCATTGGACAAGGCAGTTGTGTCATCTTTACATCATCTGTAGGTAGGAAATATGGCAAGATGACAAGTTGAGATGTGTGGACTGCTCTGCTTAAGGAATTTAAGTGTAACCACAGGAAAGAACATCAACAGCTTAGTTTATAGCTATGAGTTGGTAAATCAGGTGCTTGTCTTTCTGAAGTCAAAGTCTTGGCTACATTTTTGGCCCATCAACTTTTTGGGGTTTTTTTTAGCCAACTCTACTGGAAAGAGGAGATGGAAAAGAGAGAGATAGCTGTCTGCTGTCAGGCAAACAGAAGAGAAGTTGTATGACATGCTGACAGCCCAAGCACCCATATATTCCCCTCATGGACAGTGTGTTACTCCACAGCTATAAATAATGCAACAGAACTGTCTGCCAAGAATTAGCCCGTGGTTATTCTGTTATTCAGCACACACAGGGATGAGACCTGGGCTTATTAACCTGAGCAACGTGAGGAGGTGATGTGGCAGGGGCTGTGCTGTGCTGACATCCCACATCATGGCCAAAGGAGAGGTGCCAGGAGGATTTGGGCAAATTATGCTTCCTGCAGCTGGGAGCTTGTGCTGATAAACAGCAACAGAGCAGAGCAATGCTGAGCTGTGGGTCAAAGGGACAGGCCAGCTCCTTATTTATGATGCACGAGCTGTTATTGCCAAAGTATCACATTGTTCAGCCCATTTTTTCCCCCATGGGAAGCCTGCCCATCACAGCAGCACAGCTCCAGGTGCCAAGCAGCTCTGGGGCTGTGCTGGGACATGTCCACCCTGTCCCAGTCTGCTTCAATGCTTTTTCATCACTGCACACAAACTGCACCCACAGCATCAAATCCAACAGCTCCTTGCCCCAGGGACTGCTCCAAGGGGTCTTTTCCTCTCAGTCTCCCCTCTCCTGCAGTTCACCTCTCATTTCTTTATATAGAGCCCCCAGGCCCCTCCCTGCTCTGTATCCCCAAGGAATTGCTGCCGTGCCACACTGAGCACATGAGCCCACTCAGGGACCAGAAGCAGCATAATCACATCAGTGCAGGCCTGCACAAATTAACTACTTGTAGGGAGCTGCAGGGCTGACTGGCACCACCACAGCTCTGGTGTGCCTGCCCTGCTTTGGGGACTGGAGGTTGGCACAGGGTCACACACCAGTTTGCTCAGAGCTCCCTCCTGCTGCTCATCGTTAATGACAGAGGTGCATCTGATAGACACTTTCCTAAGAAACAACACAAAACACCCCTTCCACTCACCATGAGGAACAGCCCCAGACAGACACAATAAATGGTCCAGCTGGTTCAGACAAGGGTCTTTCCTCCCTCCCTTGATCCTCGAACTAGAAGCACGAGGTGGGTCTGTGCAAGCCTGTAACCCCAACATCAGGCTCCCAGGTCCCAACACACTAAACCCATGTCTGTCCAGTTCAGCCACATGAACAGCAGCATTCCAAGGTTTCAGCCAGGCCCAGCAAGGCTTTAGTAACCTTTAAAGAAGCCAATAAACACTTGAGCAACTTTAGTAACCTTCAGAGAGCCAGCAGATATTTGAGCAACTTTCTGAACTGAAGCAATCCAAAGAACCCACCAGATTTTCTCCTTCTCCTATTATTCATCACTCCATAAATTCATGGTTCATCAGATTTTTACTGCTACTGAAAATGTCACAGACACAGGGACCATTAGATCAGCACAGGGTCAATAACTGCAGTTCCTGGCAAGGTTAAGTCTCAAAACAGCCCACAAAAGTACAGAAAGCTCCCCAAAGATGCATATAAAGGAGGAGGTTTTGGAGGTTCAGACAGTCTGTGCTGCCCAGTTACTATATACCCACCAATATCAGAACACCTGGTGTTTGCTCACCAGAAACACAGGCAATGTGGACACAGGCAGAAAAGGAACAGTGACAGAGATGAAGTCTGGCACAAGGCAAGGGTTGTGCAAGAGGAGAGATAAACAGGTGAGGTGGGAATCTGGCACAGGAGAGAGAAAGGAGTGATACAGGTGAGAAATGCAGTCTGCCAGGTGCTGGCACACACCAGCAGAAACCACATCAAAACTCCTCAAAGTGTCCTGACAAGACAAGAGTGCTGGCCAGTGAGAGCTGGGATAGTTCTGTACAATGTGCTGCCAGTTTGGAGACAGAAAGCAGGAGTTCTTGTCAGAATGGGAAAAACCCCATCTCTTTATACTCCTCCCCCTATGTATTTTGAAGTCTTGAAAAATAATCCTGATGGAAAAAGGTACGTGTTGCTCAGCAATGAGTTACAGCTCCAGGGAACATCCAGTCCAACTCTTGGGAAAGGCTCCAAGAGTGGAATTTACTTGTTGCTTTGGCAAACTATTCACATAGGATGCTCCTGTGGGATAGAAACACAAGTTTGATGCACGTCTCTTGTTCCAGCCTCCCCTGGCTGGAAGGAGGGGATGGATTTCCACTAAGTTCTTTCACCTACTCTACTCAGGAGGAGTCACAGGAGCCTTCTCCATCTCTGTATCTCCCAGATGTGGAAGAAGCTGAGCCAGCAATGGCACAGCAGGTTTGCTGTCAGACCAAGTACATGAACAGCAGGCCATTTATAAATCCCAGATCTCAGACACCCCTGACATTTACCTGCATTTTGATCTGCTTTATCACAGTCTGAGCCATGACATCAGGAGATAGAAGGCTGCACTTTACATGAGATGTGCAAAAAGAAGGGCCATGGGGTCAACTCTGTCTTATCCTGGGAAGAAGAGAATGAGAAAATACTGATGAGCAGTAATTAGAAATGCAGAAAAACCTAAGTCAGAAAGATGACTCAAAAAGTAAAGGGCTCAAGTGCTTTAGCATTCAAAAGGCTGCACAGGCCACATAATCACCTGGAAACAGGTAGGAATTGTGCAAGGGTAAAAAATGGCCTCTTTGTGCAAAACTGAGCCCCTGAGAGGAAACTTTGCTGCAGAGAGACAAAGAAAGGATTTCCCAGCACAGGGATTTGCTGAAGAGCCAGGCTGGAGCTGGCAGACACCTGCCTCCCATCCAGCTGGATGCTGCTAAACAGGAGAGAAGGGGGAGGTTGGCCATCCTGGTGGGACACTGGACACTCTGAAGTCTGAGCAAACATGAAGACTCTTCCTCTACCACAGCCCAGACTCTGCCCCTGAGGGTTTAGAAGGACTAAGAGCATTTCACTTCATTCCCTTCCAATCCAGGTGCCCTCCAACACCCCAGACCTGCCTCACTCCTCCTTCATCACCAAATAGCCCAAGAGCACACACACACAATGGGCACAGAGCAAACCAGCTTCTCCAAGGGCATCCCAAATTGTGGAAAAGCAGCTGCCAGGTAGGCCTAGCAGTCACCTCTCCCCCAGTGAACACAGAGAAAGCAACACAGTGGTTGTTTTCATAGCCTGTTGTTTCCCACCCACCAGCCATCCCAGCACAGGCAAACACTGAGTCAGAGCAGACCTGTGAGAGTCACACATGCACAACAGGGATGGGGAAGGAAAGCAGTTTCTCTTACGAGAAAACAGTTGAATACTTTCAGACAGCTCATAAAATCCAAAGGTTTTACCCATTAGCCTCAAATCTAAGCAAAGTGCAAGGTGTGGTAGCAGTAGGATGAACAGTGAAAAATGGGTTTGGAGCTTAATACTCTCTAGAACACAAGGAAGGTGGAAGGGAACACACAGATCCCTTAATACATTCCTTACATTGCAGCTGCTACTCACGTACCTGCAGCAGAGACAAAGTAGGTCAGATTTTACTACATTATTGCCTGTATCCCACAAGTAAATAAAGCATCAATCCCAGTTTTAATTTATCACAAGGATAAGGCTCTTCTGTTACTTCTGCTACCCCTTGCCCAACTGCCACTGGTACAAACATGAAATATAGCAAGATCTCTCATCAGGAATAACAAAACTTGCAGCTTTTTCATACCTACACTTTCACACCTCCTTGACCTGCGAGGTTTCAGCAGCTCCTCAAGCCACCACCACTCCCCAAACCTGAACTTGATCCCCTAAAGCTCAAACCACTCCTCCATGGCCCAATCCCCTGATTACAGCTGAAACAGATCTCTGCATCCCACCTCCCATCACAGCTGACAGGCATCAGCCCCTCAGGATCCCTGAGCTCAAACACACCAATTCACATTAACAGACCCTTTGGGGATTTACTTTCCAGACACATGTGAAAAATTTACAGAAAATGCTTCTAAGGATGTGTAGAGACACAGGAACACTCAGATTGATGGCAAGGTCTGTGATCACAGGGAGCTATGAAACAGGCAGCCTGGAACAGCAAGAGCCTGAGCACAACCAGCCCTTGCAGGGAAGAATATGTTCTGTACAATAGAAAGATTATTATTATTATTACTATTATTATTAATTATTTTTCTTCCATTTTATTGTTCCTTTTCTTTCTAAATCCCTCCAAATAACACCAGGGGTGATGTATTAAGAGCTTCATATGTCAAAGAATGCTCCCTGGTACATTTAACAGCTCCTTCATCTCTTCTGAAAGGACTTGGGGTCAGCAGTCCAGACTTGATATCCTCAAATGGTTTTTTAAAAGCAACATTTCCAGTCCAGGTATTCTTAACTCACTGTAATGCACCACATGACTTAAAACATAGATTTCTTTTTATACACTGAGTTAAGGGCCAGAAAATCAATAAAATAAATCAAATAAAATAAATACCCCAGACTCTGATTTCCCCTCTTGTAAGGGCTTATTTCAAGGATGTCAGAATTGTGTCCACACAAAAGCTGTAAAGAAGCCCAGGGATGAAATAGCTTCAGCATTAGCTGTGGATTGTTGATTCTTGCTTACAGGATCTGTGTAGTGAATTATTAGAAAGTGGTGAATGTGATTCCAGTTTTCCAGAGAAGGTTTCAGTGACAAGCTGAAGGACTACAGAGCAGTAAAAATGATGAATTAGGAGAAAGCACAAAGGGAAAGGCAGCTCAGGATTTCAAAAGAGCATCTCTGCCTCTGGAAGAGATTGGAGCTCTCTGAAAGAGCCCATGAAGGTGCAGAAAGTGGAAATACAAATCCAGCAGTCTATTTGGATTATCAGAAAGCAGTCAGCAAGGTCCTTCAAAAACTAATCTTCCATGAGCCAGAAGCAGAGGTCATTATACAAATAAGTAGTTGGTTAAAAGATAAGAAAATTGTGTGGGAGTAAATGGTCAATTTTCAGAGAAGACAAGCACCTGAGATGTCCAGCCTTCCAGGACCTTTATAAATGAGCAGGAAAAAGAAGGAATGAAAGGGGAAAAGGCAGTCTGCTGATGATGCAAAGTGCTTCTGGGGAGTAATGATAAACTCCAACTGAAAAATTAAACTTGTTTGCTTCTCGATCCTGACAGTATCTACCCTTCCTTTCTGCCCAAGGGAGGTGCTGTCAGCTCCCCTTGCCTTTGGTGCCTGAGTGATTTCTATTTGCCATGCTGCAAGGAGGAGGCTCAGCCAGATGTTGCACTGGCACAGAGTCCTGGACTAAGACTTGAGCAACATCCCAAGGGGATGGGAGTTCAGACACGGTCAGCACAGGCCACCAAGAGCCCCTTTGCAAAAAGTTGTGGGATATCTAATTGCAGTCATTACCTAATTGAGTCATGCACTGCTAATGCAGGCTGGCAAAAGTAGCTTCAAGCCACTAAGATCCTTGAATGTTTTGCTTGCAGTTAACACTGGGGGTGTTAAAGGCTCACAGCAACGATGGGCTGTGCAACAGCCACCATTCCATGCAGCAGGTGCCCAGAATCTCTCAGTTGTGTTGGACATAACTTGCAAAGTGGCAAGTGCTTAAAGGCATCCTGCCAGCCCCAGCCTTCAATGCTCTAGCCTGGAGAACCATACTATTCAAAACAGCCTGCTAAAGACAGCACTGGTTTTTTAGCCCTGCTAAAAATAGTGCTGGCAGTGTGGGAATAGCTATGTTGTGGGCTGACAAGGAATTGTGGTGATTGGGGTAGCAGGGATGGGGCAGGAGCTGATTTGCTCCCCTCAGACAGGGACCGTGACCAGTCTGAAGCTCTCAGAGCCCAGAAGGTGTGTGGGAAACCCTCCTGCAGCTCCGAGTGTACACCTGGGAGGCAATATTCCCTCCCTGTTCACACATGGATCAGCCTTCCCAGGGAGTCAGAGTGGTTCTGAGCACAGCTCTGATGTGTGAGCGTGTGAAATGAAGCACTTCATCTCACTGTGGATCTCTTCATTTGCACAACCCTGGAATGCTACAGCAGGATGTGAAAGGAGGATGAAACAGGAGACAGTGCAGGTACAGATGGAACAGCTCAATTATGTGGCCAAAAACTGCATCCACATCACCCTGCTGGGAACAGAGAGGTGACGTGCTCTGGGACTGGAGATACAGAAGAGAACTTTGAACAACTGCTGATTTCTGCACTGAGTGGGGTTTTTTATCTTTTGGGATTTTTTTTAATTGATACAGGTGTTTGCATAGTTTGACACAGCCTGGAAAGCAGGGAGTGCTGCTCCCTTTGACTCACCAATTAAACAGCAGCAGCTTTGACACCCCTTCAAACCTGAAACCCCCTTCCCCTTCAGCTGTATGCAGCATCCAAAGGCTGTGGGACACTTCTCAGCCCAATGGGAACAGTCTGTTTCAAATACAGCAATTTTACAAGACCTCCAGGTGTGCAGCACTGATACAACAAAAATTTTCTGAAGCCACCATGGTATCTTACACTGCAGCTTCACGGTGACTTTTATGCATCATCTTCATGGTGGTTTTTTGTGGCTGCTGCCACCATAAGCTTTTCTGTGCTATGGCTCAGCTGTTGCTGGGAAATGTGCAGAGATAATAAAATATTTGTAATGAGTCTGACCCAGGCAAGATGCTGTGTCCACATGCAGAGTTTAGGTGAAGTGAGAGTATTTTTGAAGAGTCCTAAATACTTCAGGAACAAGAGGAAAATAATCTCATTGTACTGGAGGGCAGAGCAGCTCAGTGTGGGTGAGTGCAGGAAGGGAGGCAGAGGTGGGAGCAGCACAGCTGAGCCAGGACAGGCATTTCCCTTGGTGTGACCAGCAGCCCTGGCCACCACAGTGCTGCAAACATAGGATAAACTGAGTTACACAGGACCAGTCAGTCTGACAGGAGCAGAAAGGCATTGTCTGGGCTGCAAATGGGCAGTTTAACCCCCATTGTGGGTTTTCCTGCACATCCCCACTCTCAGAGCACCCCCTGCTCATGGCAGTGCTGGGGTGCAGCCCTCAGCAACCCCAACCCCATCCTCAGTCCCTACCTTTTGCAGCCTCTTCCCATTGAGTGGGGCAGCATTCAGCTACAAAAAAAAGCCTCCATTAAACCAAGTGTTACTTTGGACCAAAAACAAGCCAAAGAAAAGCATTTTGAGACAATCAAGCACTCTTTCCAACGGTGGAATCAGGCACCTGCTCAGTGTTCCTACTGCTTTCAACCAGGGAATTAAGCCCCTTATTCTACATTAGAGCTGTTTCCAGGAGAATTTCCCTCTGATATAAAATGCCAATGGTCACATGCTTCTGGAACAGGCTTTATAAAATGCAGGAACAAGCAATGGAGAAGGGACAGGGAACAGAGGAGCTCTGCACACTGGGAGGAGGGAAATGAAAGGAGTGAAGAAACCTTTGCCCAAGAGGAACAGGTCCCTACTCAGAGTAAGGTGCTATATCTACTGCTCACTTCACCAAACATCCACCAGCCCATTCTTAGATAAAAAAAAAAAAAACCAAACAAAAAGAGGAACAAACACCACACAGCCATCTCCCCTGTGCCCTGCAGGGTCCATCAGTGCTGCCCAGACCTTGTCCCGGTGACACAGGTTCCTGCAGAGAAGGACTATCTCACCAGCACAGATGATGCATGTGCTCCCTGTTCCTCATCCCAGGAAGCAACTCATGGAGAGCAAACCACTTCATTTAAAAATTACCGTGTACTTTTGAGTCCTTTAACTAGCACCTGTCATTTCTGGCAGTGCTTTTAGCTCCAAGTCTTTCTTTTTCCAGTACCTTGCACAGAGTCATTCCCACCTGCCTCAGCAGGGACCTCACGGCAGTGGATGAGGTACAGGAGGTACGTGCACAAAGCTCTCAGGGTACACACACAAATCCCTGAGAGCTGCTGGATTTTGAGGAGAAGCAAGGGTTTATCTCACTCAGATCATCCAGCAGCCCTCTCTAACCACAGATTAGTATCCAGTGCCACCACCACCACAGATGGCAGGAACAGCTCCATCGACTCAGCCTCGAGAAGAGATGACTGAGAAGTGACTTCATCCACATCAGTATCCACAGGGATCCAGAGGATGGACCAGGCTCTGCTCAGTGGTGGCAGTAATAGGACAAGAGGCAATGGGCACAAACAGATGCTCAGGAAGTTCCACCTGAACATGAGGAAGAACCTCTTTCCTGNAGATGCCCAGGAAGTTCCACCTGAACATGAGGGAGAACCTCTTTCCTATGCAGTGGCCAAGCACTAAACAGATTGTCCAGAGTGGTTGTGGAGTCTCCCTCACTGGAAACATTCCAGAACTGTCTGGACACAGCCCTGTGCCATGTGCTCTGGGATGACCCTGCCTGAGCAGGGATGTGGGATCAGCTGAACCACTGTGGTCCCTTCCAACCTCACCCATTCCATGTGACTGTGAAAGCCCCACACACAGACTGAACCCCTGGACAAACCCCCAGTCAGAGGACAGGCAGCTGCTTCAGCTGGGGCTGCCCAGAGCCTGGGACATCTGTACAACCTGTGCTGCACCTGGGGATGGCTCATGGAGAGCAGCACAAGCCCCTGTCCCTACCTGGTCACCCCAAAATTCTGCTCTACCACCACACTGCTGGGAGGGGCTGGATGCTTCTGGTCAAGAGATGCCCTGAAAGACTCA
Organism: Calyptomena viridis; assembly: GCA_013390005.1. Taxonomy (NCBI): domain Eukaryota; kingdom Metazoa; phylum Chordata; class Aves; order Passeriformes; family Eurylaimidae; genus Calyptomena; species Calyptomena viridis. The sequence goes on along the minus strand of WEIV01017824.1, from coordinate 212,202 downwards.
AGGGAACACAGTGCAGAGCAGAAAGAGGGCAGCAGCCCCAGAGGGGCTGACACAGCATCATGAGGACTCTGGCTCAGAGTTTGGTGACACTGCCACAAGGGGGGAAAAAGCACTTTACTGTCTCCTTTACAGTGTTCTCAGCAATGTGAAGACAGGCACTAGAAGTCAGCACTGAGCTATCACCAGTGAAAATGGAAGTTACTCACCAGGGTAAGCATGAAAATGTATTATGTGGGAGCATAATATTATAGGTAGTTCAATATAAACATTTTAATATAGAAAAGCAGCTTTTTAAAGGAGAATTTGAATTATCATCTGATGCTTCAGAGAGATAACTTGCACCAGCTGTCACCATCTCCAGGTCTCTCCAGCTGTAGTCTAATATATAGTGGATGACAAATGCCACCACAGAGTCCACAGTGGCATAAACTCTGTGCAATGACATTTGCTGCTCTTTATGTGCTGCCAGACAACATTTCCCACTTCATCTTGTGTCTCTTGTAAAAGGGTTATAAAAGCTCCAGCAGAAATCTTTGCTGCCCTCCATGCTGAGAAAACTCCTGGGATCAGCAGCAGGTGCTTTAGCTGGAAATGCAGGGAGCCTGATTTTTAACCTACAAGTCTTCTGGCCCTAGAACACTTTCCTAAATCTTCTAATCCACAGCTATGAGGAACTAGGCTGAGAAATACATAATAGACTCCCAGAAGGGAACAGGGCAGCTGGAGAGGAGGAGGGGATGGCTGAGGACATTGCACCAAACTGCAGAGCAGTGGTGTGGTCAGCTCCAGGCAGGAGATGCTGCACAGGATATATGGGAGAGAAAATAATGACAAGGAAGCTTTTGTCTCTAGTCTAGCAACAGGTTTTGGCCCATGGAAGGTGTGTGTCTCAGTTTGGCTGTACCTCCCATGGCTTTTCTGATGATATTTTGCAGGATTTCCAGGAAAACTCGCTGTGACTTTATTTTGTTAATCTTGATTGCTTTGCCCCCTCCCCCATTACTCACAAAATATTGACAAAAATATTATCAGGTTATAACTGACACTGAGGAAAACGTGACAAAAGGCCAAATCCTCTCCTGTGCCAAATAGGTTCTACCAAAAGGGAGAGGGATCATTTGTGAGAAGGAAGCTCTTCTCAGCATTTGGAGGGAAGGGATGACCTCTTCTGCCTCCCACAGCCCGAGTAATCACAGTCTCTGCAGCACTTCCAGGAATTCAAGAAGAGGTGGGGAGGTCAGAGGATAAACAAGCTCAAATAGCACATCCCAGATCTTGCTAATAAAAATGTAAATGGGGCTCTGGGGGCTGAGGGGGTAACTATCTTCACAAAATTGTGGAGGACCTGGCAAAATGGCTTGATTTAAAAGTTTTAATGAGACACCTGTGCAAGTGACATGTTGGCTGCACTCGATTAGTGCAAAAGGTTGCCAGCAAAGTCACCAGCTTATGTGACTGAGCAGCATCCAGGTATAAGCACTGTCAAAAGAGCTTTAGCTCTGTTTAAACCTTTCCAAAAACCACCTGAGGCTAAGACAGGCTTATGACAGCACAGACCATCACAGGCAGGACCCACTCTGCCACCACGGACAGCAGAACCTGGCTGGGGAAATGTTTGACTGTGACAAATCCATAAGCAGACATATTAATCACTGATGGGAAATATAAAGCCACCCACAGCTAATCATGATTTTCTCTATCTGTATAAAACACAGCTTCATTACCAAAGGTTTCCAGCATCATTATCTCTGGCCTCTGCAGCTTGCTGTTCCCCAAAGAACAACTCTTGATGCAGCAGTGGAGAAGAGGTGAGGAAACCTCCTCAGCAGGTCCTGCATGCTGGGAATTTTGATACCACATTTACATGTGTCCAAGACCATGAGTGCTGGAACAGAGGGATTTAAATTCAACTTTCCTGGGAACAAGAGGTGACCAGGGGCTTGCTGTGTCCTGCACAGAGTCACAAGCCATTTGTGTGTGCTCCTGGCTGCCAGCACAGCTCTGGAAAAACCAAGCTCACCACGACACTGCAAATGTTTGGTCTCCTCTGGGCTGATCCCAAATTCAGAGCAGCTTCTCATAATCTAATTTGAATTTCTGTGTGACCAGGGTAACATTTGCATTGGAGACAAGATGGATGCTATACCATGACTACTAGTGAGAATTAAAGGGGCTCGGGTGTAGAGATGAGTAAATCTCCAGGAAGCCAGGAAAATGGGAATCACATCTTATCCTGAGCCTGAACACATTTCTAGACCTGACCCAGACCAAGAATGCAGACACATTCTTTTCTTTTATCAATGTTGGCTGCATTTGTACATGTTTTTTTCCTACACAGAAGAAGCAGCACTTATTAGATTTTTAAAATAGGATACCTAGATAAACTTGTATGTCCAGCTCAGGGCAGAAGGGAGTCCATGGCTGCTGGCAAACCTGAGCTCAAAACTGCCCCAGAAAAAGTGGAACATGCCAAAGAGTCCTCCACAGTCTGGGGAAGGCAGCAGATAGTCAGTGGGATACACAGCTGGCAGGATGCACATCTGGCAGCACACACAACTGGCAAGACACACAGCTCAGCTCAAGACACACAAGAAATTTTATGGTTTCCATAAGGTTTGGATCAGTAATCAAACACAATCAAATTCCCACAGCACTGGCATAAATCCTCATCAAAGGGGTGAAGGAGTCTCTTTTGCCCTGTATTTAGTAGAATAACTAAGGTTATTGCCTTTGCAGTAACTTCAGAAGCCTTATACACAAGTCAAGCCCTGCAGCAGTAGATGTTGTTTGAATGATTAAACAGACCTGTTTCGTATCTCAGAGCGCTCCTGTCTTCATCCAGGATTGACTGTGCAGTTCCTAGTCCTGTTACAGATCCCACAGGCTGCCACTCCTGTCTGTAGCTCTAACAGCATCAGACAAATGTGAAAAACCCTGAAAATCAGAGTCCTGGGAGATGAGTGAGTATAATGATCTCTGTTTTACAGACGAGGAAAATAAAAGGAACAGAAACAGCAAAACTACAACCAGCAACAACCCTCTGAGCCAGGGCTGTGAACCTGACACTGTCCATGCAGCTCTCAGCCCCCTCCTCTGATGACACCAGCAGGGCACAGACCACATGGGACTCCAGCTTCCCCCAATGCCAGCCCCGTGGGCACCAAGATTTCCTGCTAAATCAAATTAGCAGTTTAATGTTTTTCAAAAGGTTTGAATGCCACAACAGGAAGTATCAAGTTGGGATAATCCAGTCCAGAAAACTGATGGATTGGCCAGAAGCCTTCCACCATCCCACTGCTCCTTCCTTTCCCTGGGATGAGTTGACGCCAACCCAACTGGCCTGGTGGTGACAGAGGAGTGACAGGAGTGTGGCAGTGCCAGTATAAGTGCCTGGAGAGGGACCTGCACACACCCACCACGTGCTGGTGATGCTGAGCAGAGGTACCCAGTGAGCATCACTGCCCTCACACAGGGCCTGTGCCCGTGTGCCATCTGAGACACAGTGGCAAAGGGATTCAAGGACAGCAGCAGGTTGCCCCTGCTCTGCCTGGGAGGAGGACACTGCCACATCAGTGACCTTCATGCTCCCAGTGGGAGCAAATGAAGCACTTGGCCAATGGCTTTACTCTCAGTGCTCACCCAGGAACTGCTCCTGCTCTCCAGAGTAACACAGGCAATGGGAAGCTCAGCCTTGTTCAGAAAGCAGGCTGAGTAACTCCCATTCCATGCTTTTCCAAAGATTTCTAGGGCCCCACCACAAAATGCAGATTTAAAGCTAACCTTTAGAGCAAAACATGTATATTCAAGAGCAGTTTGGCTGCAGTTTTCTCACACAGCTGTTGTTAGAACTGCTAATGTAAAATCCATTTTCATCACAAAATCCAGCCTTCATGGGAGGATTTGCTCCCAAGCTGAGTTCTCACCCCACTCAAAAGCCTGTACCTGAGCAGGGCCCTGCTTTGCCCATCAGCTGCCCCAGTGTGGGCACAGCCACAATCAGAGCTCAACAAGCTGTCCAGGTGCTACCATAGCAAACCACGGGCAGCTCAAGCAAAAACAGGGTCCCACTGCAGGAGGACAAGATCTTAGACACATGATGTACCCAAAAACATGCAGCTAGCGGAGTGTAAAAGGTTGAAAACACAGAAGAAATTATACAAGTATCCGGGGAAAAAGTTAGAGGAATGAACAGCTCTCAGGAACAGAGATGCCAGCCAGGAACTGGCTGTGCCAGTGCCAGCTGGTGTGCCAGCTGCCTTTGTCTCCCAGGAGCCCCATCCTGGGAAGCATCACTAATCCAGTGGGTGCCCAGTGCAAACCAGTGAAGCAAGCAGCAGGTCTGACAGGCATCTCCCACAGACCTGTGTCCAGCAGGAGACGTCTGGGAGAGGTGAGTGCTCCTCACTTCCCACTGGCATAAATCAGGAGCAATTCCCTGCAGTCCACAGAGATAAAGCAAGGAACTGAGAGGAAAAGCAATCCTATCACGTGCAAGCAACCAGCATAACGTCCAGCTGCTCACAAAATAATCCAGAGTGTATTCAAGCATTTTCCAGCACCAGCTCCTTCCTCACACTGCGTTGTTTGGAGCTGCTGGGTTTATCTCGCTCTGTCTTTACCCTCCTTGAGTGTCACTGTGGAAAGGCAGTCATCCAACCCCCAAAAAACCCAGGTAACACTTTGTTGCTGCCAGCCTGAAATATCTCAGACGCTGTGTTGCGTGATACCACTGCACAGATTCTTCTGTTAACACGCCATCCAGCCCAAATAAACTTTGGCTCCACTTTGGAATTGATCTCCAAATCAAGGAGCAACACCGTTTCCCTGGGCAGCCGACCCTCCCACAGGAATTTAACTCTCCCTGGCCCATTTGCTTTCCCCAAACACGAAAGTTTTGCTCAGGCAGCGTTAGGAATTTGAGCTCTCTGGTGAGATGTAAGGAGGAGTGGGATGGCTTTTTGTATGAGGAGCCTTGGGATAAAACAACCTGCAGATCTCTCATCCCCAGCTCACGGCCAGGCACGGGGGGAGCCGGATGAACAAGCCACAACTCTCAGAATGCTGCTGCTTTAAACAGGCTCTTCAGTGGCTGCAGTCAAAGCCACGCTATGCCGAACGTCACCGAGGAACAGAAATAGCCGGCGCGAGTGGAGGGAGGGGAATGGGAGTATTAAGAGCGCACAGATTTCAAACATACTTGGTTGGGCAGCACAATCCCTTCCCACTGCTGCCTCTCCAGATGCGACAGAGCACCGAGATCTCTCACTGTTTGCCCGGGAGGAAGGATTCTCTTCTTTCTTTTTTCCCTTTATCTTTTTTTTCTTTCTTTAAGGTTCAGCTTCGATACGGCTAGGTTGATTTTTATTTTCTTTCTTGTAGGAAACTTCATCTGCTGGATTTAAAAGCAAGGTTTGAGCAGGAGGAATTAATTTCTGTTTACAGCTGTAAATGTGCATGGTACTCCCGTGTGATGATATCATTGAGGGAAAGGTGGGATTGGCTGGAAAAATTGCTTAGATTGTGAGCTGCTTGAATGGCTGCTTGGAATAACAAGCTCTCTGTTGTGTGTGCATGTGTGTGAGTGTGTGTGTTTATGTACAAGTGCAGCAGTGACAGCAACTCTAAATCAATGCAAGGTTTCCCCATTTGGCTTAATTTCCCTCCTCTAGGAGTGAGGACTTGCCTAGCTGAGAGCTCTGTCTGGAGATGGGTGAAGTGTCTGAATAGAATTAGTGTGGTAGGAATTTTATGAATGAAGCAAAAGGCAGGTTCAGCAGAAGAGGAGCAGAGCAGGGAGATGCCGTGGGCTCAGCTCTCTCTGGCAGGAGCTGTCACACCGGGGAACTGCACAGACGGGCACCAGCATGGCACAAATCTGCTACAGGTCCTACAATTTGTGCTCTACAAACTGAGGCAGCTGCAAGCAGGGAGCACCTGAGCCATGGAAATACGCTCCTGAAAATCAGCTATCACCAACACCCTGAGCCAATGGCTGCGTGTGTGAGCAGCTCCAGGCTCAGCTCATTTCTGACCCGGCGTGCTGGTGGTCGTGTTGCAGAGGAGCAGGCAGAGCTCCTGGAGCACCCGTGTCTCCTTCATGCATCAGGCTTTTGCTGCCAGCACAGCTCATACCTGAACATGGATCAAGTGGACGACAAGGGAGCGAGTTGGTGCATGGACAGACTGGCTACACATCCCCAACACCAAGCAGGAAAGGACTGCACAGCACTGCAGAGGAAGAACGAGGCAGATTTGGGTTTGCAAGGTCCAAGAGAGCCGAGGTGCTGGTGAAGCTGCTGAGGATCAGCCCAGAGGAGTGCTGTCCTGAAGGAGCACTGACCACTGCAGGACCACACTTTGTTTCTTCCCCTCGGATGTCTGCACTCAAGGGACTGGGGTGGGAGAGGAGCTCTGTGTATTTCTCTTTTTTTGCACCTCTATCCCAATTGTTAAGTGAGGAAAAATCTACCTGTGTACCAGATTGTCCTCTTTTATATGGAGTTTTTAAATGACATCTCTGTAGCACCCATCATCCTCAGGTAATGGGGAGAAGGTGAGGGCAAGTCACAAAGAGGATGAAAATTGTCCATCCCCAAGTGCCACAGAGGTCACTGCCAGGGTGACACAAGGAGGGCCTGGGGTTCTAATCCTTCTGCCAAGAAGATAGTGGAGGGAAAGAGGCAAAGGAACACCCAACTCACAGGGAAGAGCTGCAAATTCTCAGGATAAAAGAAACCCAACTTGCCCAATGGAATGAGGCAGCAAGGAATCTTTGCCTGTGGAGCCCTATAAGGACAAGGCAGTCCAGCATCCCTTCCTCAGCATTTTCAAAACAAAAGACAGTCTGAGCACTGTAAAACACATAGTGCAAACACATTTCTGTGTGCAGGGGCATTTAGGAGGGCACAGGCATTTGTTCTGTCTTAAAATTTGGGCATTTTAGCTACTTCTTCAGCATTTCACTCAGGTAGGTTTGATCTCCCTTTGCCTACACCCACAGCAGCATGAATGCCTTGGATTCAAAGCAACACAGTCATGATTTGTACAGTGTTGAGCTTGAGCTAACCAAAAAGCTCCACATACAAAGAGTGACTGCCTGCCTAACTCACTGCAGAGCAATCTCACACCTCACAGCACAAGGCTGTTTAGGCAGGTTCACAGACAGGTCTCTCTGAAATAGATCTATGACAGAGAGCATGAAAAACCCTGTGTTTACAGACACATAAAACCCACAGTGAAACCTTCACCTTGCTTTATAGATAGAAAGTGCCTTTTTCTCCATCGCTCTAATACCGTTTGAAACTGTAGGTCAGGACAGAGGAGGAGTTTCTCAGTTAAGGGAAGTTGCTCTGTGAAAACACTGCAGGAATGCTGGACAGGGCTTTGAGTGCATCACTACTGCAAAATAGACAATTGGGCTGCAAATGGTAAATCCAAAGTTTGTTTTATCCTTTTTTTTTTTTTTGATCTTTCACTCTTTAAGAGTTAAGAATGTTGCAAAGAGATTTAGGCAATCATGCTGGTAGCTCTGTAAATCTTATTATGAATTTAGGAAGGATGCTTTTTTCCTCCAATCCCAAACTAAATTTAAGGTTTGCAGTAGGCTGTGATCCACACAACCTCTTTTGTCTCTTTTCTATGGACACACTAAGACATGAGGAGCACACCTCACAGCTGGGCTCCTGGAATAACATGAGCCCTACATAAGTGGCCCCAGTGCCAAAGATCAGTACATGCAGGCAGTGCAGATAACACTCAGGACATGTAACTTCTAAATGACAATTTGTGTTGCTCTGGCAGATTTCTAATATGTTGGGTTTGATGTCTTTCCTCTAGATGAGAACACAGACTGTCCTCGGATGAGACCCTGATAAGAAATGGTTCACCAGCTCCCAGCATTTCTCAGAGCAGGAAGAATCCCTTCAGACCCCTGTGGCATGAGCAAAGCCTCTGGCATTTAAACCCCAGGAGGATGTCCCTAACTGATGAGCTGGAGAGCCACTTTTCTTCCACCTCCTCCATGGTGACAGACACAAGGGAGGACAGCCTGTTCAGAATCAGGCCCAACATCTCTGCCAACGCCACCGGGGATGGGATGTCAGCCACCGGTTCCATGGAGGACATGATTGCCATCTGCACCATCGGGACAATCCTCTCCCTCATGTGTGTCATCGGTGTGACAGGCAATGTCTACACCTTGCTGGTGATGTGCCATTACTTGAGATCATCTGCTTCCATGTATATTTACATCATCAACCTCGCCCTGGCAGACCTGCTCTACCTTCTCACCATCCCCTTCATCGTCGGGACCTACTTCATTCAGAAATGGTACTTTGGGGACATTGGCTGTCGCATCCTGTTCAGTCTGGACTTCCTCACTATGCATGCCAGCATCTTCACCCTCACAGTGATGAGCACAGAGCGCTACTTCGCTGTGCTGAAGCCTCTGGACACAGTGAAGAGGTCCAAGAGTTACCGCAAGGCCATTGCTGTTGTGATCTGGCTGGTGTCACTGCTGCTCACTCTCCCAATGCTCATCATGATCCAGCTGGTGCAAAGGGACAACAAAAGTATCTGCCTGCCCACTTGGAGCAAGCTGTCCTACAAAGTCTATCTCACCATCCTTTTTGGTACCAGCATCGTGGGCCCAGGGGTGATCATTGGCTACCTTTACATCCGCTTGGCTAAGATTTACTGGGTGTCACAAACAGCTTCTTTCAAACAGACCAAGCGGCTGCCAAACCAAAAGGTGCTCTATTTGATCTTCACCATAGTTCTGGTGTTCTGGGCTTGCTTCTTGCCTTTCTGGATATGGCAGCTCCTCTTCCAGTATTATGAATCCTTCCCTTTATCCCCTAAGGTGATGAAGAACATTAATTATTTGACAACCTGTCTGACCTACAGCAACAGCTGTATCAACCCCTTCCTCTACACCCTGCTCACCAAAAACTACCGGGAGTACCTGAAGAACAGGCAGAGGTCCCTGAGCAGCAGCAGTGGGTACTTCCAGAGGAGGAATCGGTTTCAGAGGATTTCAGGGAGATCTCTGTCCACAAGCAGCCAGCACTGCACAGAGACATATGTCCTTGGTCACGCTCCTTTGGGGAACAGCACTGCCTGAAGGTAAAATATAACTCCAAGAACAATCAATATTGACTCCAATGTTGCTTTGATTTAAAGTGTACATTGCAAAGGTGAAGCCTTGACAGACCCATAATGTGCACAAATTTAGTCCAGAGGCTGTGCTGTATTGTCTGTTCTCATTTTCTCCAGTGCCACTGATTTGATGCCAGCAGCATTCAGCTGCACATCTATCTAAATAGCCTTTCACTTTTTATCTTTATATTTCACAGTGTATGTCTCCTCAAGTAGCCATCAGTAATGAAAGCCTATAATGGGGGCCATGATTTTTAATAGTATCAGCTGTCTCACAGTGTTTAAAACTACATTATCCCATGAATGGCTGTAGTTCCCTCTTTTTTTTTTCTCTAGCAGTAATGCTAAATTTGTAGTTGTATGCAGACTGAAAACAGTGAAATAAAGACAAAGCAGCTGATGTTTGTGACACACAATCCAGTTTGCACTTGGGTTAAGACTGAACAATGTGGTTGAGCATATGCAGAGGTGCCTGTTCTGGTTTTGGTCATACTTACATCTATTCTGCATTTTTGTGCATGCACTGGGCTTGCTTCTCCATTTACCCAGGTGTGGAGTTATACCCCAAACATGTCAGCAAGACAGGCTTTCTGTGACTGCCACAGGCAAGGAGCACTCAACATCCCATAATATGCTCACCCCAAACACATGAGCACACACATGGAGCAGCACCACCTGTCCTGAACAAGGATATCCATCCTCTGCCCTCCTCCAAGGAGCAGTTGGGAGCCTCTGATGTTGTTACTCTCAGGGCATCCATCGACAAGCCCCAACATCCAGCCCGAGACACCAGACCTCCATCACCAAGTCCAGGAGGAAAGGGCAGAGGGAGAGGAGGGGGTGTGAGGAGATGTGATTTCCAATGGACAAAGCTATGCTCACTGGAGTGCCTGGTACTCTTAATTATTAAAGTGCTTGTTCCCTTCACAGGAGATGATTTTGCTTTTCTGCTACAAGAAGCAAGTATAGTCCTGCCTACACCAAGAACACGTTGCCTGTCCTGGCTTTCATTGATGACAAAGCATCATTAGTACAAATATATCACCCGTGATGTCTGGCACATCTCCAGTGAGTCTAAAAGTACCTTCTCTGGGATGCTGCCAACATCCAGACAAGAGTCCTGTGCTTGCATCAGCCCAGTTGCCTCATTAGCAAGGATACAGTGATGCAATGACAACACAACTCTAACCAAGTCACAGAATTAGAAGCAAATTAATGCTTAGAAGTGAACTCAGAACTGCAGCATGATGCTATTTGGCAGTGAGCTCTGCTTGCTTACACTGAAACTGAATTTAGGTTTTAATCATCTTTCAAGGCATTTAAATGGCCATTGCTCACGGGGATACGGAAAGCTTGGAAAAGTAACTACTGTCTCTGTCATGCACGAGCTTAAAGTTTGTTATGGATGGGGAAGATTACACACCATGAGAGAGGATTCTTGTGCATGCAGTTTTAAATTGAACTATTGCAGAAAATGGAAGACCCTTGCTGTGTTCCAAATCTCCTCCACTCACACCATCCACAGTGGTCCTGCAGGTCAGAGCACCTTACCTGCACCCTGATGCAGTGTAATACCCTGCCCAGCAGGTCCTACTTCAGGACTAGCCCCTTCCTGATTTCAGAGGGGCAGAAATACCATCATATTTGACTATTTCCTAAGCTGACAGTACTTGTTAGTTTTCAGATTAGTTTCAGACTTAGCTTCCCGAGTTTGGAGGCACATTAGTCAAATCCCATTAGAATAAAGCATCTTTCATCCCACTGTAAGGAAGAGGGAGCCCATGGATAGAGGTGAAGACACTTGCTATAGAATCATAAAGGTTGGAAAAGACCTCCAAGATGATCGAGTCCAACTGTTAAGGCAGCACCACCACGTTCACCACTGAGCTGTATCCCCAAGTGCCACGTGCATTTCGAACACTTCCAGGGCTGGTGATTCCACAATCACCATCCCTGCTTCACAGGGGAGCTGGAATTTCCTGCTTTCCTGGGGGGACATGTGGCCTCAGGCCTGGGTTACAGACTCTTGTTTCTCATTTGGAATTTGTGCTGTCTCTCAGCAGGGGCTTGTGGTGTGTTTGTCAAATCAGCACAACAAAGCCAAGAGAAAAGAGCCGCAGTCAGGGAATGGTTACGAGTGATGTTTCCATCAATACTGGGTCATCTTCAAATGATGAGATGTTTTGTTTGAGCCTTTCCATTTCCACCCCAGGCTGGAGTTGCTTTTTGCTCCTTCAAACACTCGCATACACCATCACTCAGCTCAGGCGACAGTAAGGGAATATCATTCCACGCCTACAGGTAAAAGCAAAGCTCTGAGCACTTCCCAAGCAGCCTGAGTCCCACCTCTGCATCCCAAACTTTGGGGGGCATCAGCCACACTCAGATACCAAACATCAGAGAGCTGTTCTCTGCCTGAAGCCAAACAGCAACTCAATCATGAATATAAAGGGGGAAGCCAGGGCAGCCAGTGAGACACAGAGAAGGATCTGCTTTGTCCAAGACATGGACTAATTGTGCATTTAATGATGGCTATAAAATATTGTGCCCTATTTATTCCTCCTTGCAGAAAACTATCATCAAAGACCCAGGAGCAGACTTTAGCACAAATAAAATTTAGAATTGCTGTGAAAGGGAATGTGTGTGTACATGTGGCTGTGTGCTTGCACACCTCAGACTTGCACCCTATTTCCTAGCTCTTTCTTCTCTGTGGGCTGAGACCAAGAGCTTTTTCATCAGCCTAAAGCTTTAAGCCCCCCACCTCTGGGGTATTTTGTGCCCCAGACTGGAATCACCAGCTGAACTCCAGGTATCAGAAATCAAATCACCGATCATTTGCTAATTTAAGCCAGGGAGCATTTAGCAATGCCACAAAACTCAGAAAATACACCAGAGTGTCCAAAAAGGGCCAGGGCAAAGAACTGGCCCCTGCAATGCTCCTACCTGCTAGGAAAGGCCAGGTACTCACTCTGGTGGCTGAAACAGGCAGCAAACCAAAGCTGAGACCAGGCAATGTTTTCAGCTGGATATTGTCTTTGCCAGAAAAGGATGACGTCTATATTTACCCAAACTATTTGCAAATCCACCCAGAAATTTAAGAATCCTTCTGGAAATTCTTTTATTTTTTTTTTCTTTTTCCAAATACTGAATTGTCTCACTTCAGCCTTTAGGAGGCAAAACAGCACAACTTCTCAAGTTTTACTCATCAGTTTGCTTGCACTTAATTTTAAAAAGCCTTTTTCCATTTTGTTCAAACCACAGAGCTCTAACCAAAGTCCCCTGGTCCAAGTAGCAAAGCAGAGAGCAGCAGGTGAGCACACAGTGCATCCCTCTGTCCAACCCCTGCCTGGACAGGGTGGTACCCACAGTGGGGAGTGGTGCAGCACCCACCCCTGCCCAATTCCCACATGCCCACTCACAGCAATCACAGGCACAAACTTCCTCCTCCCCTGCTAATGGAGCCTAATTGAAGCTGATCATCAACTCCGTGACCAGTTTGAGCCCCCTCCTTGTTCCTGCAGCCTGGTGACAGCAAAGGCACCAGGTGAGGTGGCTTTGGGCCACTCTTCTCCTGTGCAGTGTCCCACCTTGTCCCTGGTAGACAGCCAGGCCAGCAGCTCTTCAGCCACCTCTGAACCTGGCAGGAAAACCTTGGGACATGCTCCCAGAGAGGATCCAGGCAATAAGTACATCAACATGCACAGTTTGGTTTCACTTATAGCTCAAGATGGGCAAGGCTGGCTGGGTGAGGAGATGGGATTTAGGGAGCACTTTGGGTTTGGGTCACTAACTCAGTACAGAGCATTTGGTGAGGGGTAGGATTTCCACATTGTCAGGTGATCTCCTTTCATTTCTTTGGGGTGTTTGCTCAGAAGCTTCTCAATTCAGCATTTGCTCCAGGGCATGAAAAGGAGAAGCCAAAGGCTGTTCAGAGCTCGAAGAGCAAATCTGCACCTTGGCAGAGCTGCCTAGAAAAAAACATTCCTCTTGCCAGTGCTGTCCCACTTGCATCTGCTGTGGCTGCCACACCAGGATGCCTCCAGTGAAATTATCTGCCCCAGCCACGTCTGAGCCTTTCCCCACACAGCACCTGAGGAGCTGCCACAGCAGAACACACTCAGACTGTCTGGTTTGGGGTTTTTTATCTTCTTCTCAAAATGCACAGTCAAATCCTGAGACCTCTACCCAGCCACTACTCCTCCAGATCAAACTCCATCTGGAAAACAGTGTCAATTCTAAATGATTCTGACAGATTTTGCATCTTCAAATTCAGTATCTCAGCTGTGAGTCCTCCCTAGACCTGATCTGTAGCTGAGGAGGCTGATCTAGGCACATCAGAAATGTGGTGGAATCAAGATAATCAAGGAGAAAGTGCAATAGCAGAGAACAAATTATGCTGCCAGAATATAGAGGCATATTTGAAAGTGAGCTGGAAATGACAAGGCAGAGCAAAAGCAGGTAATTTGTTGCTGGTTTTCAGCGTAGTAACACTGAAATCTAACTCCAAATGTTGCAGAAAAAAAAAGCAAACTCACATGTCTGAGTGAAAGCTGAGCAGCAGATAAATCATTGCTGATATTAATAAAGAAATACATAAGAAGAAAAATTATCTTAGTTTTAAATACCCAGCAATGGACCCTTCACTTTTATTACTGAAGAAGGAGACCTCAGAGCTGTAAGATGTCACCAGCTCCATGTTCAGCAGCAATGCAAGAAGAAAACACCAGTTGTACAGAAAGAGCAAAATGGGTTCAACTCAGCCCAGCCACTTCTGCTTTAAAATTGAGATATTTTCCTCAGTTTATCACCTCTCACACAGCTGAAGCACATCACAGACTGTCACATGCTGCCACCAAAGCTACTTCATTTATTGTGTGTTTCAAGCATCTATCAACAGAAAATGCTGCAGGTTGGGAAACTATGGGGTAAAAAGCCCATAAACCAAATATGTGTGTGACTCACACAAGGATTTAATGCAGCTTTAATTCCAAACTGCAGCTGCTGCCCAAATTCAGTAGATGCAGTAAATATTTTAAGAGAAACTTTAGCTCTCTTTTATTCAGCTTTTCAAGGAACACACACCCCATCAATGTACTTAGAGATCAGGGAATCCACCAGTCAAAAAGTTGGAGTTTTATATGCACACTGAAGGCTTGCTACTAAATCCAGTCTTCCTGAATGTTTATCACCTGTAAAGCCATCTGTCTGCAAGGAAACAACATGTTTTTGCCAAAAGAGAAAGTGCAAATATCATAAATTTCGTTTCAAAGACCAAACCACTCAAGTGTGCATAATTTAAACTGTTATTAGGTTTAATTACATGTCGAGTAACTCCTGTTCCTAGTTCAAAGCTGTCTAGGAAGATGATAAAACAGTACTATAAAAGCAAATACATGACAAAAATCAGTGAAATAACCTGTCTCATTGATAGAGTGAAACATCCACTGGCACAGGACCAGACAGGAAAGGATTTGCCACAGCAACTCTGACTGTTACTACTGTCTCTGGCCAATTCTGGCATCACTCATTGCACAGACATCCTGGAACTCCCATCACAGAGTTAATTCATTGGCACCAACTGCATGAAACATCCAGCCATGAAACATCCAGGACCTGTTTTTCTCAGGTGTGCCCAAGGCAGCACAAGAGGTGCACCCACAGATGGACAGATCCTCAAAATGAATTAATCCTTGTAGGAAACAAAGGCGAATGCCAGGAGTGAAGTGTAAGGCAATTCTTTGAGCCCTATGGATGTGAGGATCAAATATTATGACCAAGATTTCTAATTCTTAATCACTCTTCTTCAAAAAAGAAAACAAAATTAAAAAAGGAGGGAGATTTCATCCACAGCCCAGTGGCGACAGGTACCCACATGCTTTTGGAACCAATCTAGCAACACTCCTTCCAAGGTTTTTTTTCCATATTGAGTTTGGTCTACAGATCTGAGCACACTGGGCAGCAAAAGTACACTCTGGCTTTTTTCTGTGTTTGTGTTTATTTGAAACACCACAGGAAACACAGGCAGGCAGCCTCCTACTGATTACTTGTTTAGTTTATGACTTACTGCTCAAAGGAAAGTGTAACATAATTAATTCATTAGCTGCGAGCATTCTACAAACAGAATTGCTCCATGCAAAATGTTTGTGTGAGTTGGTGACTCACTAATTTTCTCTGATATCCTCAGAGGAAAATTTCCATTCCATGCCCAAAACAGGGACTGGAGAGGGCTCAGTTCTGAGGACAACTATGGCAGAAAGGCACAGGGTGCCATCAGCCCCAGGACCCCTCTGCAGGGTCAGAGGTTCACTGCTCCACCCAGTCCACTTGGGAGATGCTGGACAAGAAGCATCTCCACTGAAGCCAAGAGAGGAAAAAATACTCAGGTAGTTTGGCAACACTTGGGAAAACCTGGAAAAGAGTAGGGCAGGAGTGGAGCAGCAGGTGGGTCCCACCTGGCATTGCCTGAAAAGTGCAGGTAGCCCATGAAAAAGAAGGTCTGACTACAAGGAATATGGACCAAACCACACAAGGAGCCCACAAGTGACACATTCAGGCTGAGATTTCCAGAAGAAATACATGTTTAATTTTGCAAAATGTCTGCCTATCCTATGTTTTCAACTGAGGTTATGAATTTCTTATTTCATGAAAACTGAGCTTACCAAGGAGAAACTACAATGTCAGGTCTCTACACAATACAAACAGGTTCTTTTCCATTGGCATCAATGCAGTTGTACCAATTTACACTAAAAGAAAACCCAAACTCAAAACCAAAAAACACCCCAAACATTTTTGACCCTTTGACTCCAGAAAACATGCACTTCAGCTGCCCACATTAATAACAGTCAAGATAACAAGAGGTCTCATGAATGATAAAGTACTCCATTTATTAAGACTTGCAGTATTCAAATGTGAGATCTAACCCATTGTGCTAAAAACAGTGACAAACAATTTGATGTGCAGTGAAATTTCCAAAGCTTTTCAAGTCCTTGGAGCATCAGAGAATTGTACATTTCCTCTCTTTAAGGGCAGTGCTGAACCTTCCTGTGCTCTCTTCCAAGACAGCTTTGGCCATCTGGCTTAATTAGAACATCATTGTGTCCCCAGCTTCTTTTTGATGGACCAAAAATAGTAAAAACAGTTTCCCTTTTGGTATTAATCAGTGCTAACTGGTGGGTTGATTACAATTTACTTTAGTTAATTAAAAAAGAGAACATCCTTGTAGGCTGCTGGGGCTTGATTTGCTCTCTGCTTTCTAGAACTGCTTCCTTGATTTGTAACTTGTGTGTGAAAAGATCTGCTGTTGGGCCAACCTGCAGCAGAACATACCCTGAAGCAAACTCCTGATGCTGCCACACATCTGCACTGCATCAAGGCAGGAGCTTTAATTTCTGCTGTCCCTGATCAGTGGATGAACCTGAAACCAAATAACCTCTAAGAGAAGACAATAGGCACCAAAGCACCGTGCAGCAGGACCAGCCATGGGATTTTGGGCACTCAGTGATCTTGCAGACCCCACTGAAGTTGTTCTTTAGGGTTGCCTTTGCCCAGGGCATATCTATGCCCAGCTGGGACAGGGCTCCATCTCATCCATGCAGCTGCCACCCTCAGACTCCCTGTCCATGTTACAGGAAAAGTGTCTGTCATGCATGGACCAGTTGTGCTCAGCCACCAGAGACCTAAAGGATCTTTATCCCAGTCTACAGGAACCCCAGACTGTTAAAATCCTAAAAGAGAAACCCAACTGAGGCTTTCCAACTCAGGTTTGCAGTGCTTGAGAGTTTTCTTAGAAGTTTTAAGAATCACAAATACTTGCTTTAAACATTTCCTTAGAGAAAAAAACCTCCTCAAAGGTCATGAAAAGTAAAAGCCCAGCCTATACCCCCACACTCAAAGAACAAATCACATTTCCCAGGAGCAAGAGGTGGTCACTGTGCCCTCTCCACACCAGGAAATCCACATGTCCCCGTGGAATGGAGGGGAACAATGGGGATGTGCTGAAGACACTTGACTGAAATTAAAGAAATTTTAGTGGAACTGGCTCCAACACAGACTTTCATGTGAACCCTGGCCAGTCATTCATTTTTGCTGTTTCAGAGTCTCATCACTAACTTGCCTTTTCTTTCCTCCAACTTTGTCCCTCCTCCCAGTTCAGGACAGAAACCAGGACACTGAGCACCTCTTGCAAAGCCTGTGCAGATGTTCAGCACAGCAAGGCCACAAAGGTGACCGATGACTTCAAAAGCAGCTGTGATACAAACAACAAATTTCAGCTGCTCATGGTAAAAGCAAAGGTATTTACTACAGGGAGGCTTTAACCCTGTACAAAACTGGTGCTATGGGGTCAGATGTCCACACCCACATAGCACCCATCATCCTTGTTCCTCAAGGAAGTGACAGGACATATTTCTGCTGCAGGAGACCTCCCTCTGTGCATGGTGCTTGTTACCACCCCCATGAGATGGCTCTGCCCTGCC
Source organism: Calyptomena viridis (assembly GCA_013390005.1). Classification (NCBI taxonomy): domain Eukaryota; kingdom Metazoa; phylum Chordata; class Aves; order Passeriformes; family Eurylaimidae; genus Calyptomena; species Calyptomena viridis. Next base: position 194,572 of record WEIV01017824.1, on the reverse strand, counting down.
TGAGCCAGGTTGTGCAGCTGCCTCCAGAGTCTTTGCCACAAATATCCTTCTTTTTGGTTTTTTTCCCCGATGAGTAATAAAGCAGCTTTTCTGCCCCGCTGTGAAAAGAATGGATATCTCTGGATATGTGCTTATGGAACAGCAGCAATGGCATATTTAGAGCTTCTCTGACTGGTCAGGTAAATTCATCAGTGACATGTAAAAGTGCTGCCCAAATGGATTAGGTATCAGTTTGCAGGAAAGCCATTAGTCAGGAAAGCAGCATCACATCAGATGACTCCAGGATTAGTTAAATGCAGTTGTTTCTCCTTAGATAAGCAGCAGAATTTGCAGTTTTGGGAGACTGAGGTATCCACAGCAGTACTCAGACTGTACTGACACCCACTGCAGCTGCCCACAGCTCATCTAAGCCAACAAGCTACACCTGAAAATTGGCTTTGAAGGATTTAGAAACTGCAGAAACTGCCTTTCACAAGACCTTCTCTGCACAGGCCTGCAAGCTTCTGTGCATGTTATTCCCTGCTGTAAACTGCAGAATATCTGGGAACACCAGAGCAAGCAAACCTTCCTGCACACCAGGGAAACAGAACAATGAGACAACGTGCACAGAGGAAAGGAGTTCTGCAGCTTGGGAGAACAGGGATGAAGGGCTGTGGATATGTGTCATCTGGGGGTTTGCAAACTCCTCCATAAAAGCTCGTATTTCCAACTGCTTAGCTCTGAACAGGAGGAACAGTGTGGCAGGGTGTTCTCTCTGTTCCTCCTGCAGGAAGGTGAGCTCCAGTCTCAGGTCTGGACCTTTACCAAGTACTGCCACATTCCTGTTGATAAAGAAGAGCTCACAACATTTGTTTTCCTTAATGAAGTCCTTTGAGACCAGTGCATGAAACAGTGTGCTCTATACCTCTTGGTACAGAGCTTCTGTTTAGCATAAACTAACACACAGCTCGATGTTTTCTTTGGTTTTTTATTTCAAGAAGAGAGAGGATTTACCAGGTTGGTTGGGAAAGGAAAATGTTGGGGTACAAACAGGGAGGAAACATGAGAGCCCAAGGCCATGAGAGCCAAAATCATCTACCTGACAAAGTCCAAGACGACTTCAGCCCCCAAAGGTTTAGCATCTCCTTGCTGTGGGACCTGGATGAGCCTAAGGAAAAGCCTGTCTTCCCAGGAGATGAGCTGAAATGGGAACACTGCTCAGCACACTGGCACTCCCAACATTGCTCAGTCACACTTGGCATGTCTCTCCTGAGCTGAAGGGATGTTTATGTGGGCACTCTTTTAAATCAAAGAAAAATATTCCCAAGCTGAATTAAATGGCAGAGGTTTCTTTAGAGTGAAATTTGGCAAGGAATGCAGAACAGAACTGTTGTGGCACAATCCAAGGCAGTTCCACTCATGTGAAACTTTCTCTGTCCCCAGTTTATCTATTTTATGTACTTCTTGTGAAAGAATTTTGCTGGTCCATGCCTTCCTATACTTGTAACTGCACCACATGACTTCTCCATCATGGCTTCAAGGATTTGTCCCTCAGTAGGGCTAGACCTAAATGAAGACTCCCCACACACAGCTCTGGGGTAGATCTGTGTCACACCAGAGTCACAGCATCAACCTGTCTGATCCTTTCATTTGATTCATAATTTCATGGATAGCACAGGAGCTACAGAAAATGTGACTGGTCCTGCAGACCAGTATCACAGGAACTCACACACCCTCTGTAACCAGTAGTGCTACTAGTCAGCATCTGACAGCAACAGAAAGTCAGTATAATTAGCATTCCAAGGTATGTGGTTATCCTACAAAAAATTGTGCCTTGCTGGACCAAACCACAATGAAAGAGCAGCTCAATGCACTGAGGCCCTACAGTAAATCCCTATTATATGAAGCATTATAAATATGGGACCAGTTCAAAGGCCACTGCAGATGGGGAAGAGTGCCCTGCTGACCTTTGCTGCTCCTGTAAGGCTGTGCAATCCTTGAGTCCTTGCCCATGTTCTGCAGCACATGGACACATCCCTTTGAGCTCTAGCTCAATGAACTGAAGTGAATGCTGCTCATTCTGCCAGAGATATAGGCAAGAAAAACAGGGGACAGAGGGAACGAATCTCTTTTTTTTCCTAATTTTTCCCTCTCTCGACTTCTGTTACAACCCCCATGGCATTCGATACATCAGAAATTAAAGATGGTACTATAGAGAAACAGCAGGTGTGCATGGGTGGGAAAGCTTTCAATAAGCACTTTAAAATCAATTATTAGAGAACAATGTTGTATCTGATGGTACTTAGATAACAGCACATTAACAGCTGGCAGGACTGACTGGTGTCTTCTCTGCTCACACAGGCACAACAGAAATATGTGCTTTATCTCATAGCCATGCTGGGTACAAAATGCATTTCTCCCAGGATTTTCATTTGCCCTCAAAGCACTTTGAAAACCCAGAGATCTGTTTGTCCCATTATACACCCAGCCCCTCCCTCTTCCTCAGCACTGTGGTCTGAGCAAAAATGCTGGGAACATGCTCAGGGATCATGCTCCTTTTTTTGCAGCCTCACACACGCTCACTTATCTGCCTAATTTCCAGCCCCTTGCTCTTCTCAAACCCAAGTAGGTTGAGGATGCCTCAAAAGGATAACAGAAAGGACTGCCACATGTTCAAGACATGGAAGTGCATTCTGAGTCCACGAAATCTACAATTCATAGACTGCTGTAAATCAAACTCTAAATTTACAACATATTAAATAAGTCCAAGCTTCTTCATCACAGCCCACAGAAGAAGGAAGGGGTTTCCACTTCCTTGGACAGCTGCATTTACATGAAGAGTAGTCTTCAAAGCTGTCATGAATTAGTCAAATCCCTGCAAGCACTTTGAGGACAACCTTCCCACAGAGCTGGGGCTGTTGCATTGGGCTCAGATACCCACCAGTAGCACTGGGATAGACATGTGGGGAATTAACTGCTCTCTGCTGCCAGCAGGACTGGCTGGTTCCAGGACACCAGGATGAGGAAAGCATCCAGGTCCTGCCTTTTTTGAGGCCTGAGGAATAAATTACCATTTCAAGGTATGGTGTCAAGAGACAGATGACAACAGATTAAGTAGGCAGATGTTTAGAAATCAAGACCATGTACATCAGGCAAGAAAGGAATCTACATCCTTCCCCAGAGGAATGGATATTATCATCACTAATTGTTTAGCTAGGAATCATCCTGGAATGTCATGTTGAAACATTATCTTGGCAGCCAATACCAAGCCTTTTTAGATGAGCTTGGTATTGTAAACTTTCTCACTTAGGAAGTCACTGGGGTTTTTAATTTCTCTCTCTATCCAAGACAGAGCACAGACTGAAATCCTCGTGGAGTGTGAGGAGGAGGACTTGGCTCAGCAGTGAGATTGGGAGAAACCCATACTCACACAGGACCTGCTCTGGAGAGGGCTCTTGGTTTTGTCTCCCACAAGCAATGAAATTTATTCAAGCATTTTGCTTTATTTTTTTTTTTCCTCCTTCTAAATGATCCTAAGTCTCCAATGGGACTCTGCATTTCTATTCCAATCAGCAGCAAAACTAGTGGCTTTTGGACTGCAAAAAAGCAGAGTGAAAAAGCAGACAGTGGTGGGAGAGACAACACACAGACATCTAAGTGCCAGCACTGATGTCACACTGAATAGACATTTGAAAGAATTTAGTGTCTGGGTATTATTTGCTCTCAGAGGCAGGGCTATCCAAAGCACTCCTGCATGATTTACACTCAGGAATTCTCATCCCTGTGTGCCCAAATGCAACAAACTCTGGTTTGTAACTCAGGATGCAGGGACAGGATGGTTAAAGTCCCCCAGAATGTTGGTGTCCGGCTGTTTTATAGTAATTTAAAAATCATCTTTACTGGCTCAAATGTGAAAAATCCCCCTCCCCAGGAGGTGACCTGAGTCAAAGAACAGGACTTCACAGGACAACACTGAATGGAATTCCCCTGCATCTCTGCAGAGGGTAGAGCTCAATCAAGCTCCCTTGTTCCTCCCCCTCAGGGACACAGTCTGGTGGCACTGAGGTGCTGGTAAGTCTGAGCTCACCAGTAAAGGGCAGGGATGTGCTACAGGCTCAGCAGAAAGGGAAAATATCAAAAGGCCAAAGCAAGTGACACTTGGAGGTGCTGCCCCTACTTTACCTTCCCTCTGTCAGACCCCACCCCAGCAGAATGAGGGATATGCTGCAGAGATGAGGGATGGAGCCAAGCTTTCTGTGGGCAGCAGGGCCATTATTACATCTGTCCTGAGCCCCTCCAGCACTGTGCCCTCACCCCAGCCCACACAGGGACTGGTGCAGCTGGGCAAGAGTTGTCTCAGGACACAGAGCCACTGTGGGGAGGGCTGGTTTCCAGCAGCAGGATCCTCAACACAAGGAGGAACAGGGGTGTAAAGTGCTGCTCGTGCTGGGTGAGCACACAGGCACCACACTGCCCTTGCACAAGCTGCTGCCAGCACTCCTGATGCCAGCAGGATGGCACACTGCAGAGCCTGGCACTGCTTTTCTCCACCATGAGGCCAGGTTTTAATTGATGAAGTGAGACCACTGACAGGGCTGGGAATGCTGGGAGAAAGGATCCTGTGGGATAAGAGCACTCTTACTCCTGCTATTCCACAGCTTTACTAGTGCATAACCCTTGTTATTCTCAGCAGGTAAAACTCAACCTGTACTGACAGCCAGCAAAAGACATCTGAATCACATCCTGAAAATGCTGCAAATTAAACCTGGAACAAAGGGCTCGGTACCATTCTGCCTGTGAGCTGGCCTAGGATATTCAACAGGCACACACCTTGCACCAGGTTTCCTAAAATCATGCTCCTAGTCTAAGGTAATAGGTTGGGAATAGGTAAATTGCTAAAGTCATAATCTGAAAGGGAAACAGGGATTGGCCAAAACCAACATCACAAATGGGTGTTTCCTGGAGAAACCTTTGTCAGGAACATCAGGATCCATATTCTGTGGCTGCCCCAGCCAAACCCAGACATCTGGTCATCCCAAAGTAATTCCCTCTTTGACTCAGTTCATGTATTTGGAAATGCTTAACGTTAACAAGAGCTGGTAAGGGATGAGCTGAGACACCCATAGATACAGCCTGAAGCATCAGGGGACTGGAAGAAATGTGCTATTGAACAACAAGGCTGTGCCAGTGCTTCCAATACCACAACTGTCAGAAGTATCTCAATACCAGCTTTAAATACAAGAGACAGGCAGACAGACACACCCTCCCAGGCTACAGGACATAAATACAACCAGTGGCATCTGTATTCTTTTATCCAGCATTTTTCCCTTTGTAACAGATCAAGCAGTTGCACAAGGATGAGTAATTTTGGAGATGATCAAAACAAAGAGAAATCATCACCTGTGTTTCTCACTGTAACCTCAGCTGGCTGGCTGTAGGATTCACTTCCCTTGCACAGATGAAAGAAATTGTTCCTTGTGCTGAAGCACAGAAGCCAGAGGCACACTTTTCCCTCTCATAATTCTCTATAAATCAATTCACCTGCACTAGGAAATAGAAGTCAACAAACTCATTAAACTACCAGCATAATGTATTTGCCCCACACCACTTTTTGCACCTCAGCTAATGAGTGTGGGGAAGGAAAAAAAAGGACAAATATGGAAACAGTTTTCTGTCTCCATAGTGGTGCCTGCAATCACCTTCACGCTCTGGGCAATTGATGTATTAACAGTGTATTAGAAGTGACAAGTTCCAAGAATTCATGACATGGAGATGGTCCTCATTTGCCACAATAAAACAGACTGGAAAGTGTCTGTCATGATGCTATTAACTAGTTCCTGAACCCAATAAAATTGTTCATCCTGTGCCATGGCTTCTCTTCATCCAGAAGAGATACGTGGCCATCAAAGTACTGTAAAATAACTATAATCAGCAAATGCATGTCTCAGAGTGAAGCAAAGACCATAATTTCTTCTATCTATTTCCCTTCTTCTTCTTTCATGATTAACAAAAGACCCAGTTACCATTTACTCAACTGGATTCATTTCAAGCAGGTATTTTTTCAGAGAACACTGATTTTTGTCACTCTGGACTGAACACCAGTGTCAAATGGGATTTCCACAGATCCACAGGCAGATGAAATGCACTCACAGACCTGGATTTCTGATGAAAATTTCCACATTTGCAAATTGACACATTTGCTTCCAGCAAATAATCACTCATAGTAACTTCTCCCAAAGGTATTCCTGTCAGCAAACAAATTAGCTCAAGTATTTGGGGATTTAACCACAAACAAGGTCACAAAAAAGCAGTAAAGGCAATGTTTAATTTGACAAGTGTTTACCAAAAAACAGCACTCAGGCTCTGGGGCAACCATCCCACAGAAATTATACTCCTTACATCTGTGTCTAGTTTAGGAAGCCTGAATTAAAGGAAATCATCAGTATTCTTTTGGAGAAACCAAATTTACCTTGAGTAAAATCTATCTTATTGCAACCAGCCACCAAAAGCCCTGCCAAACTCCCAGGCAGGGCTTAAGGACAAATTTTGCCAGCTGTAGGCTATGGAAGTCTGTGTTTAACCAATGTTGACCCAGCAGTAGCTTGAAAGGAAAGTGTGGCAGGTTTTGAAAGGCACCACTCTGAGGGAGCTCAGAGATTGACTTGTCACAGATGACAATGAGAAACCTCTCAAAGGGTGATCTGAGAAAATTGGTTTATGTAATGATAGAGATTTCTGTCTCTCATAGCTGCAGAAGGTTCACTGCTCTCCTTGGCACACGGGAGTCAACAGAACAAAAACGTGACATTGTCTTTGGATGGAAACTCTGATCAATACCCACAAATAAAGCAATCAGCTTCAGTGTTTGGGTAGGATGGAATAAAGCAATCCCTCCTTTGGATTTGGAGGAGGCAGAGGTGGCAGAAGAGCCTCACTACATCAAGTCATCCTGGTGAGCAGGAAAACCCATTGGAGCTGGCAATGACTACATTTTGGTTTCTTTCCATAGGGTTATGGAAACTGGGTTATAACCGTAGGGTTATTTGGCACTGAGTCTGCCAAAACTTCTCATTAACACTACACATTTATGTGGTTAGTCTGCAATGATTTTCATGGTTGGAATGCATTAAAGACAGTGTGCTGAGGTAGCATTGAGGTGTAAGGTGTCCAGAGTAAACGTTTACAGCTATAAACCACAGGAGTCCCTGCCACAGCCCTGAATTTCCCCAGTGTTGTGTAACATTAAATTCAGCACCCTGAAACATTAAATAGCACCCTGGCTGAAATTTCCATGAGTGAAATATATGAAAAATAAATGTCAAAGTCCATCTATGTTTTTTGGTGTACACACAGGACAGAAAAAATTACTCCACAGAGATGGAAACCAAGGACTTATAAAACCAGACCATTGCCCTATCAGGCTTACAACAGGACATTGTGCCACCAGCTCCCACAGTTTTCTATAAAGTCTGAGACATAAAGTGATTTTTTTAAACACACTGAAATCCCAGACTGTTGGAAATCCTCATCTTACTTTAAAAAAATATACATAATGTTAAGTTTCTAGCCCCTCAGTTTGCACAGATTAGGTCACAGATGTGACAAAGAAGACAAAGAGAAACAAAGGTCCATTTTCTCATACTATGCTGTAATACCTAAGGTATTCCCAGCTGGAATTCTGCCTCAGCTCAAGGCTAATGCTTCTGCTCCCCAGCACCCATGGATTCATTGCCAGCCCTTGACCCCTGACTTGGCACATATATCCTGAGAAAACTTTGTGCAAAGACAAGGGGCATGATATAAGAAGAAGGTAGTGAAAAAGAAAAAACTAAGGCGGCCATTTGGGGTCTTCCTGATGCAGCATTTCCTCAGTCAGACAGAAAACTCCTGGAGAAAGGACCACCATAAAGAACCCAAATCAAAACACTCTGATGGGAGCTCTCAGTCTGTAAAGGAATTTAAGAAGTTGGCTTTCAACTGCACTTATATGTTGATTATAAGATACAGGTAGAAAACTTTGAATTAATAACTTTGAATTCAGTGTCTGAGCTCCAGCCCAGGGCAGCAGCCCCTTCCCAGGACAGGAAGGTTTGCTCCAGTATGGACCTTGCTCCCCGAGACAAGGGACTGGAAGGGCTTCCCATCAGCACACTGCTGAGGTTTTATCTGACTGGAAATGTTCCTTCTGTTATTCTGAACAGCCTGTCCACACTTCACAGCATAAACTGCTTTAGAAATTACAGCCCTAGAATGTAAATCCAGACCGGGCTGGCTGCTCACCCTGGCTGCTCCTCGTGGCCTCTCTGCCAAGGGGTATCTGGTGTCAGCAACAGAAAGAGGGACAGAAGCACAAAAAAGCACACACCCTGCTCCAGCAGCCATCCAGGCTGCTAACCAGGACTGTTTGCTTTGTGCCACAAGAGAGGGGTGGAGAGAACCCCCATTCTGGACTGTGGACAGCCAAAACCAGCACATGGACAACACACATCCTCCAGCATTACTCTGTAATATACACTTCCCTCAGGCTCCCACTCCACATCTGGATTTTGCCCCTGTGCTGTGCAACTGAGCCTCTTGAAATGGCTTCTCAATCTGCCAGCACGGAGGTGGAAAGCAAGCAAGACTGTTTGGGGTGAGAAAGGCTCAAAATTGTCACTCTGAGTCTGGGGAAGGCTCCCCAGGGGCCAAGAGCAGGGCAGCACATGGACCATGAACGTACCTGCCCCAGCAGAAGGAACAAGCAGGATCCGTGTCCATCCATCCCAAACACAGCCAGTGCATGGGAATGCAGCCAAGTGAAGCAGTCTGGTCCAAGGCCTGGCCTCCAGATGTTCCCAGATAAGATAAACAGCTTTGCACTTCGGTGATCAGATTTTTTCCTCCCCTCTACTAACTCCCAACTTATCAAGGGTTGAGGGGGCTTAAGTCCATGCACATGAATAGGGTTCAAACACAGTGATCTACCCCATATTAAGTCAAAAAAACCCCAAAGCACAGCCCAACTAAATCATTCTAAAGGCTTGCTTTCTGCAGTCCCTGCAATGGCCCCTTTTTTATCTACATAGCAGCCAGAAAAGAGGTTTGGCCCCAGATGATATACAATAATTACATCCTGACAGCAGTACTTGAAGGACATATCTTTTCTCTTACTCCTTGTGTTTTTAATGTTAAACTCTCTACCACCGTATTTTAGACCACAAAGGGTTTACAGGGCAAAGGCCAAATACATTTAAAAGGTTTCATCACATAAAATTACATCTTAAACACTAACGAGTACGAATGAGTAACTGGATGAAGGCAGATGCCAAAGTGATGGAGCTAATACTGGAACTATTTATCTCTGCAGAAAAATGACCACATAGCTGCTCACTTGATGGGTAGCAATTAAAGACTAATTTACACAATGCCAATTAGTGACAAGTATAATGATGTTCTACTCAGGGTACATATCAGATAATAATTGCCTCCAGCTGAGCTTGAGGTTATAACCCACTGAAAAGGACTTTAATTATAGGACCAAACATGGAGTTCAGCTGGAAAATTTATGACTGACCAGAAGATCACAGGAGTTACTCACAGCTTTTTTAGGAAAACTGCAATAGGACCTTGATCTCCTCTATGTAAATAATTGCACTGATCTATAACAAAGATAAGGTACAAAAGAAATCAGGAGATTTCTAGGACAGATCATACAGGAATTTGTTCAGTTCACAGGGTTCTGGTGTCTAAAGCTTAAAAAGACTCTGCAGTGTCTTATATGGCTATGGCCACTCCAAAAGGCATCAGCCACTATTCCCAGGATGCTGCTGGAATTAACTTTTAATATCCCTCATAGAAATAAAACCCCAGAGCACAGAAACCAGCTCCATACACTGGCTTCTAACACTTGCTTAAAAAAATAAAGTCTCATGTTAACCTGTGGACAGACTTGAGCTCTTCCATAGCACAGAAATGCTCAGCTACACATTAACCAAGAGACCTCCAGAGTGGCCAGGGCTCTGAATATATCCCCAAACCTCAATAAGGAGGAGGAATTACAAAACATAATGATCTCCCCAGCCCTTGGCTGAGAATTTCAAAGGGAAAGGCCATGGGATGAGGGTGTGGGAGCAGGAGATGTTGGTTGTACCAGCAGCAGTATCAGATGGTTGCTGTTTAGTTGGGTTTCAGAAAGTTTTGGGATACTGTGGCTGCTGCCCTAATAACACAACCTAAGCTAATAGGACCCAGGCCACACACAGATTTGGGAGTTAAAAGAAATGCCAACAACCTCCAAAGCAAATAAAGCCAAGTCTTCCCTCCGAGCCTACAGCTGACCTCATTTACCATCACCACATAACATGCAGAGATAGGAATATTGATGTGAGCCCAAAGCAAGCTGAAGTGCTGAGCAGAGCCTGAACTGCAATACTGGGACACTTGAGCTCACAGAGGTACCAGAGTCCATCCAGCTGTGCAACCCAGAGGGAGCACAAGCTCCTCACAGACATTCAAACTCACAGCTCAGGCTCACCCTCAGCAGATCCTCCACCCTTCCAAATCAAGAATGCAGCCAGCATTCTCATCTGTAAAGACATAGATGTTAAATTCCTATGGTTTGGGGAGTTCTTCAATTGGCAGCTGAATTGCACTGAGCAGCAAGGAGCACGAAAAAGCAGGACAACAGCACAGGTCATAAAAGCTGAACTCGGGAACATTTTGTGCTGTAAACTAACGATTTATGACTTCTCATAGATTTTATCAGCCTCTTCAGGGGAACAGCAGTAGTACTAGAGGTAGGTTTTTGTTAACTCCATAACATGACTGAAATGTGCAAGTGTAAAAATGCATCTGAATGGGATGTCAACTCAATGGAACAATCAAAGTCACATTAAATGAAAGCTCAAGGCATCTTCTCACATTTATCTTCCTCCTCCTCTGATACAATGATGACAGATAGCATGAGTCAAATTTTACCTCCCCTGTTAGTTCTGCTTTTGAACTAGAAAGGGACTCTCAAATTCATTAAACAGGTGAAGTGGCTCAAAAGTTTACCCTGAGTAATTATACCCACTCATCACTCACTGTGCCCCTATGCATGAGCCACATCATGGAGGAGCCCTGGGGCTGTAACTCCTCATTCACTGCCCACATGAGCAGGGTCCCTGTCCAGGACTGGGACTGTCCCAGCTCTCACCTTGCTGAGTGGTAGGTCCAGACAGATGGCCAGTCTTACTCTGCAGGAAGGACCTGGCTAAGCCAGAATAGCCAGAACTTTGTCCCAGCCCCTGCTCCTCCACAGCACCTGGAAGTCACAAGAGTGCTTTGGGTAATGCCATAAGGATACAGGGGGTACTCAAGACATGAGGTTTCACCTTGCACTAAAGTTTCTCTTGTCCTTGTGACTAAAGTTCTGCTAAGGTTATTCTGGGGCAAAGGATTCCTCTGTGGTGATCAACATGATTTTGGGAGGAGTCCAGTGACTGCTATCATTAGCCCAAGACTGGCTTAATAAGGCTGTATACAATGTCCTCTCACCCTTTGTACACTGTTCCCATTGTAAAAATAACTTCATGTGGGATCATACTTCCAGGAAGGAACAATGGCAACATACACAGCTCAGCTAGTCCTGTCCCCGAGATCAGCAGGGATGGACATCCTATCCCCTGGCCATCTCTGCTTCCCTCACCCACTGGATTTTCTCAGCTATTGGCTCAAAGCAGGATTCCCAGGCCATGTCCAGCTGATCTCCCCTGCCACACCTCCTCTGACACAGCTACAACAGCTGTCCCTCAGCCTCATGTCCCCAGCCAAACCTTCAGCACACACCATCTCAGCTTTTATGCCAATTCTTGCCTGATTTGGGAGTTAGCAGCCCATGAGATCCTAGTGGAGGCTCTGGAATGGGTATGTTTGCTCATACAGACATAAAGTACCTTGTTGACCTGTGTTGATAATGTACCAAAAGGTGTCCCAGGCTCTCTCCATACAGCATTGGTAATTAATGCCTTGCACTTCCCAAGCTTCACAGAAAGTGTTTATAATTAACCTTTTTTTCCTGCTGTGTGATGCAAAAACCAACTGTTATTGTAGTAAGAGCCCAGGAATACCTATTAAGCCATCTTGGTCAAATCAGGGCAGAAGCAATTTAAAAGACAATTATAGGCAGGAGATGTGAACTCAGTTCTCCTTAACTTTAGACACGGCATTGAAGAATAAAATGCCTCAGCTCCCAGGCACTGTTCCAAGAGTAAGCAGCATGTGAAAACTTCTCCAACCCACAGAACAACTCAGAAGGCCTTGAATTAGAGAAGATAGAGCAAAACAACTAAAAAAATCCAATTATTTGGAACGATTGTTCTTATAATTTTTTGTTTCTGGGTTTACAGTGAAAGCCTCAAGTTCTTCATGCTTTAATCTCACTAACTTTAAATCTTTACTTATTCTCCCTTGAACCTCATCTCACATTTAGGAATACCTGATGAGTTGAGACAGAATTGCTGAACACTCAGATCAATGGGAAGCACAAGGAGGCTGCTGATGGAGGGCAGCACTGGGTACAGAGGGCTCTGCTGAGGCTGGAAAAAAAATAATGCCAGCCTGAAAAAGTTTTGTCTGCCTATAAATTTTAAGCTACCCACTACAAGCCTGAGGAGGAACATGTGTGACCTGCAGGACACACACATATCACTTCTCTTAGAGTGGATTTAGCAATGAAGCTATTCCCAGGCCCAGCACAGACTCCTGAGTGACTGCAGGAGGCAGGAGGATGTGTCAGAGCAGAGATCTGCAGTAGGCAACAAAACACACAGTACCTTCAGATAAAGTACAAAATAACATCCACCAGCAGTGGTTAGCAGCAGTGTCAATACTGGCTGAAAGTCATGCAGAGAAATCCTCAGGGCAAACCAATACAGTCAGCCAGTAAAAGTACTAACACTTGAGATCAAAAAAGAACCAGCATGCTCAGCCAACACCACACCACCAGCTGCAGGGGACTTTATCTCAACCCTCGTCCCAATTGTATGAAAAAAAACACATTTTATAGTAATTCTTCTTTTGTAGTATGCTTCTCCTAATTTCTTCAAAATAGCATGTTTATTTTCAAAGTTAACTGCCAGGGCAGCACCATTCCATGAACAAGGGCAAAGCTTGATGTTGCTCCAGAAAGCAAAGGGTTCCAGAAAGCTCAAGGACTCCTGCAGTCACTGCTAGTGCTTGCTGATCCTTCCATGCTTTTATGGAGTATGAAAAGATCCAGCAGCTCCTTGAGTCATACATATTGTCTTCTTTTATGTCATACTAAGTGGGAATGTTTTATTCACAAACAATTTAGGAGCTAAAGAAAATATGACTCTGGTATTGAAGTTGTTAATCACACAGTGCATAGGGAAAGGTGCACTGAAGGAAACACAGAAAATAATCAGAAAAAGTGAGGCTGCCTTGGCTGTCACAGGATGGGGTTTGTCATCCTGTGTCACAGGTTTTTTTAGTCATTCCTCAGAGCCTTTGCTCTGAAAACAGACTGTGCTTTGCATACCCCAGTCTACCAGGGGAAGAAAATAAATCCAAACACCTGAGAACAAGAGCAGCAGCACAAAAAGCTATAAAACCACCAGAAATATTTTCCTAAATGAGAACCACAATTCACTCCTGACACTGAGGACATCTCCACAGCCAAAGCACCTGAAAATAACCACAACTACTGAGGACTCTGCATGTGCTTCCAGAGCAAACCTTTGTCCCGTTGTCTGCCAAAGAAATCCAGGGCAGGCAGTGGCATAGATACAGAAAATGAAGCAGCTTCTCCTCATTCACTCAACAGGGCAGTGGCAAAGCTGAAATGTGTCCAAATCTCCGAATCCTGGTCCAACACCCCAGGCACAGGAGCCACATGTTCAACCTGGTGCCAGAGGGCTGTCAGGGACAGCCAGCACAGGATACACCCTCGCTGGGAAGGGAAGTAGAACTGAGTGGTGAAAGGGTTTAATATTTCATTATCACATCATTCCCCACCATTTCCAATGTTGAATTAATCCCTGTCTGTCCAGATCAGCTAAAATCATCCTCTAGATAAATTAGGTCAGCAATAGCCTGAATTTAAAAGAAAAAAAAAAGTGATTGAATGTAGAAAGTTTCTGCCATGGCTGATTGCACTGTGAATTCTTCATCCCAGCAGCAGCTCTGCATTGCTCAACACACAGTCCTATAATCAGGAAAGCACTTCACCAGCAGAGCAGGGCAAAATAAGCCAAATTCCCGCACACAACAGTGGCAGGGCACACCCTGGCCTGCTGTAAATCATCCTTCACTGAGCTGCATCCCTGCCCACCCACCTGCCTTTGCCTCATTCAGCAAACAAAAGCATTTGCCTCTGAAGATTTGGCCTCAGTGTTAAAAAATTCCGCTGGGGCTTTGGTTTTTTTCATCCTGCCAAGAGCAGATTGCTGCAACAGTCATTGATAAAGTGACTCAGAGCCTCTGTGAGCTACAGAAGAAAAATGAAGCAGCAAACCATCAGCTATTCCGAAATCTTAAGAAGCTACTGAAAGACTCATACCAATTCATTTACTGGCTGTAGCTACATGCACTTTGGTTGGTCCCACAAGATTTTAAATGCCCCCTAATATGGCCCAGATTGTCTTTTTAACTGATATAGAGAAATTAAATATAATTTAGATGGGTAGACAATTCCCTGCTCTGAAATGAATGTGCCTCTATCACAGAGAAACCTGAAAATGTGCCCTAATGTAAAAAACCATCGCTTCTGAATAACACAGACTTAGTGGTTTTAGAGCTGTGCAGCTTTTGCTTTATGTATTAAACTATCCTCTGACTTAAACCCACAAGTTTTAAGACAAAAGATGCTCTTAAAGATATTTTTAGTTGTTATTGGATGAAAGACAGAAATACTGGACAGGAGATAAGCCTGTACAGAGAAGCTGTTTCTAGTTCTAGGACAATAAAGGACAAAAATATTGGTCTGTCTCTGGGCTTTGCTGGTAATAGATCACAGGCATTTTCATACACAAATTCAAATAAAACACAGAAAAACAGCCACAAACTAGTCATGTTGCCCAAACACTGTTTAAATAACCACCAAAAAAGCGGCCACAAACCAGCCAGGATGCCAAAATGCATCAAATGTTAAGGAGCCTGTGGTCTTCAGGGTGAGACAGGCTGTTTGATGATGGCTTTTCAGGGGAGATTTTGGGGGTTTCCATGCCATTCCTCACACAGCCATGCTACAGCAAAAGGAAAACAGCACCTGGGTAGTAGTGGCTATGATTTGTGGAGCCATTTTATGACACTCCCCCTGAGATGGCTGTCAGTGAAGTAAAATAGTCAGAGTTGTTACTATCTCAAGGGCAAACAGGGCAAACAAAAAGCTTGAATCTGGTTTCAGCAGCTACTGCCCAGACTTCTCCTCGTGGGGACAAAGGACATCAGGAGGAGACACAGGGAAAAAAGAGGGAGAAAAATATGAAAATTGGTGAAAATTAGCATCCTGAGATTAAAAATTCAGCATCTCTGAGCTGAGAGCCAGCTCCTAAGACAAGGAAGGCAGAGAAAGGAGGTGGTGTCAGGGTCAGGCCTCAGGGACACATGACATTGAGGAGCGTGGAGACCTCCTCACACCTTGAGTTAAACATCAGAGACCTTGAGTTAAACATCAGAGTGGTGGCCTTCAGCTGGTCCTCAGGGCACCCCTCACACCAGAGCAAACTCTTTATTTACCCTTGTGAGTGTAAAACTGCAGCACACCCAGTGTGGCACACGACAGGAAAGCCAATACCAGAGTGTGACTCCTGGTACACTTGTCACCACCCGTGCCAGCACAACCCTGTGGGTGCACAACGTGCAACACCCTTGGTTCTTCTGTGACCACAAAGGGGAAAGGAGAGTAAGTTCTTGTCAGAAAGACAATTCAAAGGGAAACATCGGGATCCAGCTTCAAAGAACCCCGGTGAGTCAACCTGCCAAGAAGTGAGCTGGTGTCTCTGGGGAGCCTCTGCACTGCTCCCCCCCCCAGACAACAGCGATGAGTGCAGCTGAGGAGGGGAATTGGGCTGGCACCGTGGTGCTGACCTTTGCAAAAATTGTGGTGCAGACAAAGCTGAAGGAACAGTTCGTGCCTTCACCCGCTATTTCCAGCCCTTACACAGCTCCAGAGCAGGAACTTGGTACCCAGCCCATGGGCTCTGCTGTCACTCGGAAGGACTCATGTTACTGCAATTCTTTTGTGTTGAGAGGAGATGGAAAATAAAACTCCATTCTCCTGAAGTGATCCTCACTCTCCATACTTGCACGGTATCTGTGGCATGTGGGCATCACACCAGCTCTAACAGCATCGAGGATACAGACACTCCAGCTTTGGGAGCCTTTCTTTCCTCCTGGTAAATCAATCCCAGCTTGACCTGCTAGTAACAGCCAGCAGGCACAGACACGGAGCACTGAGGGGGTGGGGGTTAGGACAGGCAGGGAATGTCAGACACAGATTGATTCCAATAGCCCGGAAGCACCAGCAGACACTGGATGCTCTCTCATCAATTCACATTTTTACTTCTGTCATACCTGGAATTTCTCAACAAAGCAAGGAGGAAAAGCAGCAGACCAGGGATCCCTCTGCTGGCCTGTGCTGCTTAGACCTACCACAATGTGCTCCTCTGCACATCCCTCCTGCTTAAATGAACACCTCCTTTGGAAATTCAGGCTTCATTAAAAGCAGCAGTCAGTATGCAATTGTTTCTCCTGTTTTAATGTGGATGCTCACATGTTTTAATGTGGATAATAACAAATGTATTATGTGCTGTATTCCTCAGCTCGGTTTTCAGTCCTCATCTCTGAGTTCAGTACTCTCTGAATTTAGTAAAGCCAGAAAAATATCACACCACTCAGGTCTGATGGAGGACTGGGAGTAGGGTTAGCTGAGTTCTCTCAGGGGGTACCAAGCACCATGGGATCAACACAGGCTCAGCTAGACCAGTGGCAGGGCCAGCAGAGACACTGAGACAGAGCTACAGCATAAACATGACCTTGAGTTGAGAGAGAAAAAGAGCAAGATTAAAATGGAGAAAACGTGAGACAGTCAGAGAAGGAAGCCAAGGATGATACAAAGAAGACAATGCCCTAAAGAAGTACCAGAAAATAAGGGACCCTGACTCAGGACATTTTTGGGGGTGGCTGCAGCCCTGCCATGATAGGGTTATGGCTCTCCCTGACAAACAGAACAGGGTGCCCCAGAGCTACCAGGGAGTGAGTCATCTGCTAATAAGACAAAACCTCAAGAGGTCACAATGAAAAGGTGTGAGAATTCCAGTCATTTTGGCAACTCTGAAGCTCTATTTCCTCAGGCCCATCCTTCTGGCCTGCCTCCAGGGGTAGAGTTGGTCCTCTACATTTACAGCTGCCTTTTACTTCATATTTACAGCTATCTTCCTAATTCCACTAATTCCAAGGGGACTCTAAGGATGACAGCTAAACTGTATATTAAGCTTCTGCTGCAAAGCTCTGCAAAGACACAACTCTGAACTGCCAGTCTGAACTGAGACAAGTCTCTAGGATTTACTGATAGTCAGAGTAAGAAAGGAAAAAAAGAAACAAAAAAACCCAAACCCACCATCATAAAAAGTTTAAACAAACCAACCATAAAACCCCCAATGTTAATCCCATCCTTATTGGCTGCTTTGTGATTCATAAAGTTATGGTTAAACACTTGCAAGCAGAAAGGAAAAAAAGAAATTAATCTCTCAATTTATCTTTGTGACAAGGCTACCCAAGCAGTTGCACCTAACCCAGGTCAGATTCAGCTGACTGCAAGGGGACCAGCTGGTTGCACTGCCTGGTTGGTGTATGGATGAAGATGCCTGAGTTTAAGTGCTTCTGTAGCCTCCTATGGACATCATCTTTTAAAGAAAAAAAAGAAAAAAACAACACACCTCCCTGAAGTATTTACCACTATGTTTAATTCTGTCCAACTTAAAGCTTAAGCAAAATAATTTAAAAATTGCTCCTATTGCCAGAGTGGGCTCCAGTTCCAAAGGAAGGTCCTCACCTGCCTCCCTGTATACTAAAAAAACATCATGCCCTTTTTTTCCTTCAGTCTCCCGTCTCTGCTGCAAAAACACACACTTTCTAGTCATAGGCTGGTTTTATGCACTGCCAAATAATGGAAAAACCTTCACCTCAGACCTTTGTGCTCCCAACACAGAAGAGCAGCCACTTGCAAGAGACCACACCAGTTAACACTGCAGTGACAGTGAGACCTGTGAGACCTTGTTGTCATTCAGTAAATGACAAGTCCAAATCTTCTCATATCATCAGGAATTCTGCTCCAAGCACACTATACCTGAGGGCTCAGACAGAGCTCAGCTCTGACACTCTTCTCCCCGAAACATTACCCTTATTGCTGCCACAGGGCTTGTGCAGGCCCCTCATGTGCTATTTCTTAGCCAGCAGATGCTCCTTTTCCAGCCCAGCCCTCCAAGGTAGCAAGGTTTCATATTTATTCATAAACCCAAATCCCATTTCCCAGAGAGGAGCAAATGCTCCCATGGAAACAATTCAGATGCATTTATATGAATGAGCAATTTTACAAACTGCAGAAAAATCCTTGACATCATCACAGTCGAGGGCAGACTTGAGGACTAAACTAAGTTCTTAAACCTCAGTAACAGCTGTGGGGAGATGAACAGCCAGGCAGCAGCAGCAGGCAGATAAAATGGAGTTGGAATTTCCTAATGCTGACTTTAAGCAGCAGGATACAGCAGGCAAGAGTAACATAAGCAGAGAGTGCCTGGAGAATTTCTTTGACAATAGTTTCCTCTACAGCTGATACCAAGTTTTGGACCAGTGTAAACGGCAGTGAAATCACCATCACAAACCTACACCCCCTCAACAAAAGCTTCTCCATCATCATTAACACCTGAACCAAGAAACAGGGGACTTTAGAGAGCTGGTTTTCATTATAGTGCTGCACAACCAGCACAAGAGATAGAAAGGAGAATAAACCACAGGCCAGCAAGGTCCTGCAGTGCTCAAGTCTGCTGCTCCAGAAACACTGCTGAGTGCAGGGAAGCCTTTGGGTGAGCACCTGGCACTGACTTTCACCTGAGCTGAGTCCAAAAAGAAACCCAGGGGATCTTAAGCTTTTGCCTGGCCTGTAAGGAAACTGAGAGTGAAAAGAGCCAGTGCATGTTCAACAATGTGCATCACTTGGTCACTGTAAGAATGTTAAAACGGCAGTGAAATAACTGGGGATAGCAGGAACAGGGGACACTGGTCTCAGTGCTGATGTCTGGTGGCTTCCAGGAGTATTAGCTACCAATATTACCACACAGCTCTGAGGCCAAGACCACATTAGTAAGGTATTATCTCCAGCAATTTTTCTCTCACCCCAAAATGAGTGTGCAGCCTTTACTGGTGCCCCAGTGAGAGGCAAGTCACCCAGCCCTGGGTTAGATATCCAGAGAAAGGAGACAGCTTCTCTGCCCAGGCTCCAGAGCACCCCAGGTGTCCCATTTACACACCAGTCTGGTTTTACAATGCTGGATTAGACAGGGTGAACCCCCTCCAGCTCTCACCACTGCAGATACTGTTGATACCCAATGGCTGTGAAGGGCAAGAGCCACAGGCAAGCCCAGGGACAAAGTGCTCAGAGACACACCAGCCTTCCAGTGTGACAGTCCTGCCCTCTGCCACGGGCTCTCCAAGGGCTCAGTGGTGGACAAGAGGCAGTAAAAGCCCTGCTTAGCTAAAGCTGCTGAATAGGCAGAGTCTGCTGTGCTCTGCTCCTGCAGCTCCAGCTGTAACTCACTGCAGCCCATGTGGCCACCAGCATCACTTCTGGCACTGCCAGCCAGGACACAGCTGCCATGAAAGGGCTCACCAGGCACATCCAAAGATCATGTTCCCAGTTCCCAACTAACCCCATTCAAAATCCCTCATACTTTGAAAAGCTACTTCAGCAACCAGAAGGATGGGCTCAGGCTCTGGCTGTAATCAGACTTCAGCTCAGTCTGCCAGCTGTTTTCCTCCTTTCATTGATGTGTTTTATTGGGCAGTGGAATGATGAGACTGTTACTTCCTTCATCTGGGATTTCAACAGCAACTCTGCAAATGCCATCTTACAAAACAGAGAATTTCAAAGCAATGCATTGCCAAAGTTATCAGATCTGGACAGCATTTGCCAAATAACATATTGAGGGATTGAACATGTGATTGTTCTCAGTAGCAAAACAAGTTTCAATCCTTCAGTAGGAAGGAAAAGTTTTTCCTATGAGAGATAATTCCTTTATTTGCATATCAACTAAGGATCTTTTGACATTCACTTTTAAAGCTGCTCTAGAAAACTCTTTTGCTGTAAAAAGTTTGAACTGGTCACACTCCAAACTGCACAAAGAGTAGGCTGTGTCTGCAGTGCCAGCCAGCACTAACCAAGCTCAGGTTTTCCATATGTGCTCCTGCACTGGTCATTCCAATTTATGAACCAGCACTTATTTTGTGAACTCCTTTAAATTGTCTGCAAGTGTCAGAACTACTCTAAGTTTACATAAGCATCAACAAATTCTAAATTGCTCATGGATAAATCACTGCAATGAAGAAAAACTGATCATATGAATTTTTGGCTAAAGTAATGCCTCCCATGGGTTTGCAAACGTACCATAAGTCACAAAATCTACCAAGTATGTGCAGTTTTGCATTCTGGGTTAGTTCCAGCCTTACCCATAGTACTGCATTGGTTGTGGCTACACCAGTGGAAATCACTTTAGAAACATGGAGAGAATTTCCAAATGCTTTTGACCTGAGAGCTAATCTCAGAATTTGTCACCCCAGGCAGGTTTGCAGTCCCTTTTACCACAATGTCTGAAGCCACTCTAGTTGAACAGTTTGGAAACTATTTGTTTGTACCAGAAAAGCTTTTCCTCCCTGAAATCAGGGTGAGATGAGCTGTTGGTAGCTTGTAGTGGGTGATAGTGAAGTTTGGTGCTCATCCCCACTGCAGGGTACCAAGGGTTGCTGGATCTCTTCTCTCCCTGGGGTTCCTGGCCTGTGCAAGTGCTTTGCCTGCCATTCATCCATTTGGCACCTACGTTCTGCACAGCTGTTATTTGCCACTAGATCAGCCCTTAATGCAAGTGTTCCTAATTTGTGAGGAGGAAAATTGGAATTAACCAAAGGCTTTAATATACAATGATAATCATTATCAAAATGCAATAGCTAATAAACAACCCTCCAGTGATGGGTTTGATCTGCGACTCCAGAAGAGTTTGCCAACTTAGATTTCTGAATTTGCATTGGTTGTTCTTTGCATATACCCAGACACTCCTTCAACTTCACAGCTGCTGACACATAACCATTTCCCAACTCCAGCAATTCTGAGGCTCTGGAGTTTTAGGGAAGCAGGGTTTGCAGGGTTTTTACAGGTAAGATGCTCTCATCTGCTGAGGAGAGGCAGTGGAAGGAATCCCTCCAGACACACCAGAGCCCAGCTTGCTGCTTGAGGATGAGGAATCATGAATCACATTTGTTTAAAGGAAAAGGGACAAAGACATCACTCAGTACAGTTAAAGGAGATGCATTTGTTTATGTCTGTGGTAAATCCAGTCCATGCACACAATCTGTTAAATTCCTCATCAAGCTGCAGGAAGGATTTCTTTAGCTCATGCCCCCCCAGGTGCAGGGAGTAGAGACTCAAAGCCCACTCCCCAGAAGAGAGGTCTGGGACTTCTCTCTCTGCTCCTTTGGGACACTACCTCAGAGCCTGTTTGAATGGCCATTCCCTGAGATCTTGAGCACTAAACAGTCTTTAAAGTTTTCCAGGATTCATTTCATAGACTTGGACTGCTCTGCTGCCACCACAGCACGGCCCCTGTAAAGCACACACATGTTTCTGCATCTGCAAGGAGTGTCAAAAGATCCTTCTACTAAATAGCATCAAGCCCAAGGATTTTGAAGGATTCATCAAGCAGATTTAACCATCCTCTTCCTCCAACTATTTTATTCCTGCCTGGAAGATACGGTAGTTACTGCACAGGGCTACACAGCTGAACCAGTCTGTGCTTTACTGAATGCTCAATATATGTGCTCAGCTACCACCAATCTACAGTTTACCTGTCCCCAGCAGAAGATGGGAATACATAATGTGCAAAAAAGCATTTATTATGGGCAGTTGTGTAACAACAGAGTCGTGAGGCATCGCTGTGTTCAGGCACTGCTCAATGACACTGAGATGGTGACAACTCCTTAGAGAGGAGAAGAAAGGAAGGCAAGTGTGCCCAAGTGGGGAAGGGCAGCACTGCCACTTGCAGTGGCAAAGGACACTGTGGCAGGGAGAGAAGGGAAGCTCTCCCATTCTCCCTTGTCATGATTGATAAATATCCCATCCCTGGAAGTGTTCAAGGCCAGGTTGGACAAGGCTTTGGGCAGCCTGGTAAGGGAAGGTGTCCCTGCCCATGGTGGGGAGGTAGGAACTAGATGATCTTTGAGGACCCTTCCAACCCAAGCCATTATGGGATTCTATGAAGATACTCCCCAAGCTTAAAGATCCTTTGCTGTTGAATGCAACACATTCACACACACAAATGAAAAGCCAAATGTGGTGTGGAATTATTATCTTGCAATTGGAAACATTAGAAGGTTTTTTTCAATATTTGTTAAATAGCATGCAAACAGCCTCTTGCTGTGATTCAACTCCCTTAATTCTCCCCCAGAGGTCCCTTACCAAGCCTTTGTCTAAAACAAACACACTCAGCTCAAGAAAGCTGGGGCTGACCAAGGATAAATTAAATTTTAGGGTGATTGAAGTGTCCCCTGGAAGTGCTTGTCTCTCTGGTCTTGACTAGAGTTACAAGAGTTACAACTAACCAAGAGTTACAACTAAACAAGAGTTAGAGATGCTGAAATTACAANCTTGTCTCTCTGGTCTTGACTAGATACCAACCAAGAGTTACAGATGCTGAAATTACATGGAATAAGTGCAGGCTGCTGTGGGTGTTTGGAGCCCAGGTAAAATGGATCCAGCACCTTCTGGTCAATGACTTTGGCTGCTACAATTTACAAAGTTAAAGCAAAAATAACCCATTCAACAATTTCACGTAGGAATGGTGGAGGAGCCCACAGGCACATTTCATCTTGTTTAGCAGCACAACTCAAACCTCATCTCTGGCTTATGCAAAATGGCTGGAAACGTTTCGTAACCCCAGTTGACTTCTCTTGATTAACAGCCCGTGTCATTTTTATTTTGGTTACTCTGAACACAGTTGCTATTCTGTGCCCTGATGTAACATCACCAAGATCCAAGGAATCAAACCAGCCTCAGAAGTGATGTACACCAAAAAAAACCCCAAAACAAAAAAAAAAAAACAGTGTAAGACTTGCCAGACAAAGAATAGAAAAGGCTGAAAAAACACTTCGGTGGCACTTTGAAGAGAGGGGATGAACAGTGTCCTAACTCATGACATAACCAAGACTCCAGACAGGACAGAATTAGCTCACCACAAGCTCAAATTAAACCTCCTCTCTAATAAATCCTGATGTGCCACAGGCTGGAGGTGCCAGGGAAGGAGCAGCCTGTGCTCACCAGCCCCTCAGACATCACACTGCACAGCCCCAGGCACTGGCAGCCACAGCCTCTTCTCTCTCAAAATAGCTCCCAGTGTGAGCATTCCCAGAAAACATGGAGATACAATGCAAAGGTAAGATGTGGCATTAGACCAGATCCCAGGTATCTTCTCAGCTCTGTGATTACAGTATAAATCCCATGGAATGTTTATCACATTGGGAAACAAATCACATCTGAAATTAGTTAATGGGTTTTCCCCAGGGAATAAAAGCCTCCTCCCTTTTCCTGTGCCACACAAGAATCCAAAAACCGGGCAGAGCCAGAGCTCTCCATTTCAGCCTCTTGTTTTGTAGACACCCTGTGTGGACACGGAGTTACAGGGCTATCCCCATGGAAGTAGCCTGGCCACTGTCCAGAGGTGTGGAGGACAAGGGTGCTGCGTGAGCCTGTGCAGACCCAGAGCACCATTGGCACAGCCAGGACATGGGCACAGCAGGTTTAGCTGACATGTGCCAGTCCAGGCTGAGATGGACACAGCAGCAGGGGTGTCAACCAGACATCAGGGCTGCAAAGTAACACAGGAAATTAAAAGGAAAACAGAGTGGGTTGTATTAACCCAGAACATTTCAGGTGGAGAGGGGAGCTTGAGCCAAGCTAAACCATATTTGCATTCCTGCAGAACAAGTTAGGTACAGGGTGTTGAGACCAAAGACAACTAATAAAAGATAATTATTCCGGAGACTGGCTAAAATACAACCACCTGTGCCCAAGCTCTGATTAAGTACAGCCTTCCAAACTAATCTTCAATGGAGCACTAGTGGTTTGGGCCCAGACCCAGCCTCCTCTGTCCAAGTTCTGATGAATCAGAGACATTTCACAGCCAAGCCAGCCAACTCCCAAAACCCTTCTGACATGCTACCAGTCCAGGAGGAGAACAGGCTGAGTGCAACAAGGTTGTTTGGGGATTTCAGGTGGATTCTTTCCAATTGTTTAATTACAAGAGGAACTAATGGAGAGAGAATTTCATTTTCACTGCAGCAGTGAGGTTTCCATGAGCAAGCTAAGCAAGGGTACCTTACAGAGACAGAGCCTGACAAGGAACATTCCTTGGGCATTTTGCTTCAGTCTCTATCTTCTACCTTCCCGTTGCTTTCTACTCCTTGCCTTGCTCTTTCTTTGTCTTTAGGTGACACTTTAGGTGTCTCTTTTGCTCCACTTTGTAGCCTGTCTGCACCAGCTACTCTATACCCACAGACCCTCTCCTCCTTCCCTTTCCTACTCAGGATTCAGCCCTTTCTTTGCAACAGCATTCCCACCCCTTCCAAGAAAACCAGCAAGGGCTTTGGCACAGACCCTCCACCTTGTTCTTGCCTTGTCCTCACAGGCAGCTGGCAGGCAGATCCCAGTTCAGCCTTTCCTTTAGGCACAGTACCATGCAGTCATTTTCTTTGGAGCCCAGGCTTATTTTTGCAAACTCCTTGCCCCTTGAGTGTATTTCCAGCAGGCTATTTAAGAGCCTGACATTGTCCCTGCCCAAGTGACTTGCTGTCTGCTGGTTCATCTCCCAAACCCCAGCTTGGATCCCTCTTTCACACATACTGTTGAGTTTAGCAGTTTGCTTAGTAAATCTTATGGTCACCACCTTGACCTGACTCACCCCAGCTCACAGCACTTTATCACTCCTTGCTGCACAAGTGACATGGTTAAATACTCTCCTGCATAGCTGGATCAAGTAACTGGAGCCATGTCCTCAGCATGGTCAGCCTGGCATAGGAAACAGTGTTTTCCTTGGTAGCAAATACCTGGCAGGCAAATGAGTTGCCATCTTACAGCTCCATCTTGCCTCACTTACTGTCAGAAGTGTCTGCTTTGTGCAAAACTGTAAGAACAGGATCCTGTCTCATTCCTGAGCTTTTTGTCTCACATTAGAGACTCACAGGGTATGTAGATTTATATTTTTTGCCATATTTTGTGTCTGACAAAATTGTCCTTTGCATCAATAGGATCCACTATCTGAAGCACATAATCCTTTTCATAGCCCGTTTCTTGGTAAACACTGCAAATAAAGTATGGAGATTTTTCAATCTATTCCTGTCTACTTTTTCTTGCCCATAGATGTCAAGCACTTGAGAAGCAGCAATACATAGCATTTAGCTGGCTTTTATGGCTGGAGCAAATAAAACAAACAAACAAGAGGAAAAGTGATTTGCAGATTTTCAGAGCCTGAAAAATCCTGTGCTCTGGATGAGGCATTAAGAAGTTTGCTATTAAATGCTGCAGTAACTACACTATCAAACAAAGCACTGCAATCTGCTGCCACAGGAACAGAGCTGGAGTCACTTCTTCCCTCACCCATGTGCAGTGTGGCTTTCCTTGGTATCTTAGCAGTGTCCTTGCTCTAGAGCCCCCCAGTAAATCCATACATTATATGGCTCAGATCCCATGCAATTCCTGAATGTCAGGTGACTAATAAGCACTGTAACACTACATCAGCATTTAGAAGACAATTCCGACCCTCTTCTTCATGTTCTGTGTCTTCCCCAAAACCTCCTCAGCCAAAGCCCATGTTCCAATCTCCTCTGGATCTGCCAGACGTAATCTCAGTTGCTCCAGAGTAAGTTTCAGCCTCCTGCACTCATGAACCAGCTGCTTGTTATATTCAGTCCATTATTAATGCCTTTGCTTTTTTGGCTGTGCAAATTTCTCTATTCCTCATTATTTTTATTTTTTCCATTTCACTTCCCTGGAAGTTGATATATTCCTCCCCCTGTCTCATGAGGATCCTATTGCAATCCACAGGGCTAGTGGTTGAAAAAGTCAAAATATACCCTTTTTCTTACAGTACTGGGGATGTTTCACAGTATTTATGGGCGTTTTTTCCTCCTCAGAGGTGCACAAATACAAGAAAGATAAACACACTAGGGAGGAAGTCCATCACAGTTCAGAAAACACAGAAGTGTATCTCCCCCCCAAAATTAATATCTCTGTTCCTAATTGGACTTAATGTTTATAATCAGTCTGTGCTTGTTGAAGGGCCTTATTAACTCGCCAGAGAATAATTATGCCAAGTCACCTTCATACTTCTCATTGAACATATTCCAAGAGATAACCAAAGAAATTAGGAAAAAGCCAATTACGAAGGACAATAAAGAAGCTGGAGACAGACAACTGAGCTGGTGACAGGCAGAGACTGCAGAAACAGATCTAGAGATGCCAGATGTCTTCCTGCTCGGTGAGGAGTGAGAAAGGTCTGGGAGCAGGGCTGTGCCACCTGCCACTGCCAAGGACACGGGACAGCTGTGTACATTCCACCTGGGGACTGTTCTCTGTGCACACATGGAGACATGGACATCTCCATAAAGTGCTGAGGCAGGTGGGAGACAAGGTCAGTGTGGTCAAACTGGCCCAATTCTGTGCACATGGGATTTTGTGCCAGTTCTTCTTAGTGCAGTTTACTGAGGTTTGATGTAACCACTCGTGAACGGGCACAAGTTCACAGCAGAACTGAGTTATTCAACTGGTCACTGACCAGCAACCTCAAGGTCTCAAATGAAATGGCTGATAGTAAAGGTGTTTTCTGCAAATAGACCCAATCCAAAATTCAGGGATCTCTTCCATTGTTTCTGTTTGGACTGGCTCATGGCTCTAATGCACAGGAGGCTGTACAGAAGGCAAGGCTCTGCTGGGAGGAATGTCTAACTTCTGTCTTCTTAGGAATGATGCCCAATTTAAAAGTATCTTTAAAAAAAAAAGAAAAACCCTAATAACAAACAAACCCCCACCCCCACAACACATGAAACCTTGACATTATAACATAACATACATGTTGACATTTTAATATAACATCCTTGGGTGCTACAGGCTCTAAGCACCATGCAAAACACTTGCTTGTTTTTTTCCTGCAGGCAGATCTTCAGCAACACTGACTTGCTGCTCAAGTCCAAGGTCTCTTATTACAAGATTTTTTTTCCCAGCTCTATGTTAACAGCATCACACAAGAAGTGAGATGGTGACACACGCCCTGACAGGAATGCACTGAATTGCTGCACATATGAAGTGTGGATGATAAGTGAAAGCAGGTGAAAGAATGGAAGGCTCAAAGTCAAGTACCAAGAGAGGAACATTTACATTTTGTGTGTGTATATAAATACAGAAGTGCATCAGCTTGACCCTAATGATCAAGTCCCAAGTGGAGCATTTCACGGGCTCCAATTTGTGCAACACATCCTACTGCCATAGAAACCAGACTGCTGCAGGGTTTTTTGCTTTTTTCCCCTCATTATCTGAATTCCCTGACAGCACAGAGAGTGGGCAGCATCCCAAACACACTGAGTTCAGAGGATGTTACATGAGGTTACACCACGTACCTGCCAAGTTCAGGTTTCCCCCAACAGTTGTCAGTGATATTTTTAAATGCCAGTGAGGTGCAATAATGTTGTCTTGCCTGCACAGCTAATGCTTCTCTGATATCTGGCATCTGGGAGGTCTTTTCCAAACTTAATTCTTCTATGACCCCAGATCTGGACAGTAGTGTTTTTTGGATAACTAAGGATACACTGCCCAGAAAAAGTAGTGATCTCTCATAATACAAGAAAACTATCATACAGAAAGAGAAAAGAAATAAAATTTAATATAGGATCAAAATTTCTGTCTATCCAATGATACTTTTTCTAGAAGCTCCTATGGCAGTCTCCTCTTCCAGTTGTCTGGACTCATTCTTAACAAACAATCCCTTCCATGAGGAATAAGTTTCTAACAGCATTAAACACAATAGCTGCAGTTTTTCCACAGAGGGAAGGAGTTGTGTAGCACAACTGTCACTTCCTGTATCAGACCCAATTTCATCCAGCCTGGTAAATCTCACTGCTCTTAAAAGGAACAGGAAGTATTTGAATGACTAAAACGATTGAATGACTGCCTATTATGTACTAACAAAAAATTCCTCTACTTCTTTTGTGTCTTGACCTCACACATTCCTTCAAACCAAGAAGCCAAGTTTTCTCTCTGACCAGTGACTTATATGTAAACCAAAGAGCCACTAAATGCCATTGATTTTTCTCCTTATCTGTAGATGCATCTCAAGCTTTTTTCCACCAAGGCAAACTCCTTCACCAGGTGCCACCCTGGGACAAAGGAAGTCCTTTTCCCAGTCCTCCCTGCAGGCTCACAGCCTATGGAGCTCACATTGGCTTCCTTAAGAGACTTTCTATTTGTACAGTCCAAACTGTTGATATCTGCCCTTTCATTTCTTTCCCCTCATTAGTAATATTAAACCATGTTTTGTCTGCATTATAAAAGCATCCATTATGATAGACTCATTAATGCACTCCCTGGCTCTTTTGGAATTAAATCACTGATAAATTCTATTCTTTAATTTCGCCTTCGTAGAGTTGATGGATGAGCACCATAAACGCCTACGAAGGAAATAAGCCACTGCAGCTCAGTGTTGACAGCTGTTATCAGTGTTATCAGCCACAACAGGCCTCCTCTGTTTGGATTGAAAGGGCAGTAAATGGCTTTAATGCCTCTGTGCCTTGCCTGACTAACCCCCAGGAGCTTACATAATTCATTTAAAGAGGCAAGAAAACATAAAACTCCAGCCTCAGCTCCAGCCCACCTCTGTCTCTCAGTCTGAGGTGCCAATAATCACGATATTCTGGGGTCAGATACATCCACCAAATACAATCAACAGACAGAGCAAAGAATTCAATCTTATTTCCTTCTCATGACCAGGCTTACAGGCACACCTGCAACACAAGTTTCCTTCCTCTGCACACATCTTTGGGCAGTTTTGAGCAGGAAAGCACCAACAATGGCTAAATGTTTTCCACAACCTCCAGTATTTTGAAGGTTTATAGCTCAGCTGATTCTCAGCAGCGTATGAATGATCTCCATCCCTCAAGGTTGTGCTGTTTGTGTAAAATGACCCTTCTCTTCAGCTTTTGCTAACCTGGGTTAGGCAGCAGAAATGGAGAAGTCGGGCTGGAGCACTTTAGAACTTCTGACTCTGCTGTAGCAGATCACAAATGAAATGCTCCTTTTTCTTAAACAACTGCTCACCCCAAGTGGGGGCAGCTCCCCAGGGAGGGACCATCATCATCTGGAAACACGGAACAGTTGCATTTTTGTGAGTCTGAATTGCAATCCTCCATTACTTCCAAGCATTTAATTAGGAGGGACTCAAATTCAAATAAAAGAAAACAAAACCTACTTGTCCCTTATCCCAGAGGGTACCAAAACCTCCCAAGTGAACCATTCTGCAGTTCAGAAAACTGCCCTGCAAATGGCCATTTAACAACTCAAATGTGTGTCCAGCTGGTGGGAGGAAAGCTTCACAAATCTCCGATTTTCCCTCCAGTGGCACCTGCTGTTTGTGAGCACGTTATCAGGGCCAGTGCATTAGGGAAGCACATGGCATGGGGAAGGCACTGCTGGAATGATTCATACTGCATTAATGAAGGAGCAGGCCATCCGTGGGGGCTTGGTCACACAGAAGCTGTTGAACTCAAGAAAATGGGATGTTTCTTACAAAGCTGTGCAACATTTGCTGGGACTCCTTGGCAACAATAATCCTTTTTTTACATTAAGGAAGGAATACTCAGTATTTAACTAGAAGAAGACATCACAATTGTCTGCAGGGATTCTGTTCTCAAGCAGAAGATGGGCTTTCAAATAAACATAATGAAAAGAGGAGTGAAGCCAGAAGGTGTTGCTGCATTTCGGAAAGATTAATCAAGAAACATGACCTGGCTCTTGTCCAATCTCTTCCAGAGTCTGGGAGCATCCACAATTGGATTTTTGCTTTCCATTCCAAACTAAGGTCAGATGTAAGGTCCAGATTCAAACCTCTCAGAGGCCCAGGGCAGGGAGAGCTCAACCATCCCTGGGCTCCTGCTCCCTCCCCCTGGAGAAACCCAGGCAAGGAGGACACAGGGTTGGTCTTTGCCTGCCTTCCAAGCCCAAATGCTTCTATACCAAGTCTCTGTATGTGAAATTACCAGCCAAGCACGGGGCACTTAGAAGCTGAGCAAACAGCCCACTTAAAATCTGTTGGCAAGTGTCTGAGCAAAGTGTTTGTGCTGCTGAGCCGGGCAAGGGGAGGGAGAAAAAACAACACTTAAAAACTGGTAATATGAGCAAAGCCCATTTATATGCAAAATCTACAATTGCCTCCAGGGATTCATTAGAGAAGGAAAGAAAATTTGCTTCTGTTCGTTTGGCAAGGCAGATTTATTAATGGCTGTGAAAAAATTAGCACTCGCCAGCATTTCCCCCGATAATAAATGTATTTGTTGTAGACCAAGTCTAGTTTAAAGGGCAAAGAGCAGTTCACAGTTCAAAGTGAGAAAAGGATGAGCCAAGATTCAGGCTGGCCCTAATTTCAAAAGGGACTATAAGCCACTGCAGGACATTAGCATCACTATTAAAGGCAGTTTGCATCATCTGCGTTATGTTTATTTTCTAACCAAAATATGCTTAAATTGTAACTCCTGGAGTTCAGCCTAGCTCTGGATGGGAATTTCCAAATATCCTGAATTGCTTTAAATCCTTCTAAGAGAGGAACATTTAAGCCAATCCTCACTTTCCCACATACTGAGAGAGATTAGATTTGATCCATAGCTTGGGGTTCACATCCCAGAGATCCTTGGGACAGCTCTGTCCTTTCCCTGCAATTGTTGTTTTTATGGATTACACAGAATCACAGAATTACCCAGGTTGGAAAACACCTTTGAGATCAAGTCCAACCTATTACCCAACACCATCTCATCCAATAAATCATGGCACTCAGTGCCACATCCAGTCTTTTTTTAAACATTTCCAGGGACAGTGACTCCACCACCTCCCTGGGCAGCCCATTCCAAAGGCCAATTTCTCTTTCTGTGAAGAATTTTTTCCACAGGAGAATAATGAGCACAGGAATTAGAAGTGACCCACAGCCCTCACCCAGACCCATCCTACTCTGCTCAGTGGAGAAGCCCTTAATTTCCTGATGCACAGCACAGAGGGAAGCAGTGCACCTTGATTCTCCCAAATCTATTCCCTCATTGCTTCCCCATCTCAACCAACAAGAAGGAAATACTCCCATGTGTGCTCTCCTCCCCTCTCTGAAGATCCTCAGTCAGTTTAATGCCTCAGCTTATTCCCCTTGTGTTACCAAAAAAACCCCAAAACTTCTCTTCTCCAATAAACCCAACTGTCTCCACGACATCAAAGCTGTTAATCAGAAAGAGCTTCCTGCATTTTTTCTCCTTGTAATATCAAGGATTTTCACATAAAGCCTCTCCAGAAGTACAACAGTGAAAGTTCCAGGTGTTGTGCACCAAGTACAACAGCAGCAGTGATGTCAAACTGTTAGTTCTGGTGCTCACAGAAAGAAAGGGCCAAACAGTAACACCCAGCACTTAACCCGTAGTTATTCTCCTCAAAGGAGGCCCAGGGGAGGACTTACTCATTAATGATTTTTGGCCATTTGGAAAACATGAGTTATTTAATAAGAAATGCTTACTTTCCACTGTCTCATCATTATCAAATACCTCGTCATTAGATCAGCTTGACTAATGGGATCTTAAATTCTAATTAGGGGCTCTAAATGTGACTTTCACACAATATAATCATAAAATAAATGCTAGTCAAAAAGACATGAAAGTGCTTTCCATTGGAAAGTGCAATTTTTTCCAAAATTACATCAGACAAAATTTTCAGAAGGAAACGGTGTTCTTCTGGTTCCTCAAGCCCTCAAAAGTATGTATCTGAATCAGAAACTCTTCACTGTTGTTATTTCTGTATTGGTGTAGCCCAGGAAGCTCAACTGCATCCTATTTAAAATTCCAAAGAACTTGCCTGGGCATCTGTGACACTGTAACTGTGTGACTGCATTTTCCAATTACGATCCAGGCTGCTCAGTTGTTCCAATACACTCCAAGTTATTGAGGACTCTATATTCCAATGCAGAAACCTTTCAGTGGTCCAAGGTCCAAGCAGAGAACCAGCAAAGAGGGATGAACCTTCCATGCTTGAAATGTTTGCAGGGAATGGGTTTCTGTTCACAACAGGGCCAGGAAGCTCCTGCCAAAAAAGACAATATTTCCTGTTTCCAAGTGTGCATCCAATCTGTTACTCTCTGGACCCATAGCTGCATCTGTTACTGCTGATACAGGACACTCTGCCAATAGATTAGTATTTTTGGAGCTTGCATGAATTATTCCACTGTGTGCAGTGGTTTTGTTCCACTGGTTTCTGACTGGTTGCTAATAAACCTTATAAATAATTTTGTTCCTGATCAGAGGAGTTTCCAGAATTACAATTACCCGTGAGAAGCCAATAAAGGCCATAGCTATGGTGCAATAATGAATTTGTAAATTAAAGTTTGCTTTGCCCTTGAGTCAGAGCAATTAGCATCACACAACCCTCCTGCAGAGCAGCGATGCAAGACTTCTCAAAAGCCATTTATTGTTGACACAGTCAACAACTTACACTTGGGAGTCCATTGTGCACCAGAAACAGAAGTTTTGACAAACTCAAGCAACAGCCAGGCTGAGTAAACCATGGCTGGGGTTAACCTGGTTCTTAGGCTCTGTCAGAAGCACCAATTTAACACCCTCAATACCTGTGAGCAAGGACAAGTGGGAAGTGCTGCCCAGCAGAGCTGTGAGCGAGGACAGCTCAGCAGGGGAAGCAGCACAGCCCATATCCCAACACTCACCTGCTGTTACTGCACACCTCGGCCTCCTCTCCCCTCATACATCTTAGTGAAACTGTCCAAAGTACCAGTGTCACCTCTAGCTTTGGATGTTCCCATATTTCACCATTAGTACAAGAACTGACAAGTGTGGCAGCCTAATTCACGAGTTTATACAGAGATCTGACAACATCCTCCTCTCTGCTCAGCAGCAGTTGCTGATAAAGGCACCCTGACCAGTCTGATTCCCTGTATTTCTTTCACAGTCTCTATATTTTTCTGGGACAAACACAGGACTTTGGACATTTGCTCTGGGACATTTGCTACCCATCCAGTTTTCCTACCATGAGGGCAAAGGTGCAAACTGAGTATGACCCACCACAGACACTGAGATCCTCATCAGCCAAAGACAACTTCTTTTACTGACAAAAAACACTGAACAACACGAAATGTTATATACTTTTTCACCTGAATCCCCTCCCAGAACAAGATCACTGCCGTCAACGGAGACAGAGCCAAGACATCAGGATCATTTGAGGGCAGTGATTGCACAAACTCAGCCAGAAAACAAAACTAGCTGAAAAAGCCCTCCTGATATCACCCCTATGCCTCCAAGTGAATCACTTACCAACCCAGCGTGGCAAAGAAATAGTCTCCCTGTGAGGCTCCTACACATCGGTAGATACCACAGATACTTAAGCACTTGCCTGAGGCCGTAGAGACTCAGATCTGGGGAGAGAGATTAAGCTGGAGAAGTCAAATAAGGACTGCAAATGCTCCTATGCTTAGAGGGGAGAAAGGCAGAAGAAATTAGACTGAGGCTGGAATAGCAGCAACACTGAAACTAGAACAGCAATATTCTGTCATTGCAATTCGACCTCAAGGATGTTATTAGAAGAAACATTTTCAGATCTGGATAGAATGTAAAAAAGATAAATGGGCTTGATTCCTGACAGGATCCCAGCCCTCCTGGGTGGTAAGAGGAGAGCGGATGACTGGGGGCACATTGGGGTTTTTCAGTCTGATCGTGTTCAGCCTCATGCAAAGGCTACAGCAAAGGAATGCTAATATGTCCTGGAATATAGACCCAAGATCAGGATCTGCAGTTAACTTCAGGCTCTGCATGGCACTGGTGTCAGGGTAGCACTAGGACTAGACATGGTTACCCAGTCCCAGCAGAGACCAGCCCTGAACCTGCTCGTTTTCAAAAGGTAGGACTGCACAGATAACACAGTGCCTGCAGAGCTCTGACAGAAGCTGCATTCTTTGCCTGGGTTACATCACAAAATTCCACCTGATAAATACCACAGATACTGAGATTATTGCACAGAAAGGTGTAATGAAATCAATTGCTTTAACAGTAGAAATGCAACAGCTCCTCGTTATTTTTTCTTTGCTGATAAAATTCATTATGTCATTTTGACACGTTCTCTAGCAAGACCAGCACCTTAAAAAAAAAAAAAAACAAACAAACAAAAACCAACAGGATAAAGAGATTTCTTGTTTCTGTTTTGATGTGCAAAAGTCCCCCAAAAAATCCTTCCCATTGTAACACGATCCAAAACACACTTCCAGCATCCAGTTTCATTTCCCAAGTTCAGCATAACAAAAGAGAAACGTAAAAGCTTCACACGTTCGCTGTGAAGTATGAACCACTTCAAGGTGATAACTGTACAGTCTTGAAAATGAGTAAACTCTGGGAGATGAACAAAGAAGGGAAGAAGAAGAAAACTACTGAGACTTGAGTGGCTGGTCATTGGAGCTTTGACTCTTTAATTAATGGTCTTTTCCTGGCAGAACTGCACGGAGGAAAAAATAGCCATAGCACAGCAGTAGCACAGTCGTTTGCAAGTCTGCACTTCTGATTACCATACAACAGCCAGGAATAATTGCAAAGTTCCCACATTTATTATAACCTTGGGAAACACTGACCTTGCTGTGCTACTTTACAGCACACTGCTCACAGCACTGTTCTGTCAGCATTACCAGCAGAACTTAAAAGTTAATCTTAACTTTCAAGTTTGACCTTCTTCCTGATTAGAGACGATTTTGTGTCATGGCAAGAGTCAAGAGCAGTTGCTCAAAATTCTAAGAAAACCAGCATTGTTGGAGAATTCATAATTGGTAAAATTTGGTAAAAAAAAAAAAAGGATAAAGCACAGCTTTAAATGTGAGGGTGTTCCCCTCGAGTGGACTGTGCACACAACACATGCACACACTCAGCAAGGATGCAGCATGGGGGGGTATAATGCTCTCAGAATCATTTCCAGGCCTTTTATTCTGCAAGTGGTGTCTGATTGAAGTTGATACAGAATAGGACTCACCAACCTTTTAACCCTCAGCAAAGTCACCAAGAAATATATTTGTAATGACACCCAGCAACTGCAATATGTCCAAAAGGGTCCCTATCTCCCCTTGAACTCAAAAATGACAAAAAATTAGTACTACAGTAGCATAATAATTGCTTCTGAGGTTTCTCTATTGGTTCTCCCTCATCTCACACCCAAATTATTAGTAATGACTCATTGGGAAGCCCCAAAAGGGTATCAGATCAAGTGCTGGTTACTGATAGTTGAAATAAAAGTTACTTCTGCAAGAGGCTGAAGGAACAAGGCTAAACTAATAGGGGAGATATGCATTAAATAAGCAATTCTCCCCTCAGCTGGCATCAACTTTATTCCACCTAAGACACAGACACAGAGCACAGATCTTAAAAGATTTATTAAATCACCTCATGATCTCTGCAGATTAAGGAAATATTTCTGCCATACACAAAACCTCTAACATGTTCTTTAAAGATTATCTTTTGTTTGTTTCGTTTTCATCCTTTCCAAGCAATAAGTACAACTTGGGGTTTATAAATAATTAATACTACTATCCCATTTGATCCTTTGGAGAAAAACATTTCCTAAAATTTATTTTTCTCTCTCAAAAGTTTTGCCCATCTGGTATGTTTTCTAACCTCAGGAAGTAGAAAAAGAGGAACATTTCAGTTGTGTTGCTTTGACTTCTGAAATAAGGTCATTAGC
This sequence comes from Calyptomena viridis, assembly GCA_013390005.1. Classification (NCBI taxonomy): domain Eukaryota; kingdom Metazoa; phylum Chordata; class Aves; order Passeriformes; family Eurylaimidae; genus Calyptomena; species Calyptomena viridis. The sequence goes on along the minus strand of WEIV01017824.1, from coordinate 158,343 downwards.
TTAGTTTGAAAATGCCCATGTGTTCATCTTCACAACAGCCTTTGTAAGGAAGGTTTTATGTTTCTTCATGGCATTTGTTCTTTTTCAACCTCTTCTAGTCAAAAGTAAAATATCCAGCTTTTCATCCCCTTTTTTATACCCGAGACTGCTGATAAAGGTGGGATGCAACATTTAAAGATCATTTCACAGTCTGTCTTACAAAAACAGAACATTCTGAAAAAGTCCACCAAACATGTTCAGCAAAAGAAAAAGCCACAATAGTGAAATGAGCAAGTTTTCCCACTGAGTTTCCAAATTCTTGCAATAAAAATGAAATTCTCACTTTCTAAGAAGTGATGCTTCAGAGCAGGTGACTGGTGAGAACTTCCCTACAACAGCAGACAACAGAACCCCAAGGAGTTGGAACTCCATTTTTAGGGTGAGATTAACACACCAGAAGCCTTCAATTTTTTTTTAATTCTGATAACAATGATGGAGTCAGAGGAGAAGGAAGGAGGATACATTTCAAGAAAGCTACTAAGGTCACCCGAGGGTGGTTGTTGGTGGAATTATGTTTGTTCACTAAGCACATGTCCCACTCACATCCAAGAAAACTTCCCAAACTCGTGAAGACAGGTCCACAGAAGAGCATTCACAGAATGAGGCTGTTTTGCTCTCAAACTACATTTCCACTGGGCTTTTCAAGGCAGCTGGAGCCCCAATCCCATGGGAGCCAACCCTGTTAACATGGGCTCTTTGAAACAGCCACATTTCCTACAACAACAACATATCCATGCCAGGCTCAAGTGTTTTCTAGAAAATTCCTTCTTTATGTCCCCATTCAGAAAGATTTTTGAAATGCTGAGAGGATGAACACAAAGATCAGTTCAACACACGTTCAGTGCTCTCAGGGCTGAAAGCACGTTCCTCAGTCTAATGAAGTCTAAGATTTTGCAACAGGGATATATTTTCAGATACCAGGGGCTTTTTCCCCCCCCACTTTTCACCCACATGAGATTCCCCACATAAGCCATGTAATTGCTGCCCAAAATGGCAACATACACTCTGCAATTATCATTAGAGTTAATTAAAGCCTCTCTGCCATAGGCAGCTTGAATTGCTGTTTGCAGTCAAGTCTCTGAACATGCTGCAGGTAATTGAAGGAAAAGCATCAACCCAAAATTGTTGATTTTCTTATTGGCAAGGCTTTGATAATTTGATTTTGGTCATCACACATTTCTAAAAATAAAAAATTAGTTTTCTCTGGAGGCCTAGTTCTCCCCTTCAGCACTCTCCATTAAGTTATTTTTGTGTTTCTAGGGCACTTAATGTACTGAATTTTGAAAATTTTAAGATAAACGAGTCCGAAAGATGTTATCCCAAAAAAATCTTGTGTACAGGAGGGAAAAGGACTTTCTGCTTCTCAGAGCACTGGCACCAGGTACCCAGGCAAGGTCTATGTACCCCAGGGCATCAGCCAGAATGGGAGGGAGACACAGAATTTAACAAGTCACTTTGGTCAATCAGCTGGAGACAATCAACTTTTGCAAGACCTGAATACCCTCAGTCTCCATTTAAGCACAGAAGAACAAGAAATGCTCAGCAACTCCAGCTGTTGGGGCAAAATATTTATCATGGATGCTTAGAGAAGCAAGATCTGCCTAAAAGTACAATTTCCATCCCACAACAAGGACTGATGGCTCTGGTTTCTGACCTCGCCCTGAATCCTGTCCCCCCACCCCAACTCCACTCTGCTTCCCAGGGCACACGTTCAGGACTCAGCCCTATAAAAATTGCTGGTCTGGAGCACAGGGAGACCCAGCCTGGAAGAGGGAGCGCCAGTAATTTAATTTCTGCTCTGCCTTGAGACTGGTCCCTGCTCTGCCTTGGTTCTCCCATCCCATGAGCTGAGAAATACAATCAAAACTGTTGTACAGACACCTCCACAGCCCAAATGCCCCAGCTATCATTGGTAAAAGCCAACAAAACTCAAGTACACTTTCAAGTGTACACTCAACTTCAGTCTGTTCTAGTTGCACAGGGGGGAAAGAATACTTGCAAAGCATCACTTGAGAGCTCTTACATTTGCCTTCTCTGGGGATTCAGACTTACCTCACTTTCTATCTTTGCTCCTTTGCTGCCATTATCCCCAGAGAGCACATTTAAGAGCTGGGTCTCCTCAGGAGCACAGCTGTCTCTGAATGAACCCATCCTCTAAGCCATGTTGATAAGCTCTATATAGACACCATGCTACCCAGACTACTCATTTTGTGCCTCCCTTTCCCAAAGAAATATTATTATCTTTCTTGTCTCCTGGTAAAGTGGCAGAAGGGTTACAATTACAGCAATATTTTGCTACCAGCACTGGAAACCTGAGTAGGTCCTGCAGAAACACCCAAGGTCAGCAGGTCAGTGAACCTCTCCTGGCTCCTCTGCATTTTAAAACACACTCTTTGAGGGCTGATGATGCCAATGTGCTACTGAGCACAGGGTTATTTTTGTGCTGCAGGGGGTGCTGCCAATATAGAACAGTGGTCACTTAGTAAACTGCTCTGACCCCACCAAAACTCATCTCTCCTGGACATTCTTCCTGCCTTGACCTCCTCCAAATTCAAGCACAGAAGTACACAAGGAAGCCAAAAGGAAGGGTGTACTATCCATCTGGAAGAGAGAATTCCTGATGGCAACCTCACTGCTGTCACCCAAACCAAATGGTTCAAAGGCAGGTCTAACTAAATCCAGAGAAGCTCTGGGCTTAGATCTGTAATGCTGGTAGCACCACCTTCTGATGAGGTGAAGAGCAGTAACAAAGAGGGATCTTGGCATGCACTTCAAAGACCCTCTCACCTTCTCCTGAGGTGTCAGAGCACCCCCAAAACCAGAGCTCTGCAGTGCTCAGGGAGGGGTTAAGCACTGCACTGGAGGCACAGAGGCAGGTCAGGGGCTCAGCACAAAGCTGCCCTCAGAGCTGGAGCTCCTGGGTGTGGGAAACCACCAGGCAGAGCTTCACCAGTGCACAGACAGAAGGTCAAAATATACAGCAACCTGGCTAGAATGGTCTGGACAAGTCAGCCTGGGCAATTCCAAGCACACAAGTTCCTCTGAGAGCTTTGCAGCTCTCCCTGCACCAAATCCCAGGAGTGATCTGCCCCTTTAGAAATGTACAGCTGAGGGGTAAACACACAAAATTCACCCAGGTTTTTCAACTTGAAAAAGAAGGGGAAAAACTCCACATCGCCCCAGCCATTAAGAAAAATTTTCTCCATGTCCCTATTAGTTTCCTCCTCAGCCATAAAGCTGATTTTCCAAGAAGCTACAGGGAGTGGCATAAAAATAAATTCATTTGTAAAAAGCACAAATGAAACATTACATGGACGCAGCAAAGCACTCCTCCAGGAAGATCAAACCCCAAATGCTGTTGAAAACCAAATGGGTTTTAATGAATGGCAGACCTTAGTCCAGCAATAGATAATCAGAGAGATTAGTGGACATCTGATTAGATCAAAGTCTCTGAACATGACTTAGAAACCACATCTGGGCCTGGTCACTGAAACCTGAAGGCTGAATTCTGTGTTAAGAGGAATCTTTTTGTGTGTGTGTCTTTAATCAGAGGAAGAAGAAAAGCTGTTTGAAAAGTGCCTTGACAGGCATGAGGAAGATAAGCTTGAGATCACAAAGACAATAATGTTTGTTAAAGAGGAGACTGGGGATTATCATCACAAATATGCATAAGCTCCATTCTGTAGAGTAAAGCATGTCATTATTAATAATACTACTTATCCCTCTTAAAACATTTTAGGATTTCAAGTGCTGTACAAATACTAATCACTAAGCAAAGGTGCCAAAGAATCCTTTCTATATCCTGCTGATTGCACAGACTGAAAGCACAATAAGTACAACGTGTACAATGGCAAGCACAGGCCTGAACAATCACTGGAGTTAATAATGTTACAAGAAAGATTGTGCTCTAAAGGGAAAAATGGTAGTGTGCATCCATTAGGAAACTACTCCTAGCTGGGACTGAGGGGGGAAACAGCAGGTTTGGAGGGAGCAGCTGGTGCTGCTGGGAGGGAACTGGAACACAGAGGAGAAATGAAAACATCTACAGATGAGGACAAAAAACGTCTTCAAAAGAGGAGACCTGGGAAAACTCTGCAGATGTATTGGGGAGCAAAAGGTGAGGCTAGGACAAGGACTTCAGAGCAAAAGCAAAGTTGTTAAATCAGCCAAAAAGGAAGGTGATGGATCTTCAGTTTTGCTTTGTCAGAAATGGAGGAGAAATCAAATTAATGACTGACTGAGCAAGACTGGGCTCATTCCTTGGCAATAGGAATGAGGGACAAACTACATGAATTTTAGGTAATGATGGAAAACCATTGCCAAGTTTGGTGAATACTGGCTAGAAAGCTCACAAGAATTAATCCTTTCTGGTCCTTGAATACTTGGGCTGCCCAGCAGCAATTTCTGCAGAAGTGCTCAAACAGAATGCATAAAGAGGCAAAGTGTGTAATCATACAGAGCCATCCTTCTCCCAGCAACCCAGAGAATAATCAGAACTCCCACTGCACAAATGTTAATCACTGCATCTGCTGATCCCCTCCCAGGATCCCACCAGCCAGGGGCACCCTGTGATTCCACCTCAAGAGCTCTGCCCTAAGCACCCACCTGAAACTAATGCAAGCAAAAATGGTTCTTCATCTTAAACCCTCTCTCCTACTATGAGGGCACCGTAAACCTGAGCTTTCTGTCCTCAGCTTTCAGTCAAATATAAACAGAAAAGAAAATCTAATTATTGACAAACATGTCCCTATTCCTGATGCAGGAAGAACAGAGAGCCCCTGCTCTGTTGCTAAAAGAGAAGCTGTGTGAGCTGCTGGGAAGGTGCAGAACAAACTCAAGTGCACTTTTCAGGCAAGTCCTGTATGTCCCATTCCCATCCCTCCAGTAATGGCTGTGTTGTCTCCAAGGTAACAGGAGGCAGAGCCTGAGCACTGTGCTAAATGAAATTGCCTCTTTAACATTTGTTTGGTGTTTCATGGTTGATACAGAAGATGCTACAAACACCACAGTAAAATCCTCTGGTCCATTCTGAAGGGAAAACACATCAAGCAGTGAAGAGGTCCCAAACTTTGCTTCTTTGAAGTTCTGGCAGAGCATCTTGGCCTGCAGAGAAGCAAGATTAATGCTTTCCACATTAAAAATGCATAAAGCACAGTTCACCTCCAGGCATCAAGATTTTTGAACCTGTTTAGTGATTCTTGGTACTCTTTACTTTTAAATACTCACATGGTCTATTTAACCAGTTTGACTTGTAAAAACTGCCTGAGGTTGAGGGCCTTCAATGTGTCCTATCTCAGGGACACGCAGATGAGTAAAGTTTCATGAGACTTGTATCTGTGCCTCCTTCTGAAAGTTTTAACCACTTTTTTCCCCTTTTCTACTGAACAAATTAAGCAGGAGCCTAGCAAGAAGGACAAGAAAAGAACTGGTTTTATTAAGTGAGTATTTCCTATTTTTCTATTTTATCTCCTTTTTTTGAAGTGTTTGATCCTAATTGCTGTTTCTGGTAATTCACTACTTGTAGTTTTCATTCTTAAATCTGATATTTCCGAAATCCATTCTCATCAGACAGCTACACATTTTGGTATGTCTTCTCTGGGATTGCAGAAATACTTTCTCTTTCCACAAAAGCTAAACACTTCTTAGCAACAGACAGCAATACCACCAAATTCCTCCAGTGCCCTTGGATGTGTTTTGGATGTTTAAAACTCAAAGGAACAGCTGTCAAATGAGATGATAATTGTGCTGGCAGCATACCCAAGGAGAACTAGTGAAATTACCCTCCAAAGAATATATGCTACATCATTTGTAAGTAAAAAATTAGGTTTCCTTATCACATGGAGAGAATGTGTGAAATAAGAAACACATCTGAAATCAATGCTTTCTGAAAGATGTAGTGAACCAAATGCCTTGCTGGAAGCTATAAGACACACACAGAAAAGGCCCCTGAGGCCATGGCAGCACAGTGCCATCACTGCCAGACTCCAGAGCATTTGAGACAGACTCCAGGGAGCAAATGAACTGTTGTGACCTTTCAAAGAGCTTGTGGCACTGAAAATCCCTACGTGTTACATTAATGCTCCTTCCTTCAGTATGGCATTGCAGAGACATCTAAAGAACTTCCACATCTGCCAAGCTGAGAACTGGGTACTCTTGGACTCACTTCTTCATTTCTGATCCAAGTTACTTGGTATAAAGTTGTCCAGACCCATAAAAAGTGATACCATGCTCAGGTGACACCATAACCCCTCTGTTGTTATTGAAAGCTTCAGGACTGATCTCTCCAGCAAAACCTTGAAGGAGACTTCCACTCTTAGGAAAATCCTTAGAAAAATGCTGTAGCAGAGATGAGCAGGGAATTCCTAAACTCCTACAAGGTGGACACAGCACTGAGCCAGGGTGACTGAACAAAGACAAGGGTCACAGCAACCCATTAAAAGATAAACTGCTCAAATGGGCAAACATTTTCCACAGTATTTTCAACAGCAATTTTCACATTTTGCAGAAAACCTTCATCAGGTAGAAATGAGAAAAGCATAAAAATTGGGAAATTACTTGTGAAATGGCTCCTTTATTCTGTGGATTTTCCAACAACATTTGTACAGAGCTGAGTGCTCCCATTGCCCATCTAGGATCAAAGGGCCTGGATTCTCTCTTAGCCAGAGTTATGTAGCTTTTGAAGCTTATAGTATTGGAAAGAACATGTTTCTATAATTTATCTGACTGTTTCTGCAGAAAGATTGGGTTGGATTTTCTTAAAATCATCATTCCCCTCCAATTTTCCTCTTTCTTATTGATGCTTTCGATGTCCCAGCAAGTGGAATTGCAAATCAGGCTTGTGGTTTCTCATCTACATCACTACCTGACCAGGGAAATGCAGTCTTGGAAGAATTTATTATTCCTGTCCCTTATCAGTACAAAGTAGGTGCAAGAGAAGCATCAATAATCACAGAAGGACCTTTAATTTGAAAACTTCTCCTGTTCTCACAGCATAATTAATAACCCTTATGTCTTACATTTGGTTACTGAAACTACTCAACTACATTTAGTGTAATTCAGCAACATAAAAGAAATTGCATGTGTGTGTGTCCATAGGCACATCTGTGGATTTCCTATCTGTCTGTATAGATTTTCTCTGGAAATTTCTAGACTGAGCATTAGATGTGTGCATAGAATTGAGAATTTCATTTGTGGTAACTAGCTCAATGTTAAGAAATGTACTTATGACTGTCTGAAGTGTATGTGGAAGTTGAACAGCCCTGCAGAAGTTGCTGGAGCTGTGGAACTACTTTTACCAGAAATTCTGAAAAAGCCCCAACCCTAAAGCCATGAGAGATTTCCCACCCCAAAACTTGCTGGCAGGATGAAATATGAGAGAGATAAGAAGAGCTGGCTCTCACAGGGCCCTTTTCTCAATGCCTGCTGAGATCCATGAGCACTTCAGAAGAGAGCCCTGTACTTTTAACAAGATGCTGCCCCAATCTCAAAGGCTTTCCCCAATCTCAAAGCCACAAGCATTTCCTTCCTTGTTTAAAGTTATTCCTGTTTGTAATTGTTCTTTTCCATCTTTTTCAGTAGGAAATACTGAGAGCAAAAAAGTTGCCTGCTTAAGCAAGAGAAACTGATGGTATTAAGAATACATGGCAGAGTCTCAGTCTTCACAAGCCCTTGCTGTCAGATGGATCTTGGTTTCCCACCAATAAATCCAAGGTGCTGTCTTTTAAATCAGTCTCCCCTTGCTTTCCCTCCTCCCCTACACAAATTTGGAGAGGCAACCACTGGTGCTGCTGGCACCAGTCCTTAGGAAGGAAAAGAAATACTTATGTAAAATAAACAAATCACTACCAGCATCTTTCTGTAATATGTCCTGAAGGTTCTCTCTGTCAGACACCCTCAAATACACATCCAGTCCTGTTCCATGGGAGTTGGAGTCACAATTTATTTGAACACACCCACAAAATCAGAACAGTCTTTCATCATCACCTCATGCCCAATTCCTTTTCCACATGATTTGCGTTTCCTGCCTTTTGCCCCATTAACATTTTATCGTGGAGCACAGAGTGTGTTTGAGCAGCTGAAGCCAGACAAGAAGCTTGTGCATTCCAGCCAGGGAAGATGGATTTCCCTTCAGCATAAGGAATTGCATAACCACTATATGAATATATTTAAATACCCATCATGTCATTACAAATGTACTTGGGTTGGTACATTTGCACAGATCTGCACTTCATGGGGCAGAGGGGAAGAACCACATGGCATTTAAAGCAGTTGCTACTGGAGAACTGCAGAACAAAGAGGGAAAGAAACATCCACCACCTTTCTTCTTATTCCCTGGTAGCCATACAATAATCCTGTTCCCTAATGAGCACACAATTGCACCTCAGTAATGCACAATCTAACACTTAAATACCTTCTTGTTCTCCTAGCAGGAAGTCTCCAGGGTTGTACATTCAAGTCATATTGGGAGATGAAGCAGAACAAAATTATGCAGTGAACAGTTGGAGGAGATCCAGAAAAGAGAAGGAAGAGAAACTGAAGACCTGACAGGAGAACAAACCAACAACTGGCAGAGCTAAGGAGGAGTTTTGAAAAGGAAAGTGAAATGTTTGGATGGCAGAAAGGCTTGATGAAATAAATGTTTCTTCTGGGAACATGAGCTTTAGCTTGATCAGATAACACATCTTATCCACGGCTTCGTGAAAACCAGAACTGAGCTTTTAAAGGAAATCAAAAGAGTCAACAGGGAGCCAACAAAGCAACAAACTATGAGAAAACCCTATTTGTTTTCCACTCCAAGGTCACTTTCTTTCCAGAGCATCTCCAGAGGAAACTCCATCCCCTTCAACTTCACAAGATGATCTCAATCCATATCACAAGATCTTTTGGGCACTCAGCTTTGTTGAGTCAGGTGATGTTTGAGATAAACCTCAGAGCCACTTATCTGTAAACTACTGTCATCAGGAAAATAAGGAAATTTGGTTCTGGGAGTAAACAGGATCAATTTTTCAGTGATGAATCTCAGTTGGAAGACAGAGGTTAAGTGTTATTTTTTTTTCTAATGGAATTTGCAGAAGAGAGTCACTCAACAGAACAATGCCACAGGAATGAAAAGTGAAAACCAAAAGCATCCTCCACACCCTTGTGTTAATTTAATGGTGAAAGGCTTAGGAAAATATTACAACATAGACGAAAAAAGGACTCTGTAAAAAACTCCATTGCAGGTTAAGAATAAGAAGGAATACACCAACAATGCAAAAGATCCCAATATTAACCAATTTCATAAAAATTTGTAAGCTCCTCCAGGATTAATGGGATATTCTATTCATGGAAGACCCCAAATTCAAAGCAGCCTGCAAACCATACGAAATCAAACCACCACAAGAAAATCACACAAAATGACCCCCACACTTCCTTTCCAATATTCTCGGATGGCTCCAATCACTCATTCCAATATCTGGTGGCCTAAGACTAATCTGTGCCAGCAGAAATACATATATGTATTTATTAAACACATTTATGATAGTGTGACTCAATCAAAATTACATTATAAACCTCATAAGAAATATTACCCAATTTCCACATATTTTATTTCTCCCTGCACAATATGGAGAAAATAGGAACTCAAAAACATACCTTCCCACAACTTGAGCTACTACAGACCAAAAGTAAAGACTCAAGGAACAGCCTCTATTGTCTTGGCTTTGCTTCACATCATATTTTATTGTCTAAGGACTGAAACCAAAGAGAATCACACTCAGGAGGAGGAACAATACCCAGGAGAGGCTTCCAGAGGATCTGAAGAGCCAGTGAAGGGACAAGCAGACCCTGGGATAAGTAACAGCTGTATGGATTGAGCCTCATCCTCCCTCCCTAAAACCTGAGAGAGGGATTCAGACACATCTTTGGGGCACATGCTGCCTGCTCATCACTATCTAAACACAGCCAAAGTAACAATTCTCTATTTTTACTCCACATCCTCTTACCAATGAGAAATGTGTGTTCATCCTAATAGTCTCGACATCTTGCTGTTCAGGTTATTTAACACAAAAAATTGCCCACAAGAGCTGGGCTTCATTTTCCCTTTCATTACTGGGCTCCTCAGGAACACCAGGCTTCTGGCAGTGCTTTGTTTTGTTGTTAAGAGAAAGCACCACATCATTTTTTCTGGAAGAACAAACCACTGTCACAGAAACATTTTTTTTTTGCCACAACAGCTGCCCAGAAAGCTGTCAGGAGCAACCTTTTGTCTCCTAGTTAATCTGCACCAGGAAATGATGAAGTGATGGTAACAAACAGCCTCTCTGCAGCTGAGAAATCCTTCCCCATCACCATGTGCAGCCCAGGGCAGCCTGTTGGTCCCCAACCTGACCTGATTAACACCAACCCACTACTACAGATGCTTCACACTGTGAATAATCAGGCACACACAGGTTGAACTCCTGGTGCACACTCAAGAGGGCATTAGCTGACATCAGCTGTGACACTCTCAGTTGGGTCCCAGTCTCCTAATAGAGCCTCTTCTCTTCTTAATAGCCCAGTTATTAGGAACCAGAAGATGCAGTGATTTTTAGGGTCCAATCAGTTGCACAGATGCAGGCTGTGTTCTTTACAAGAGGCCAGGAGGGGAAAAAAAATCCCCAGGATTATTTAAGGAATATGTAAATGTTCCACAGACACCTCTCTGAGTGGCCTTTCTGACCACACTCTGTGATTCAGACATTAAGATCATTAATTCCTTCCCAAAAAGGCTTCCCATAAATAAATAGTGCAGGAAGTCAGGGTCATTAATTAAAGATTTTTCCTGAGAAGCTACAAGATGAGCCTTTGGGCACCTGATTGCTTCTGGAAAAAAGCAGGGGAGAGTAAAAAAAAATGGTTTTAGACAATGAATGCTTCCATAGGAACACGACCAGTGGGTAAAGCCATGAGCCTGCCTGTTTGCAAGTGAGCAGAGATGCAGCCAGAAGATCTTGTGTCCTGTAGCTCCCAGAATTTTGGGTACAGAGCCTCCAGTCAAGGGGCTCAGTGCCCTTCATTTCTAAAACAAAGCTAAATGTAACTTTCTGCATTTAGAATGTTTGCTGATATCCATAAGGGAAGAGATTTTAAACTTAAGGAGAAGTATCCTAAAGTTTTTGTCTTTTTTTTTGTAGAGTACTTGGAAGTTCCTACTCCTACCAAACTGGCTCTGTAACTAGGTAAGACACCCTCTAACAAGTCAAACATTTCTGCTTTGCCACATCTCTTATTCCTTTATGCATTAAAATAATATTTTCTGTGTTTCATCTGTCTATTCCTGTTCTCTGAGCAAGGAATGGGGCTTCAGTCATCCTTTCAAATTCATTAGTTTCATTTAACTCCCCTACTCTGCTTACAGACTGGTGGGGAGACCTGGAGCTTTTAACATCTTCTTGTTCCAGTCTCACACTGACAGGCACCATCCCCAAACTTGCCTTTTCTTATTCTGCCCCACCACATCACTCAGACTCAGGCAGCAGCTCCCTGTTAACCTGCTCTTATTTTAGTTACTGATATTAGTGAAAGGTCCATGATTTAACTTGATCTATTCCCAGAAGCTGCAACTGGATCCATTTCTACTTGGAGGTGTTCAACGTGGTGTGAGATCCATGGTGGAAGCTCCTGCTCCTTTCTCCAGCTGCTTTAAATTCACAGGCAGGGAGTAGCCCAAATTTGGAGGACATCTGCTTGTCCTTCACCACTGGCAAGTTCATTAGTACAATTTTGCAAAGCTTTTTAAAAGCACATCAAGGCACTTTATAAGGAGATATGTCATTTTAGAATCTCCAGCTTTTTATTACCTGTAAGCTGCTCAAGCAGTAAAGCCACACTAGTCCCTTAAAAGAGTTTAAATCATGAAAGTTTAACAAGAGAAGAAAGGAAGCCAATTTTAATTATTAGACTTGCTTCTTCCTTTTCATTAGCTATTCACAGACCAGTTGCTATTCACATACCACTACACCAGTTTTCTTCGTGCTCAGACTGACTTCAGGACTGGAATTCAGCACAAGTAGCAAACCAGACTGTAATTTAGACACCTAGACCTTGGGAGTGGATTGTATTTTAAAATTCTTTTTAAAATAGTAAAAAAGTCATATATTAGAAGGCGAGTTCTGTGTAGAACAGTTCCTTTGAAGTCAAGCCAATTTACAGGAAACAAAAATACGGCTCATTGTCTTCTCCAATTCATGTTTTCACTGTTTACTCTCCCCAGACTTAAACTAATAATTCTCTCCTACAGATTGTCAAAAACTTTCCTATTTCATCTTGCAATTACTGTTGTATGTTTTAATAACTATTACTGTTGTACATTGTGATAACTGTCTTTTCTGAGCAAATCTAAGGCCCTGAGCTATTCATGCCCTATTGAAAGTTCCACATGGGTACAGGATGCATTTTTCTGAGAATAACAAAGTTCTCAGTAAGCAGCACCATGGCAATGAGCTCCAAGGAATGTGCTCCATGCACCTATGGACCTTGTAAGTAGAGACCATCAGTAGTTTGGCAGCAGTGGGAGCAGATGAAGATGGTCATTGAGCTTTGAGTTAACACATAACAGCAAAGCTTGGGGTTGTAGTACCATTGTTCTCTCTCTGTGTTGCAAATAATCATAAGTGTCTGGTGGGAAATGGATTTAACTCTTCTCTGATGGGAAAGAGAAGCCATGTGGGCCAAGGTCCCTGGTCCCACCATGGCTTCAGGTATGTTCCTGTGTTGTTAACATCCATCTTCAACTTAATTCCCCAAGGACAGGTAAAGCCAACAAGATGAAATGCCTTCCCACAACACCAACAGTCTGTTTTCCAGCAAACACTGCTTTGGGGCCACGTGGAAACTGCCACATCAATTCCCCTGGGCTTTGCAGTTCTGCATCTGAGAAGTTCTGACTAAGGAAGGAGACCGGCCAGAAGAATTCCTGTTTTCAGCAGGTTATTAAGTTACTCAGGCATACAGGTGCCAGCTGGAATTTTTAGTTCTCCTGTTTGAGTTCAACTCTGGCTGGGCTTTGTGTTACTTTTGAGTTCAGGAGCAGAGCCTTGCCCAGAGAAAAGGTCTGACTTACTCAAAAACTTCCCAACTTATCAGAGGCAAAGAGGGGAGTAGAAGACAGCTCAAAAATAAGTGTGAAAGCCCTTCTAGTGGAGAGAAATAGTCAGCCAGTTACACACAAAAATAACCAAACACCACCACACTTTCCTTCTGCTCTTCTTCATTTTTGTTCATTAAAAAAATAGTACTGCTCCAGAGTGAAATACAACAATAATCAGACACTGCCCTTTACCAGGGCAAATTACATTGAATAGTGAAGGTAAGTCCTTACACTCTTTAAGACAGCAAACAATTTGCAGCTTGAAATGATTATTTGGGTTAATCTCTCAAGCACTTCTCCATGAAGTTATCCATGGTAAGGATTGTTTTATTATCTTCTCCTTCAGCATTAGGGAGCTGGGTTATTCCATGCCACTTGTTGGGTGCCCATCCACAGGGCTGGGGATGGAGAGCTCCAGGTCCTGCCAAGGGGATGCTTTGTAAACACAGATGAGAGAGGGAGCAAATAACCCCCTTTGCCCTGGGATTAAAGGCAGAGGGACAGAAGCAGAGAGCAGCCACCCCTGCCATGGAGATGCAGCAGGAGCCCACAGAGCAGGCTCCAAGCCTGGCTGAGAGCTTCCAGCCATGCTACATCCCACCACACACACTATTCCATTACCTTGCTGCTCCCCTGGGAGCACAGCACAGAAAGGATGTTTCACCAACAATAGCAGATCTTTCTGACTCAAATCCAAGAGTACTTAAGCTCTACATTAGAGTTAATCATCCCTACATCACAAAATACAAAAACTTTGACAACAGTATAAAAACAGGGTAGATGGCCAGGATGGAAACTCCTAGCAAGCACACCATTATATATATTTAGGTTTTGCTGTGAAAAACCCCAGAAAAATATTATTTTCCCCATAATGTTTCACCTGCTTTAAAAACAAAACAGGAAAGCAGCTGATGGCCCTGGTGTGCTCATTCCCTTCACCACCAGGGCTGCCATTCCCACATTAACTGTGGGTTGCTCTCTGATGGCACAATTTGGGTTTTTTGGGGGGTGCTGCAGCCCCCAGCCAGAGCATTGTGTGATGCTGTAAGGTTGATGGATATCACATCACTAGAGCAAAGAAACAAGCAGAGATGAGCCCTCTGTTTCTGAGCATCCTGCACCCTCCAAAAACACCTCCCAGACTTCCTGGGATAAAAGGAGCTGCAGTCTTCAGACCTGCACTGCTTAAATAAGAGACAGCCAAGGACTGAGCCCTAATGACAAAATAACACCTACTGCCTCAAGCTCCTGCTGCTTGGGGAGAGACCCACATCAAGAGACCCAAAAAGGTACCTGGATGTGAAATAACTGATCTGTAGCCAGATGTTCATGCAAAAATAACCACCCCATGGCTACTGGAGATGGGTGATGCTTGAGGGGAAAAGCATAAGCCATGAGCAGAGGCATGGCTTTGGTACCTGGTGCAGTGGTGACTTCTGCTCAGGCTTTGGCCAAGTCCCTTCACTGCTTTGCTCTCCAAAGGCAAAAAAATTGAGAAAATAAAACATTTCCTTCTCACACAGGGAAACCATCAGGAAAAATGGAACTGTTATTATGAGGCTGAACAGTACAGAGTTTGAAAGCATGTCATTATTTTAAAATAGCTTATTTTTCGAGGCTAAAATGGGATTTGAAAAATATTGGTATGTAAAAAGAAAAGAGCCCCTGTGTGCCATTATTTCAGTCCACTTCCCAGCTTGGGGGGATGCCAATATACCTCCCAAAGGCAGTGCCCTGGCACACAGCAGTTCCCTGCTGCTACAGGGCTCTGCAAGCCTCAGGTAGGTCACATTCATCATCTGCTGGTCATTGCAAACATACACACAAATTGCAATTTTTTTCTTGCCAAAAGGCTGATGAAATATGAAAATGTATGCAAATACAACATATTGACATGTAAAGCTTCACAGAAGTGTTAACCCCAAGGGTTTTAGAAACAAGCAGAGAAAAATCAAGAGGTTCAGTCCAAAGAAACACTCCACACTCAGGTGGTCACTCAGACCACAAATAAGCATCAGCACCATCCAAGGAGAGCAGGCTCCAAAAGCAGCTTCTCCACAGGTTTCTGGTAGAGTTCCAGGGAAAAAGTTGGCAGAGCAGATCCTTGCCTTGCCAAGCCTTAGTCACTGCTGTGAACCCCCTTCATCTTCATGAACACAGAGGTCACCCAAAATCATAAAGAAAGAGCAAAGTGCCAAGTCCTAAACTGTGACATATTTCATTTCATTAGGTGGAATGTATTTACTTTACGGGTTTTTGTGGGTTTTCTTGTGAATCAGGACAGAAAATAATCCAAATAAAATATAGAGAAAATGCAACAAGCCCTGCTTTAAAGTTAATTGACTGACGTGATCACCACAAAATGTTATACCTCAGCCTAAAAATGGACCTTTCTAGAGAATGAGTCATTTTAATTAGGGATATTAATTCCAGTATTCTCAATTAATGTCTTTTTTTTTTCTTTTTTACCCCTAAGAAATGCACTTTCATTTAGAAGTAACAGCTAAATGACAGCCTTTGTCTAACCTTTCCCATCCAGTCCACTGGTGACTATGCACTGGAGAGGATTTTGCTGACCAGCAGCTGCTCAAGAGGGCACAGGGAGATGACAAATTTGGTCTTACCAAATGTAAGTCACCTTTTACACCTGGTCCACAGACACCTTTTCTAGAATCAAGCTTGGCTGATTTCAGGGGCTGTCTAAGTGATCCCTGATTCTTGTTGTCTCTCTTTTGAGCCTGGTCCTGCCCTACACATGTCTGAGAGATGGGAGATCCCATGGAAAACCTCCCTGACTATTTCTGAGGCAGGAAGTAAAGCAGTGAACCAAGTAGTTCTCCCTGCAAACCAGATAAACAAATGTCAGGGCATTTGGAGTATTTAGGGAAGAGAAGGAGAAAAAGTAAAGATTAGTGACAGATAAATATTGATGATGAACAGGTAACCTTTCCTCACCCCCGGGCACATTTTACACCTTTGTTTTCAGGCTTCCCTAATGCAAAAAGAATTTCACTGAGGAACCAGCAGTTTGTTACAAAGCTCAACTGGCTCATCAACTGATCCAGCTGCCTTATGTCAGATGAATTGTGACACTCTGCATTTTTGTATGTTGAAACCAACTCTGTGTAAAGAGCTCTGTATTAACCATCAGTCAGGGGACTAATTGAATGAGAAGCAAAGCAGTGTGCAAGAAACCTCCCGTTTTCCAGGAGGTTCCCAGCCCTACAAGGGCACACAGGGAGGAAGCTGATGCTGCTGCAAATGGATGCAGGATCCTTAAAACCAGGATGGCACCTGCTGGGGCTGGTCTTCCAGAAACATTCACATTATATCAGTGTGGTTTGAGAGCCAAGAGTCCGAGGAAAGAGGGATCACACCTCAATCACATCTCACTTAGCTAAGGACTAGGAGCATAAAGCCTCTTCCTTGCTCAAGTCCTTCTTAATGAAAGCACTTGTCCAAAAGTAGATAATGCATAGAGAGCACCATTCTTACTAAAGGATGGCTGCTACCCTTGACAGATTATGTCAAAGCAACAGTGAACAACGATAAAGTAAATGAAAGCACCACCTGCTTCACCATCTCCAAAATTCAGGGAAAACAAAGGACCAAAGATCACTTAATTTCTTGAAAGCACCCCACCATACAGCTGCTGTAAAGCAGGGATTTATTTTTTTTTTCAAAGCAGAAACTTCTAGGAAAAATGGATCTTTAAAGACATATTTTTTCTATGGAAACGATTTTCAAACACAGCCAAACTTGAAAGCGATGCTGATTTAGGGTCAGATGTTGTAATTTTACGTCACTTAAATTTAGTCTTCCCAAACAGGTCTACCTGATTTATTTTTATTTCTTTCTGAGTACAAGCAGTCAGCTGACTGCTGACTGATTCCACCAGCATGGAATCAAGAGCTGGTGTTGACAGGGATAGAGGCAGCAATTAAGGACTTTAATTTGCTATGCATAAAAATAAAAACAAGTATTGACGAGAAAATACATCACTTCTATACTTCTTCAACATTGTCTTACTTTCCTGTGGTCCATGTCATTTAGTCTCCATGTGGTGCTCCCCCAGCAATGTGTGACATGGTGTGATGCTGATGCTACTCCTTGCCTTGAACAGATAAAGGCCTTTCCACAGCTTGTATTGACTGAAGCTGCACAAGAGACACTGGAGATAAGCAGTTCTGAGTCCAGTGAGCAGTGAACCATTCAGAGAGTGGAGCAAAAACATGCTTGAATTCCCAGAGGGCTCTGAATGGTCACAAATCAAGGCAGAGCTGAATTACAGCTTCAGCCGCAGCACAGAAGTGACTTTGAGCAAAAGCAAAAACAAACAAAAAACCCCCACATTTACAGCAAAGTCATTTGTGCAGATGCTCTTCCAGCACTTGAAAGCACTTAAAATTCACAGACACCCTTAGAAATCACAAAAGCATGAATGGAAACAACATCCTCAACCCCAAGGCTGAAAGCTCTTCCACTGCTCAAACCAACGCCCACCAGAAGGAAAAGGGATTTAATGAAAATGGGAGACAACCACCACAGCTCAGGATTGTGAGGAGCTAAACCACAGCTATGGGGCCACAGCAGAAAGAGCAAAGGAAGGAGGTAGATTCTGGCAGAACACCAGCCTTTCTCTCCACGCCGACAGTCTCTGCTCACCGAGACACAGGCAGACTGTGGAATTCCTCCTGGCTGCCCTGCTCCAGCCTAAGTTGCCCAGTTTGAGCAGGTTTTAAGGCCAAAAAGGTGGTGTTTTCATGGCAACATAACTACCAGGCAATAGCAATCTTGCTGTTAAATCCTAGTGGAGTGAGGGTAGCTGGAGGGGCTTTTCTTTGCTGCATTGTCAGTAAAGCACCAGTATCTTATTTCCAATAATAAAGGGGTTTGAAGACAGATTTTACCATTCTGCAGAGGAAATACCCAGTTTTTATCAGTGTTGAAGGCAAACCTGCAGAGCAACAACTCTTTGGGATGTAGCACAAAGATATGGGACTAAGAAAAAGAATTAAAGTAACACTCATTTGGCAATCCCAACATTACATTCTTTACTACCTGTGAGCTTCCTTCTCCCAACTCTGTGCTCATTCCTACCAGCCACATCCTTTGCTCTTGCCATCATTGAAGTCAATGTTATTAACATACTCCCAAAACCAGAGTCCATGTCTTAGTTCCAATATTGAGGCAAGTTTAGCCTAAAGAGAAAATAGTCCATAGTAATGCATGGGAATTTCAAGGCTTCAAATCAGCCCTGAATAACACATTCAGTAAGAATATTAATTTGTAAGTTAAGATACAAGGAAATTGCATACATGGCTACAAAGAAAAGTGGCAACACTTACAGGTAATAAAACTGACTATTTGAAAACAGCTGCACAAACCACTGTTTGAACTAGTTCTCTCAAAGTATTTTTCCTTCTATGGAAATAATTTTACTCTGATGGCGATGGCTTTCTACTAGACAATTGCATTTCAAGGCTTTGAGAGCTAAAAGATCCACCAGTCCTTTTTCCCTCACTCACTGCACCAGCCAGAGCCCCACACAGCACAGAGACCAGGGCAGAGGAGTGTTGGGTTTCACCCCACAGAACACAGTGACTTCAGTGGGCACAAGCCCCAAGAAGGAGGCACAGAGAAATGTCAGAAGTGCCAGCAGTTCTGGGGAAGACTCTGTGACCTGGGATGGGTGGGAGATACACAGAGACAACACGAGGCAACCTCAGATCTTGGAAGATCCCAGAAAGTCACAGTATTGAGCTCAACACAGCCCATTCTCCCACAGAAACATGGCACCCTACCCTGCAAGTTTGTACCACATCCAGCCTCCAGAGCATCTGTGAACACACACTGCCTTTTAGGGAGACTAACCTTCATATTCATAGAATCATTTCAGTGATGACAATGCTCTCCCCCAAGCTCCCCATGCAGATTCATCTCCCCCTCTTCCTCCAGTTCAAGATTTTTCTCCTCACCCCATTTCTCCTGAGTTAACAATGACACTCAGTGGTCAGGAGGATTCCCTGCAGTCTATACTCATGCTCCAGCATCCAACAGTTAATATTCATTATATTGCACGCAGCAAATGTCTTCCATGAGTTTCAGGATCCTAAGGCAGGGCTCAAGTTATACAGGAAGATCACAGAAGGGAAGGTTTAAGAAAAAGGTGAAACCAAACCATAATCTCTTTTCTAATTTGTGCAGTGACCTGGGTAAAATTATCCATCAATCCACATCCAGGCTTTAAAAAAGAAAAAGCAGCCCATAAGAGGCAAAGGCAGCTCTACATCAAATTATTAAACAGAGAACATAGAGTCAGAGCAAGTCACTGCTACTGTACAGATCCAAACCACAGTGAGATACTTACAATGTGAAACTTTTGTTCTGTTCTCCTCTCCCACCCCTAAGGATGGAAGCAAAACAACTCCATAAAGTACAGCTGGAAACTGCCTCTGGAGCTTGGTCCTGTTGCTTTCTTGACACAATAGAATTTGTACTGTGTTTCAGTTCTGATAAGTCACAGCATGATGGATAACCAGGAGGGAATCAAAAGAAAATGCTATTGTGCATGGACAAATACATGATGAATAATTAGAATCCATTTCCAAACAGCATTTAATCAGCAGGTGTGAAGGATTCTTATGTCCCCAGCAATACAAATCACACTGGCACGATGCCTTTCAGTTTTGACCTCTACACAATACAGCTTTGCAGTGAATTAAACATTTGATTTACAACGTTCCCATGCTGAAAGAAAAACAAGCAATTAGATATCACACTTTAGCCACTGTAACATTATGTTTATCCTACATTCTGTTTCTCTTAATAATTCTACTCTTCTCTAAAGTGCTGCACTTATTATTCTTCAGGAAAGTTTGACACTTTTTTCAATATATCTGGACTTATAGATCTTAACCCATGTATTTTACTTCTTCTAACAATAACAATTCTGTTCATTTAAGATGGTTCACTTCTCTTTGGACCAGAACATTAACATGCCACAGAGAAAAAGGGGTTCCACCCTATTTACCTGCAAAGGAAACCCATTTCAGTCTTACATAGGGTTCCATTTTTTTTCTTACCATTGTGGCATAATTGTGTTTTCCATCATTGCAGTGAGAGCATCACTAAGATAAACGTTATTATTAAACACAATTACAGCTGCCAAGTCAAGCACTAAAAAGCCAGGAAACACAAGAACTCACGTTTGGCTCCCAGCATGTATGCATTAGGATACTAACTCTTTAATAAGACCTGCCTTGGAGTTCTGTGAATATTTTATGCCAAGAACTGCAGCTACTGAGCATAAGTTTGGCTCCCTAAAGGCAGCCCTGGCAATGCCCACAGCACGTTCAGGGACAAACCCAACTGCACTGAGTGGACACTTGGAAATGTCCACCATAGATTACTGCTGCAGGAACATCAGCAAATAAGACAACAAAACATCAAACAGGATGAAAAAGAAAAATTAAAAAGGGAAAAAAAAAGGAAATGAAAACCATCTGTGAAAGCCACCATTTAAGCAGCTTTCCCAGCAGCTCATGAAAAGTCAATATAATTGGGAGGGAAACTGAACCAGCACAAGGACTCCGTGCAAAGAGGCACCTCCAGGTCACCATACAGGGACATCCCATGTGCCATCTAGCCCATGGTAAGAGCTACAAAACTCTCAAATACACTTAAGGACAGGATTTTAGAGGCATTAATGGCTGAGGTTGAAGAAGTCTCCTCTGGGTTGCACATATCCCGACTAAGCAAGCCCAGTTCAGCACTGCTGAGAGACTGCAATACCCTCACAGCCACTGCATCTTCCTTAGCTAAAGGCATTTTTATAATTAGCTCCAACTCTTTAAGATTAATAGCAGCACAGAAAATAGCATCCTTAAGCCTTGCCCTTCCTCCATGTTTACCATTCTAATGATGGAAGGGTAAATTAAAATGTTCCAGCGTAAGAAGCATGAGAGAAACAGGGGTTCTATCTCCCATAAAACATTAATCAGATTCACCGACAAAAAAAATAATTCTGATTATTAAACAGACATTTAAATCACAACTCAGAAGGAGTCCAGCTGCCAAAATAAGAGGACTCAGTTTGGCAAAGCTCCGACACATTAACATAAATCCCCGCCAGATTAATCAGCTTGAAAACCAGCAAAGTGACCCAAAGGGTGACTTTTGCCCATGGAACTCAGCTCCTCTTGTAAGACTCCTGCAGGATTGACACCAGTCAGGAATTCATTTTGGGAATGAACTCAGCTTTTAACAAAGATCCACTAGTGGAAGGCACTGCACATAACCCACTGCCTCAGTGACACAGGACAGAGCAGCTGAGAAGGTCACTTTATTCACATGGCAAGTGCTGAGCATTTAATTGCATTGCAGGGCCATCCTATGCAGGTAATTACAGGCTACTTGCCAACTAATTATTTCTTCCTTTTCCTCTTCCTCAAGCCTGCAGCTGCTACATAAGTGATCACACTCTGACTTTATTCAAACAACCTACAATAAACACAGTTAACCAAGAAGTCTATTTAGTAACTAATAGCTGCTATTAATGTTAACAGAAACTATATTTGCAAGTTTCTGGGGAAATTATTTACTTACTAAGACCTAGGGGGCTTTTGCAAAGCAAATGAAGGTTAGTCAGAGATTAAACTTGTTACTTAGCTTGAGTAACCCAGCAAATGGCTGACAAGCTCTGAAGGCTCCTGTGCAGGCATTGCATGATGTGCCAGATCTTGGGGAACCTACACCTCAGCCAGGATGTTACAACCAAAAAACTTTTGGAACAAAAGATGCAGGAATTCTCCTAAATCTCCTGATCTCTTCCCCCATCAGCCCTGATGCACAACAGAGCCTTTATCCAAAGCCCAGGTACCCCAAGCAGTCACACAACCAGGATGTGTGGGGGCAACTCTCTCCTTTCCAACATCATCTTCCAGAGGCTCAATTCATGCCATGAAAATATACCAATTTAACACCCTTCCTGCTGATTTATTTTTGAGAACTGCACTTTAAGATCTTGCATCACATCAGAGTGAAAATAGAAAGACAAGCAGAAAATAAAGAGATCACCAAAATGAGAACTCCAAGTGCTGAAGAGGTAAGAAAGGCATATCATGTGATAAATTCTTTTTGTTATTGTATTCCTGGCATTTTAACTGTAGAAAACAAAGCACTTAACAGTGATAAATGTTATAATCTGTTTACAGCAAAGAGACTGAGGCACAGCAAAGAATTTATCCAAAATCCCACAAACCAGTAACAGCATCAAGAATTACACCAACCTCTCAAGAGGGGCTTCAGGGCTCCTCACCCAACCCTGCTTCATCCAAGGAAAAATAGCTGTGAGGTGACTGGGAAAATTGAAACACAACATGAAGAGGCATAAAAGAGAGAGTTGTATTGTTCAGTTACCTTGTATGACATTCAGTTTTACCAGCTTTGAATAACTGCAGTACCTATGTCTTCATCAGACCTATTCAGAATGAGATGAATCAAGTCCAAGAAGTGCCTTTTTCTTGCCCTTATTTTCAATTTGAGTTACCTGAGAAGTCACACTGACTTCTGACACTGACACTGCAAGTGTTGGAACTTTAATGGGAGAGTTTCATGCCAGACCTCTGTGTTTTTCCCTGTACAATTATTATACCAGGACCATGACTACTCTTCTCAAAGTCATCCCTATTGAGACAGAGCACTAGGCAAGTATTTGTCCAAACTCTCTTAGTTGTGCAAATTAGATCTAACAGGTATCCTTTTCACATGAAAAAATTGTGTTGCTGTAGATGGAGAAAAACCAACAACTCATTTTTCTGGTTTTTGTCAACCAAGGTCACTTTTTGAAATAGTTCATTGAAAACAGACACTTTTCAGCCAAACCCTACAAAAGTTCATACTTGACAAAGAACATCCCACTCTCAGTTCTCTGAGAAGCTACAAAGGTTTTGAGGATATGGATTGTCTTTAAAAATAAAAACATCCAGCATTCCATCAGAAAGCATCAGCAGCCCAAATTCAGGTAAGTGCCACACGCTGCCACCCCACAGGGATGTCAGGGGAAGTGAAGTGGGACAAAGATGGGCTCACTGCAGGTCAGAGCACATCTAGGCAGGACATGCAGCTGTCTGAGGTCCAGAGAACACCCTTGGCTGCAATAAAACTTCACCAATTTCTCCATAGGCAACAACCTGTCCTTCAGCCTCTTTTCAGTGCACCAATGTGGCCATTTAAAAAAAATATATTATATATACATATCAGACCCTCTAAGCATTAACAGCTCTTTGTTTTGTCGTGCAAACACAAAGCTGTGCAGCAGAGCACACCAGTCACCCACAGCACCCTCAGGCAGGTCAGAGGTGTCCCAGCCACTGTCACTGAGGAGTCAGGAGCACTGACACCCTCACAAACCAGTGACTCATCCCCCAGACATCCCTGAGCTCCTGTTGCTCCGACATCATCACCACAGAGAGTGCCAGAATTTGTGAAGTGTCTTGATACAAAGATAATTTCAAGACATTTCTGAACCCTCCAAGACTGCTTTCATGCCCAGAAGCACAGAGGAAGCTCCCTAAAGTATCACTTTACTTTTTCCTTGGGATCACATTGATCAAGCTGTTTAAGCCCACTCAAGGAAAAAGCTGTTCACACAAGCAGTTCCAGCTGGAGCAACTCCCTGGCTGATTATTTCACTCGGGCAGAGAGGCCATCTGGATGCTGAAGATATGGTCCAGGCTGACCCAAATTGGGCAGCACAGCCAGCTGCACAAACCTTTCCCAGCTCAGCTTCCTCGAGACACTGGCAGCATCCCCACAATTTTGTCAGGTCCAGATCTGGGCTGATCATCCCTGGACACTCTTCCCCAATCACACAAGCTTGATGACAGTTTTTTTGTGATTTGTAGAAAAAAACCCTTGGGATTGCAGGAATCTGAGGCTACAAGAGCAGTTTGAGTAAAAGCCCAGTGGGGGAAGCAAATGTGGACACGGTTTTATGGCCAAAACTAAAACTTTTGCTGTGGAGAAACCATTAAGCCCAGAAAGAGTTAAATACAGCTGAGCTTTCTCATTGCCCTAGACTTAAGTAAATAAATAACAGACTTTTCTAGGCTGAGGCATCTCCTGTTATCAGCCTGGAGGGGATTTATATCCATGAGTTAAGCCATAAGAAGACATGCTTGTGTAACAGAGCAGTTTGCATGGCACCAAAGGGTTCCAGGCACTGCTTCCATGCCTCATAAACATCCAGGCTATGAGGCTCTTAGTATTCACACTCCCTCCTTCACTACCTTCAAGATTTCTTGGGATTTCAGTATAGCACAGTTGCCTTTGATTTTAAAAATATCAAAATGTAATTTCATACCACGGTGGCATGTGCCTTCATTGCTTTGTCCAAACTAAAAAGAAATAGTGTCATGTTCCTGTTCACTGCCTTGTCATCTATATGAAGTTTATTTTGTTAACTAAGGGCTGAAAACAACAGCAATCCAGGACCTGCTGCAGGGCCACGATGTGCCCTCATCACCCTGTGATGCTTTGTCATTTCATGGGTTCAGACAAGCAGAAAGCACAAGGCTTAGCTGGTGCAGCACCCTGGGCTGCCAAAACCTGCAGCACCTCCTGGGCAAACTGCTCCTGGCTGCTGCTCCATCAGTGGTGGCTCCCAGAGCACCCACCAAGACACCTCACAAAGTCTTTTTATTGTTAAAATGGACTAAATTTGGAAACAAAGCACTTTCAAATGAACATGTAGCCCAGAAAAACTGATTTATATTATTAGGGCAGCTGCATAACAGACCAAGAACCTCGATGGGGTCAAGGGTATTTTGTCTCTGCAACTGTTCAGTCTTTGTTCTTTCTAAACCCAGTTTTCCCTCTAATCCCATGACTCTCGTGCCATACAGGGATACACTACCAAAATAACAAATCTGAAGCCCTTGTCTTGACCATCAGCCAGTGAGGGACAAGGACTGAATGCCCCCTGCCCTGGGCTGCCCAGGGCCAGGTTCAGCAGCATCCCTGGGGCAGCACACCCAGAGCAGCTCTCTGTTAACACACCCACACCAGTCATCTGGGGAGGGATCTAAGGGCTGAATGTCGTGATGAAAAATGATTTGGTAGTCACCCAAAACCAAAACAAATCGGTCTCACTCAAGCCAGGACACCTCATCCTTGAATTCCCTCCATCCTTGAATTCCCTCCAGGCAAGATCAGCAGCAGATGAGACAGTGTCATGCCTTATAAATGTCACAGAACGGGGCCAAAACTGCTTCTGTCTTCAGTGATCAGAAGGGAAGAGAGGCTGTTGTGCTCATCCTACTTGGCCTCCCATGTTACACAAGCCAGGGAGTTCACCAGGAGTCACTCCAGGTGGAAACTGTCAGGAATCATCCCTTTGCTATTCCAAAAAGCATATCTTTCCAAGCTGCTTTCCTTGGGAAAAGGTTGTTTTTCATACCAATTAAGCATTCTTTTGTGCATCCCTCTGGAGAGTTTCAAAAACCAGCATTTAGTGCTGATGGGAGAAAGAAGAAAGAGAGGATTTTTAACTGTGCCTTGGCTAAAGAGGCCAAAAAATGAGCTACTGGAACTGTGGCTTTAGGATATTCCTCTGCAGCTGGAGGTTAGGGGGTTGTAGTTGGGGTGGTACAGCTGGAAGAGGAAACCTGCAGGCTGGGGTTGACCTCCATGGAGTGATGGGACAATCCATCCCAGACATTGCAGAAGAACAGAAAAAAAACCCAAAACCCACAGACAGGTTCTACTCCAGGGTGCTGAGCAATAGGACAGGAGGGAACAGGCACAAAGTGATGCACAGAAAGTTCCACCTGGACATGAGGAAGAACTTTTACTGTGCAGTGACCACACACTGCAACTGATTGCCCAGAGAGGGTGGGGAGAGGTTGAATTAGATGAGCTCAGTAGTCCCTTCTGAGAATGCTCCTTCCCTCATGCTGTGAAATCCTTTCTGCTGCTCTTCAGGTGCTCTCCTGCTGACCTGCAACCCCTCTCCAGGCATCTCTTACTGGCACTGGCATCAAACTAGTAGGAGTGGGGTGAATTAAGGTTCCTGTTCACTGGCAACTTTAGATTAAAGCCCTCTTAGTATGTTAATTTAAAAAAAAAAAAACAAGTGATGTGTGTTTTTTAAATGAAAACCACAGGGGAATTGTGCAGGGTACTTTTTTTTAGGGTCAGAAACCAATCAAAATTAAATCCTTTATAAATGCACATGACTCATTCAGGCGTCTTTGTTGAACTGGTGGATTTATTTCTAGTAATTTAATAGCTGAATGAGCTTATCACGAAAAAACAAAGCACTGTCATTGATATTCACACAGAGAAACCAGAGAGATTTCACAAAATCTACTTGCATTTGACATTTCTCCCAGGTCCAAATGACAAGTACTGGTTCCATGGGACTATCTGTTCCTGGAAAATGCAGCCTCAGCTCAACTTCACATATCAGTTTGTCTAGAACAAACATTTTGTACTTGCAAACAATGTCTTAATTGACTAAATTAAAGAAGCAGAACATTCGCTCCACATAACTAATGGGGATGTATTTTCCATCTCCTGCCACATTTCCAAGGATATACATCAAGATAAGAAAAAAATACTTGAACATTTCAATAAATCCTATGTGCCAAAACTCTGCAAAGTAGTGACAGTTTTCATGCCTGGATTTCTACCCAGGTATTGATGAATCCTGACATTTCTTTTGGCATGAAGTGAGTTCGTGTCCAGACAGACACATGCTGTGAATCAGACCCTGTCACTCAACTCGTGGGATTCTCCAAACTGAGTTATGATTTAATGCATATCTTTGACTTCACATATACTCCTTAACCCTTGAACATTTTTGTCATGCAAACCACAGCATGACTCACATTTCTTGTATTAATGCAAATCTCTTCAATGCTCTAGGCAAGTCTCTGAAAATTTTCTTTAATTCAAAATTTTCAGAGGCTGTGAATGAGTTTCCAATGATGAGGGCAGAAATCATTGCTTCTCCCACATACCAGAATGTCTAAGTAGCTCTTATTTACTCACATCTCCCAGCAAAAGTTTGAATTAGGTTATTTTAGGGATTAACAGAAGATACAAAGCATCATTATTAAGCAGCAAAATTAAAGTTCAATAGGCTGGAAAATAATTTTAGATTTCCAGTGCAAAAATGTTAACTCTCAAAGATTCCATTCTCAGTCCTGACCTGGCTTCTTTACACCAAAACAGTGAAGGGTGGAATCATTTACATTATGTACTTTAAAAGTGAGAATTAGTGCTGAGGAGAAGTCCCAAGCAGTCAGGCACATGAATCAACCCTAACCCTGTTCAAGACAGGCTCTAACAATGGGAGACACCTCATTCTGTCACAGTTAGTAACAACTCATGCAAGTGACAGATCCCTCAATCTTAGTTTAAAGCTACTCAGTGCAAAAAGAAAGAGCCTTTCCACGGTCTGAGTTACATAACTATTTGGTTTTCAAACAAAAAGCAACATTAAAACCCAGTTCCCAGATCAATTTTACAAGACTGACACAGAACCCTCCTGTTCCTGCCGCTCTTTTCCTACCTCACTTTTTGATATGCTCATATAAACCACTTTCTCCCTCTCCCTGGTATGTCAAACCTTCATATAATTTATTCCTCCATTCCAAGTACAGCCTCCAGGAACCTATTCTTGTGTTTATGTTGAGGCACCAAAGCTGCCAAACCCACAGAGACCTGCAGTGTCCACAGCAGCAGTTATTTTGGCAGGGCATGGAACTACATGTGATGTATCCAGCACAACAGCAAAAGCTCCAGCAGCTTTTTCTGATCTTTTTGGAATAGAACAGGAGGTATTTTTCTTAAGTGCAAAGCATTTAATATTGCAACAGCTGCTAAACTCATTAAGCCAGCCCAGACAATGATCACATCATTATGATAATTCCATTTAAAGCACTTGCCTCTTGTGAGAGAACCCACACAAAACAACCATTAGAAGGTTTTTCCAGCAGTTAGCATCCTTATTTGTTGTGAGGGTGAGAAGTGAATTGAAGCTTCCTCATTTTTCTCTGATTAGGATCTCAATCAGGAAATCAATGACTTATCGAGGCCACAACAATATTTCGATGTCCCAATTTTTCCACTGAAGACCATAAAAACCTCACTGGACTCAAAAAGCTGAGCAAATTGACCTCCTTGCTTGTGAGCCAGCACCAATATGCACTTCACTAATCACATCTGCCCTTTTTGGAATAAAATTCATGTTTCTTATAACTTGTGGGTGTTTTGCCAATGCAGTAGGAGGAAACTCAGATGGTTTCTATAGAATGCAAATGCAGCACCTGAGAAGAGATAACCCCTTGCCACATTTCAAACCTGCATGTCTGCAGGAAGGCAGAATATTTCCTAAACAACAGCATGGAAAGGAAATGTATTGTGAAAATCCCATTATGTAGCCTTGAGCAGAATTTCCAGGATGCCATCCCTGACTGCTGCTGCTCTCATCTCCCACACACCACCTGCAGGGAAGAAGTTGCTGTGAAGGTGATGAGAGAGACAAATCTATTCTGACAGCAGACTAAAGCCATCCAAACCTGAAAATGACTGTCAGAGAACAGGCTGCTGATCAGATATCCAGGATCAGCTGAACCTCACATTCAATTCTGAGCTAAAAAGACACCAAGTAGCACTTTTTCCATTAGGGATTGTGTGCTCTCACATTTTAAAGCTGCCAGGTGAAGGATATAGATGGATAACTCCCTGTCAATGGGAAAAGTGGTTTTCCACAAACCACCACCTTGTGCAGCCATTCACTGTTTCCTGGAATTCATCAAGTGAAACTACCAGGCAGCAGGTTTTTAAAAAAAGATGTGGAAATAAATACTTTCCACCCACAACTGCATAATTAAACTGGGGAAGGGTCTGTCCCAGCCTGATGTGGCAAAGGCAGTAAGGAGCTGACACTGCCTGTGCCCACATCTCTCCTCCTCCAATGATCCCTGCAGTGATTTTTTTTCCTCTACTGCACTTGAAGATCCATAACAAGAGCAGCATCAGCTTGATGTGATTTCCTCAAGACCCTATAGCAGTAAATCCAGGAACAGCATGAACTTTATTAATAAAGGTCTCTCAATTTTCAATCTTCTTGGTTTGTTTCACACTAGTGATTTTTCTTTGCTCTCACACAAGAGTCAGGACAAGAACTGAAGGCTACAACCAGAGATAACATGGCTCAAATCAGCTCACATTATCACTGACAGAGGAAAAGCTGACAAGCTGTCCTGTGCATCACTAACACACATCCTATGAGCTGTAGGAAGGCACATGGGCATGGGTTTGAATGTCATCAGGAGCTGGAGCAAGTCTTAATCACATGTACATGGCTACATTCCTCTGAATTCAGGCTGCTGGAGCAGGCTGACCCAGAAAATCCCAGAAACAGTATGGGAAGGAATACAATTAGTGAGCTGGATGGGTACTGGGAGCAGCATGAATGAAGGGCTAAGGAAGAAATGCAGGCCTAAATTCAGGAGGAGAGACCAACAAAAAAGAAATTTTCTGTATTGTTGGAGTAAATATTTCAAATGCAGCCAGAAGTTACAAACCAAAGAACAGTTTGGGCCATCAAGAGCATCCAGTTCCACCCCCTGCCATGGACAGGGACACCTTTCACTGGACCAGGTTGCTCCAAGTCCCACCCAATCTGACCTTGAACACTTCCACAGATGGAGACCTTCATTTGCAGTGGATCTGCAGCTCCTATGTCAGGGTTCTCCCTACTAAACAACAGAGAATCCAAAGGCAAATGAGCCCCTGCCTTGTGCCAAATTTTATTTTGTGCCTTCTGGTGCAGCAAACCCCTCCTAAAGTCTTCTCATAGCTGGGGAATTTCCCAACACCTCCATCCTTTGTAGATACCTGCAAGCCTAATAGAATCCTGGGCTCACATCTTTTTCCCCCTCTATGAGTCCTATAACTGTGTTTTCCTCAACTACAGTTTATACTTTCAAACCTTGTATTTCTGAGATTTTTGTTTGCTGCAGCCAAAATTGGCCAAGGCACTCAAAATTAACCAGAGGAACTGTCAGAAAGGCTGCACAGAGCAGGTGATCACAAGGAGTTTTCTCATGAAAGAAAGCTAAAATGTACCAGTTTTTCTGGTCGTTGTGAGAGTGTTATTTCTAGGAGGAGATGCACCATTACTGATCAGAACACTTTGATATTGTACATTCTGGTTCTTTTCCTTCTGGCCTGAAAGTCTGGATAGCTTCAGACAGACAAAGTGAAAACTGTGATAGCAAGTAATCTGTCCTGGGTGTGCTGCTTCCTGCCTGTGCCAGCAGCTGGGACCATGTGCTGCCAAAGGAAATTCTTTTATTAATATTTTTTTGTTATGAATCAGACTCTCTAAGCTCTCTCCAGAACACAAAAATTTCTATTTTGCAACACTTCTCACTAAAGAGGCCTTCCCCCCATCCCTCCATTCCAGCTGTAAATTTAAGGTTGTGTTTAGCTGTAGTGGGACTGCCAGCAACAGCCTGGATCATCTGCAAACTTAAAAGGACCAGAAAAAAAATACTGATCCTCTCCATATTCTCTACTAAGATATTAGTTGTACTAAAACATCATAAGAACAAAAATTACAGTGAAAGCAGCTCAGGCACCAGGGAAATGTGGGAGTTTGTTGCCTCATTATGACTAGATGAACATTTATATAGCAACCACAATGTGCATCAGTGTCAGCAGTAACAGGGACAGTTAAGGGGAATCAGGACTTGCTGCAAAAAGAGAAAAAAATGTTGTCCAAGATGAGGAAATGCAAAGGGATTGCAGGGACTTTACAGGTGTATTCCCACACCTCAATGCTCCTGCTTGGTTTTGTCCTAACCTAAACCAGACTAGTTAGTCTTTACCCAGAGCCTGTCCAAGGTAAAAGCACCACAATGGCACACAGAGAAAGGGAATAGAGGACTTTTCCTCCATGTTCAGAGTGAATTTTAATGCAGGAGTGAAGTGCTGAGCTGGTTAACTCCTGCTGGCTTTTCTGCAAGATCCTTCCCAGAATGGATTAATTTTTGAAAGATGCTTTGCTCCCTGAACAGGAGTCCAAAACTATTGGAAGAGAGGAAAGCAGATGAATTTAAAGTAGAAGAACTTAAGAGACAGCTCCTGCTCTCCACAGGAGTAGGAGGAGGGAGCAGACAGCTCTGCAGTGGATGAAGGCCATCAGTGTCCTCAGGGATGAAAAGCAAAGCTGTCCCAGTGCCAAATTCCATGGGCTTTTTGCACAAATCTTGGAGCACTCAGAAAAGCAGAGTTACAGCAAAATATGGGCTTACTGGCTTTGGTATTTATAATTAATTCCTCTGGCCAAACAAGGAATCTCATCTTAATGGTGTCCCTTTGGAGAGCCTCAAAACACACCATGCAAAACCTCCAAACACTCACTGATATTTAAGTGACAATCCAATGATGTAGTAAAGGAAAACAGCCGGTTGTTACCATTGGGTATTGCTGACAATCCTCACTATTTGCCTTAAATTTTTGATAACTTATCTGAAACGCCTGTTTAAACAAGGAATTTTTAAGTGTCAGTGCTGCACATTTTTCTGATGAATTTAGCCCTTTAAATTTGGACTAGCCAAAAATACAGCCTTTCAGACTCAGTCAGCTTCTACTGGTTCTCCTGACCTGGCAGCAGACTTAAAAAGCACAATATTTTCATTTTCCTAATGAGAGTTTTACTTTGAGATTTTGGTCTTTATATCATTATTTCTCGATCAAGGTCAAGAAAATTCATCAGATGGAAATGATATTGTCCAAACTAATTACTCTGAAAAATTCCTACAGAAAGCTCAGGTGGAAATTTTTGCTTCTGCAAAAATACTTACGTTCTTCTGAGCAAACATTTCCTCACAGAAAACAGTGAATTCTTCAGTAAATTTTCAAAACACTTTTCAAAATATTTCAAGTTTGCCATCTAGAAACAAGAATGCAAACATCTCCAGACTTTTTTTTTTTACACTTGGGCCTTGATGCACACAGACAAGCAGTGGCACATACCAAACTTTCTTGTCACTATATTAAAAGCTGCTACACAGCAAAAAGACTAATTCAGGCAAGTCTGAAGTGTGAACTGAATAGGATTTCTCACAAGAATCAAAAAATTAAGTCTACTCCTGCAGTTAGAAGTCAGATTAAAAACAATGGTGTTGCAGTATAATTTCTGTCTTCATTCACACTCTTTGTCTGATCAGTACAGAGACAATTTAACACACTTCCCAGGACTTTTGCTGCTTGGCATGGGAACCCAGGAAGTCATTCTGACTCCTTCAGCTCTTAAAAAAAGAACATGTCCATCAAAAATAGTCCATTAAGTCAAAGAGAGAATTGGATTTAAGAGATTATCAGTGCATTGTGCTTGTAGTATTCCCAGTACAAACAGCAGTAGTTTAAATAAACTGTGAGGATTACACATCATTTTTATAGTGTGATTACACAGTGAATTTTGTGCTACAGCACATCCTAAAGAAGGACCAGTGAGCATAGACAACCATGGGCTCCATAGGGAGCTCCACCTGCCCCAAGCCCACCCAAGTCCTCAGTAGACAGACCTGCCCCAACCTACCCCAAAACCTGAAATTTAACTGTTGGCCTGATCTGCACTAGGAAAGTTTTCCCACTGCTGCTTAAAGGACACAGCAGTGTCTGTTCTGCAGGGCCAGCACGTGGCTGTGGGTGATCACTCACACCAAGGGGCCAAATGAAACCTGTCAGTCTCACAAAATCACAGGGAGGGTTTGTTAACTTCTGCCTCATCCTGAGATCCTCTGCTCTTCCAACTCCCAGCAGATGTCCTTACACCAAACTTCACTCCTTGGCACAAGCTCCTGGCATGACCTCTTGATGCCCCTTCAGGATTTCCCACCAGGGCACATCCCTCCTACCAGATTTCCCACCAGGGCACATCCACCCTACCAGATTTCCCACCAGGGCACATCCCCCCTACCAGATTTCCCACCAGGGCACATCCCCCCTACCAGATTTCCCACCAGGGCACATCCCCCCTACCAGATTTCCCACCAGGGCACATCCCCCCTACCAGATTTCCCACCAGGGCACATCCCCCCTACCAGATTTCCCACCGGGGCACATCCCCCCCTACCAGATTTCCCACCAGGGCACATCCCTCTCCCATCCCACCCTTGCAGGTGCCTGTGGATGTGCTGCTCACAGGGACCTTTCTCTGCCAGGTTCTGCCATTACTCCACAATGGCAAAAGGAGAATTAAGTACAATGAGAAATTGAGCAATTCTCTGTTGCTTTTCCCAGTTACTGTGATAACTGTTAGAGGGAAGATGAAAAATAAGTGTTCCTGTTCCATCACAACACATCCTCCTCCTCCAAAAAATCCCCACCTTGATGATCATGTAACATTTCTTAACACTGATGTCTAAGAACAGAACACCTAACATCCACTTCCAAAATATCTGTTTAAATTCCACCCACAGCACACACACAGTTACACACATCAAGGACAAAGAATTAAATATATATATATATAATTTTAAGCAAGTTAAAGATCACAACACTCTCAGCTCAGTGGTGGTGACAGTACCAGCTCATTTATGCTCAGCAACAGTGAAGAGCTCTCTGCAGACCTTCAAAATAAATAGCACGGGCTTTTATGCACTAACATGTGCATTCTATTTCTTTTTAAAAATCCTAAGAAGCTGTAACCTAAAATGGATCACATTTCTCAGCAACTGACACCCTCTTTTGCTGACAAGGAAAAACAACCAGTGCTAACATTTTGTTTCTGAAACACAGCTTCTATTGTCATCACAGTTTGACTCACTAGCACAGAGTATCACCCTGTAGTTGGCAGTTTTAGTTTCCTGCTGGTGCAAACACATGGCCCTGCTCCAAGCCCACAACTTGTTTACCAATGTAACACATGAAGTGTCAAAAGTTTACAACTCAATTAAATAAATAGTTCAGATTCTCTGCTTTCAAGAGCCCTGTGAGAGCCCCGAGCAAAGTTGTTCGTTTTATCACAATGAGAGGTGAAGTAAAAGCCAAAATGGTGATGTTACAAATTGCATTTTATTGCTCTCTTTTTACAGTATATAACAGGTAGGAAGTGTCTGCAGAAATTTAGGATGGTTACTAAACTGCTCCATCAACTTGTTTATTCATATGCTGCTGCCACTGAAGCAACGATACTGCAGGTCCTGTATTTTAATTGCAACAGAGAAAGCACCCTAAATTCATCAGCCTGGTAGAACTAATTTGCTGCCAGCATCATCTCCCTGCACTAATCAGGAATCAACACCGTTTCTCCATAAGAGAAGCTCACAGTGCTAAAGGTTAACATTTAAAACAATTGCTTAAATGATTAGAAATTATATGTTAACATCACCAACCTGATACCTCAAAGCCTGGTCTAATTAGCACAGCAAGCAGGGGGAAGGCCAGGGTGAGCAAGATCACCTCCTGATGAGCAGAAAGGAGGGACCAGGTTTCTGAGACACTGAGATACTCAAGTTGTTTTATACTTGCAGATATTATCTGCTGTGTTTCCCATGACACTCAGGTGCCTCTGCAGGAGCAGCTTCCCCTCACCAGTGGATGCTGCTGGTGGGATGTCTCAGTTGGCAATCACAGAAGGGTTTCTCCAGCACCACCAGCACAGTGCCAGCCAGAACAGCATCTGGCTCGAGATTTACCTCAGGTTTTGGCAGAATTCTCATGGGCTGCAATCACAGAAGGGTTCATGTGAAGCTTTTTGCACCACCTAGAAGATGGAAGTTTGCAGCCCACCCTTCAAGACAGCTTTCTGCACATATTTCCCTCTCGGTGCTACTAGAAGGCTTTTCTTGCTTTTAAATTGCAGGACAAAAAAAAAAGACCTGTTCAAGAGAGGCTCTTGCCTGCAGCTCTGTACAGCACACAACACTTGGCAGTCCTTGGTGGTGGTGACAAGGTCTCCAAACTGCATGGTGGGACAGGGACAAGAGATTAAAGACAGGCTCTTCAGTCTCTAGTCCAGCCTTTGGCAGCGTGGGGCCCTGTGAGAAAACCTCCTGTTTTCTCTCCCTCAGTATTGTTTTCTGAGAAACAAATAACATCACTGCAGAAGAAGAGATATTTGTGCTCATATATCAAAAGGTAGCACGTCGAGATGAGGCCCTTTCCACCCTTCCATGCAGCCCACAACTCCTCTGTGCCTCCTGCTTGGGAACATCCCCCCAGCAACTCAGAAAGCATAAAAAAAAAGCACCAGAATGTTCTTTCTAGTGATCTGGACAAGTCTGGAAAGATCTGGAAGGCTGAGCTTTTTAAGCAGAACATACTCTGAAGAACAAAGGAAGTAGGACAGGGTTATACCCCCTCAAACACCAAGAAAATGAAGATATAGTTCTCCCCCCTTTCTTTTTCTCCTGGAAGCCTCTCTAAGATCTTGATCAGCTAAAGAGGCAAACATTGTCCTCCAGGGAGGATAAAGTGATACTGAATCAATAAAAGGCTTTTCCTTTACTGCAGATTGATTCTACCTACTGATTTCCCAAAGTTAAAATCCATTTCACCCGCTAATTAAAACTACCTTCTCCCTCAGCTTAAGCTGCCAGAGACTGACCATCGTGTCTGAGCAGCAACTCAGGTAATGCTTTTTTACATCTCTTGAACAATCCAGTTAATCCATAATCAGCTGCACAGTGGTGGTTTATCCACTTGTTCTGTTGCTTAAAAATTCCATGTGCTCCCACCAAATCAGCTCCAGAATCGTTTCCCACCTTCTGGAAGAGCACAGCACCTCTTCCATCACAGTCCCACGGGGGTTTGACACAGAACCAGAGCAGATTTGCACTCCTATAGGAACACCTGCACCACAAATCCAGCATTTCTGTTCAGCAATGGCTGTAAGGGAAAAAAACAGGAGCAAAAGAGGAGCAGCTACCCCTTTGTTTTCACAGCTGTGTCATAAGGAGACATGTGAGAGAGCAGGAGACTCCTGGTATTTCAGAAAGGATTTTGTGCTCCAGAAGAGGTGACAGTCATTGCAGGGAGGAAGAGAAAAAAACACAGACTTGAGATCTAAAATTCTCCAATTCACACCACCACAGAGCTGCATTATCTAAGAACACGCAACTACACACTATAGGTTAGCTGTTTTGGGGCAGTTTGTCACAAAGCCTTAGCAAGGTTTTGCCTTGTTTCCACTGTTTTTTTATTGTATTATTAAAAAATCTAAAATATCTGTGTTTTAAGGCTTAAACACTAACATTTCCAGGATTAGAAGGTCACAGTGAGGCTCTAGTGCACGAAGCTTTCATACTTTAGCTAAAATAGTCTTAATTTTAACTGAATTATAAAAATTTAACTAGTTATCTTAAATTGCTTTGCTCCATAAGGTCATGGTTGAACCATAGGAATATTTATATATTGAAGCTACTAGACAGTGGCTGACTTTTATGCCCAGACATTTTTCCATCAGAAATATGTGGTTTCAGTAAAATAAATGTTTTTATATGGAAAGTAGCAATTGAAAGGATAGTAAAACTATTTTTAATAAATTAACCTTCATGGAAAACTAAATTGACTTCTGGTTTTAATCTGAGAACATAAGCACTCCCTTGAGGAAAAAGGAAGAAACATAAAAGGTGAAAGGAAACAAAACTCAGAGAAGGAAAATGGAAAACTCAAAACTTGCATTGCCAAAGTGGCACTGGAGATTTATAGCAAGAAAACTTTTGTTTAGGAACTGCTCTGGGAAGAAGAGGGAAGAGGTTGATCCAAGTTTACACAGTGTGTAGAGGATCAGCCCTGGGAAGGTTCCCTTCTACTGGCCAGAGCCACCAGCAGGAATCAGCTTCAGAACAGCAAAGTCTGGAGCCAGAAGTGATTTCTCTTACTCAGTGCAAGGCTGTTCCACATCTGTTCTCACAGACGTGGTCAGTGACACCACACACATCCCCAGCTGTGAACACTCCTTCCCTTGTGCAGGTTGGGGGAACAGTTTCAAGATGGTTTCAGATCCCAAAATGAAAAGTGAGGGGACAAAGTGCACTGAACCCAAACCTCTGGTCCACAGGGACTGCTCAGTGCTCAGAGGCAGCAACACAC
The DNA here is from genome assembly GCA_013390005.1 of Calyptomena viridis. NCBI lineage: Eukaryota > Metazoa > Chordata > Aves > Passeriformes > Eurylaimidae > Calyptomena > Calyptomena viridis. Next base: position 121,076 of record WEIV01017824.1, on the reverse strand, counting down.
AACATTCAGACCTGGGCTGCAGTTTCTCCTCTCTCCTTTCTGTGAGGGTCCATTTATGCTGGATATCATCACTGCACTGGGCTGATGAGCAGCCAAGCCTTTGGCTCCACTCTGGAATTGCTAAGATTGTTGATGGGAACAATCTGCTTCAGAGCAGGGAGGTACCTTGAAAGGCACCAGAACACCAAGTGTCTCCATGGACTCCAGAATGTACCGATTCAAACAAGAGTTACAAGCAACAAGCTTTTCATCTTGTTTTCATCAGCTCTGACATCTTTGTGCCATCTCTAAACCAAGCTCAGCCCTCCTTTGTTCCAAGAATAAGGCTGAAAGAGGGACAAGACAGTTGTGTTCTTAAATACCCCTTAACCAATATTCCAATTAGACCCTGGGAGATCAAAGCCATTCTCAGTGAGAATAAATCAGCAAGATTTCCCTAATTCACCAGCCATGAAATTAGAGGACAGTTCTTGTTTGTACACAGCAAAGCAGAAGAGAACAACTGCTGAACTGTGATCACTCTTCCCCAAACAAAACCACACCAATTTCTGCATGATGATGACTCTGCCATTCATGGGAGCTCACTCATCCCACACGACAGTGCTCAGAACAGCTGTAAATCCTGATCTCTCCCAGAAATTACTTAGAAAAGTACACACTGAAGTGAAAGGATGCCTTATTTTAACTCTTTTTCTTAGGATTGCTTTCTGGCTTATCCCTTCCAGGACCAAGTTTCAACAAATCCAAGAATTTCTGACAATGCAATAGCTCATTTCCTATCCCTGCCCTCAGGTTCTTGATGAAGGTTTCATTACAAGCTCTGTCCTCCCAGTCTTCTCAAGTTCAAAGAATTTGAATGGAGATGTTTAAAAGCACAGCTTTTGGAAGGGAGTAGAAGAAAATAGAGAGCTACCTGATATACCATTTCATTCAGAGACACTTTGGAACAGACAATGAATTTTGAGTATCAGAAAGGCTGCATAATCCAGACACCCACTACCAAGCTGCTTAGCACAAATTTGGCTATATTTTTTTCCCCTTGCCAAACTGTTCCTGCAGCAGGCCCCTTAATTGGCAGAAATGCTGCTGCTATTCTGGCTGCAGAACACATTTAAGGGGAACACATTGTTCCACTGTGTCGAATTTACTCTCAGCAAACTCTGCCTTCCTGCTCATGGTGTTCCCTACTCTGGAAAAAGCCACTGACACCAGAGCAGCTCCAGCCCTGTTCATCCATCATCCAACCCCACAGATCCACCACACCATCTTTTCTTGGGAGTCTTGAACAAGCATCAGAGTCCTGTTGGTGGAACCATCTGTCCTGAAATAACTCATCTCGATGGACAGAATGAAACACTCTCAGCACAGGGTTCATGTCACATGGAGGGGAAGGAGCTGCATTTGGAGGCTGATCTCCAGCTCAAATTTACTTACAACTGTGACAGATGTGTCTCTTCTGCTTCAGTTCCCTCAATACAAACTGCACATGACAAAAATCCCTATGAAAGAGGCTTCTGGGCAGAATTAATGCAGAGTTTTCTCTAATTTTTAACTTCTTTATAACAACCTACTCTTCTCCTTATCATAGACTCATAAAATGGTTTGGGTTGGAAGATCAACTCATTCATTTTTAATTTACAAGAAGTACCCCTTAGTTCCACTGATGCTCATTATTCTTCAAACAAAGCCAGAAAGCAAAAACTTAAATACCTCAGTCCCAGGTTGCAAACCTTTGAAAGGCACAGCAGAAAAGCACAGCCAAGTGCCCCATTCCCAAACTCAAAGCTCTCCTTTGTAGGAGAAACACATGTGCATTGTCACAGAAAAATGGAATAACACAAGCTGTAATATTATGAGTGTTTGTATCTAACTGTGGCTTAAAATCATTAACCTTTTTACAGTTTGCTTTATGGCTGAGCACTTTCAGTTCCACATGATGTTCTTCTGAACACAAAAACACCCTCAAGTGAATTCAGCTTAATGAGAGAATCATATAATGACACTCAACATCATTCATGTGTCTTTTGAAAGGAAACAGCAGAGATAGATTCCACTTACAGATTTTCTTCAAGTTCACTTTCTGTGGTGAATTTAATCCCAGTCCAGCTCCATCAACTCCAGCTTTGGTTGGTTTTACACTGGTTGTTCTTCGAGGATTGGTTTGAGATCCACCACCTGTTTGCACCAGAGAACCATGGGACAGGAATCAGCTCAGGATTGAGGTCAGCTGTGTTCACAAACCAACGGTGATTCTTCTGATATATCCACACACACATTAACTCAAAGTGATTAGCAGTGATTAATTTGGGTTTGGAGCTGGTAGAACCCAGTACAGGAAAGTCCAGATCTGTCCTTCCCTCCCTCCATGGCAGAGAGGGGAGAGATCTGCCTGCTTGACACAAATAAATATATTTATGTATATTTATAATATATACAAATAAATATATAATTCTCTTACTGCATTATCACCACATTTTCTGGCAGAACACAAACAGCCAGCCTAAGGTCTCTAAGCCAAAAACCTACTGAGGATACAGAGTTCCATTTGGCATCTACAATGGTCAAGTATTTTAAACCCTATGATTTTCACATGTGTGTTACTCAGGTGAAGAGCACACCTGTGGCTGCTCCTGATTCCATCACCCACACTGGGTTTTGTCCAGGCCTATCTAAACTGAACTTGTAGTAAAATAGCTTGGTTTTTTACTTGTTAATATACAGCAAAAAATCCTGCTCCTAGAGATAGCAAATTTGTATTTCTCTGTTGAGAAATTAGATGATCAAGAGAGCAGGACATTATCTAGCCTTCCTATTCCTTTATTATTAGGGAGGAAAAAAATGCAGTAACTTTAAAGGAAGCACAGAGCCATTTTGCCAAACAAATATCTTGACTTGAAAAATTAAAATAATTACTAGTGCTCTCTTACCTTGTTGATGAAGTCTCAAGGGAGCTCCAGACCTAAATTGTCCTATAAATGCAGCACAGCTTGAGCTCAGACAAACACCTCAGGAAAACTCTACAAGAGAGGCACTTGAACTTAGTCTCATTATACAGCACTGAAGATGATTTGGGTTGATTGGTTTCTGAATGAAACCAAATGAGCTGAAATAATGCATTTAAGGTGTCACCAGTTCCAGAAATTAAAGGTAAAGACTGAAAATCAGTGAGCCTGAATCCTAAAAGTGAGCAGAAGAGTGGGAGGTGAAACTCAAACTATACTGATGCTGGAACAATTATATGGTGCAACAAATAATCAAGAGAAGTTACAGGTACTTTAAAAAAGTAGCAAAGCCTAAATGTACTTACTCTTAATATGTTTCAGCTCAGTTCTGGGTTGTATGGGATTTGGGGATATTTCTAGTGAGAGCAAAGGCATCAGAGCTTAGTACTGAAACCACATGAAAGAAGTATTGAAGAAACACAAAAGAGGCTGCAGGAAAACCCTTAATTCCATCACTACCAAACTTCTCATCTGTGAACTGAGAGAATTTGTGTAAAACAGACTTTTTGCACTTTATTTAAAAAAAAATAAATAAATATATATATATGTATAAAATGAGGGAAGAATAATTAGGCAAATCACAGGGACTCCCATACCAGCTGCAGGCAGGTCCCAGCCCCTCCATCCCAATCCAGGGAAGCTCCAGCAATGCCCAGTGAGCCCAGGGTTAAGCACATCTCTGAAGTCACCAGCTGTCACCTCACCCGTGTCTGCCAGCCAAGGGAATGGGGCAGGTTCCCCTCCAGATGGTTTTGCAGCTGTTTAAGGACAAGTGCTGAAACAGGGAGTCTGAAGCCCTGCATGAGGAGCCACATATGGAGGTGAACGTGCCTTGGGAGTCACAGATCCTTTTGGGAACTGTTGGGGTAACATTTATGTTACCCCAGGCCTTGTTACCCCAATCCCAACTGCACAGCATTACAGTTCTTCATTATCCCCCTCGTTCCTCCTGCTCTCACCCCATGTGTCCTGTTGCCCAGTTCCTCAGGTGGCTTCTCCCTCCTTTCTGTTGGGGACACCAGAGGAGCACCAGGAGCCCAACACTGACTGGGGGAAATTCCCACATGGATGTGTCAGCCCTGGTTGTGTCCTGGTCTGTCCTGCAGGCAAAGCCTTCCTGGAGTGTGTGACAGATGTGGGGGAGCCCAGTGTGAGCAAGTAAGTGCAGGAACAGAGGCACAACTCCCACACCTCCAGATATCTTGCCTACATCCTGCCTGGCCAAAGCAACTCTTTAATTAGCCTAGTTTTTTCACTGAGGAAATAGCTTTCAAGGCAAAACACAATAAAAAGCAAATTTCCAGCATGACAAAAGTCTGGAAAACACCCCCACAAGCCAAACCCCAGATGTCACAGGTAGTGCTGGGCTGTTCTCACATCTCAGAGAGCACAGGCCTGCTGCACAATCCTGCCACTGTAAGGGTGACCAGTGGTATCTTCATTTCAGTGCAAGCCTTTCCATTTGCTCATTATCAGTTAGACAGCACCATGTTCAGCTAATTTAGCTTGGACTTGTCCCTCCCAGTTCTATAACAGAGCTCAAAACTTGCATCAGAAACTCACACCAGAAGCAGAGTGCACAAAAGCCTGTTTCCCTCTCTGGCAGCAGAAACTCTGAATGTTTCTTAAATCAGAAGCATCAAATGCTCTCAGATTTATGGGGACTTTGATTCTGTTCCACAGAGTTTCTAAAGCCTGCAGATAAAGCCAAACAGCTTCAAACTGTACAAAGACAGTGTTTTCATCAGCCTGTTTGGATTGCCTGGCTGGATTAAGCTTGAGTAAACCCCTCTACCTCACAGGGTAAAACTCATTAAATTTGCACATTTTCTGATGGTTGAAATGTAGCCCATCCCAGTGTGAATGGCTGGAAGCCTTGATGTGAACCAATATGAAAGTAGTCAAATACATTGTAATGATTGTCATTTAGTCAGCAGTAGCTGTGTAATATGAATAAGGAATACATTAAATCTGTTCCAAATAATTGGCACAATGTGTTTATATAGGACTAGGGTTGCATATTAAAACACACCTGATGTATTCTTCATAAGCAATGAGTATTTACTACATCTGTGATAGCTGTATAGATTCAGATCTCATTTTTTAAAATTATTAATTGGTATTTAATTAGCATGCATATCATACTAGTTATATACAGCCTAGTTGGGAATGCAAATATAATTCTAATAATTACATAACTAGTTATGCTTTCAAGAGCCTAATAAATAATGCAGTGCAGAGAGCTTCCCTTGGCAGAGAAAACAGCATGTAACACAAGAGTAACATGTCTAAATCCTGTTTTCAAAATGGACTTTGATCTAAATCAAGAAATCTTAGGTTTTCTAGTGCTCCAGTGCAAAATTCATATGCTGCTGCCTTTCTCAAACTCTGCCACACAACCCCACAAGTGTTTTCATTCCTGCTGGTTGGCAAAGCAAGGCCACAGGAGACCACCAGGGTGCTCATGGGTTGGTTGGTGCTGTACCTCAGGCTGATCCCACAGGGATCCAGGGTGGAATTCCTCTCCCAAGCACTCCTGTCAGCACTGCCCAGAGGCAGCCTGGGGCAGGTCAGGCCATCCATCCCACTTGGCTCCAACACTTCCTTAGGCATTTGCCATTCTGCTCACTGCTCTCTGTGTAACATCAGTGGGACATTAAGACATGGGATCCCTGCAGCAGGTCTAGTTTTGACAGCAAATAACAAAGGGTTTCACAGCTGACAGCCCCAGCTGGAGGAACTAACACCAGTCAGGACTTGTCATTGACGAGATCACTGTGATAATGTTCAACTCCTTTCCTTCCCTGTCATCAGCAGCTCCTCCTTCAGCCACTTTCTGCAATACAGAGACAAATCTCCACCCACGAGGATCTTTCTGATGAGCCTGAGCACTGAACAAGGAGCTGGAAGCTGCACAGAGGCACTTCAGGTTTGCACTTCACATTCGTTTTAGAGCTTGGACCCTCAAAACTGTTTAAGTGCCTTAAGCCCAGTGATTTCCAATCAAATGCATGATCCTGCATCTCTAAGTCCTTTAAGAAAATAAGGTATAGCTTTAAAAAAAATACATGAAGCATCTTAGAAAGACTTTTACATTGGCACCTTTCTAGAAGCAATGAAATTACCTGTCTGAGGACCATCACAGGAGTTGGAAGAGGCTCTTTCCTTCACTAAGATAAGCCTTTGTTACAGTAGTTGCAAAGCAGAAGCTTCTTTCAAATGCTGAACTGATATGTGAGGCTCTGGAGATGTGTGTTTGAATCTTAGCAGAGTAGCAGTGCTGTGACACCTCAAGGACTGAGCAGAGGTGGCACCTTCAGCCAATGTGCCACCAAAGTGCCAGGCAGGAGAAAACATCTCAGCACTTCTCTGGGAGACAAACATTCCTACAGGCTCCTTCCCTGCAGTGGTGTGTTAATTCCAAGTGTCAGTGGAACAACCCCGGGGCCACTGGCAGCACGAAAATCAGGAGAATCAAATAATAACATTCAGTGCTTCGATTTGTCGTTTTAGTGATATCTGAGAAAAATCTTGAAAGCCCCCCCTGAATCCCAGTGGGCCTGTCAGATACTCTCCTACTTTCTTTCAACTCCATGCTCACAACAGGGAGATGTTTCTGAACGGGTTAGGAAGAGGTGGGGGGAACAGAGAGCTCTTTGAGAAGTGAAGAACAACAACTGCTATTTCTCCCACCTGGGGAAGATGCTTCAGCCCACAGCTCACCAGCCTGAATCTTGAAAGAAAAAAGCTGATTATACTCCCTATCAGAGAACCTGTATTTTACCTATCTCTTATCCACACTATTTGGGGTACAATGTGGGGCTCTTTTTCAGCTTTTTTTTTCTTTTTTTTTTATGCTGACAGGTAAAACTGCTGGTGTCCCCACACATCCACCCTCTGAGCTCTGAGGAAGGCAGAGAAATCCCAGCCCCTTTTCTGTACTTCAGCAGAAAAATCCACCCCCTAATTGGTGGCTGTGATGAAAACCTGTCACATCCAATTATTTACTCTAACACCACTTCCAACCCTTTCTTTCCAAAGTCCCACACCTCACATACACAGGCTGTTTGTGCAAAATTCGAGATATTTTGAACCTGTGGTTCAGGGTAAAGGAACTCTCCTTCAACACTTGATAAGACTAAGCAACAATCCTGCTTCCAAGTCCAGGTACATCTCTTAACAAGATGAATGCACTTACTATGACTCTACCAGAAGCTACAAACACCAATTTCTGTCCCTTAGGCCAAAGACACACAACCTGCTCTCAGCCTCCCTGCTTTTGGGTGTGAGTTTACAGCCCTGTGAGAGGAAGAAGGTACAGGAACCACTGGCATCAGCGCCCCCCAGAGCATCCTATAGCCGCAGTTAATGGGGGAAAAGGCTGCATTTGTCAGCCTGACAAAAACAACCCTGAGATGTGGCATTTTCTGAGTTCAATGACTTCCCATGCAGAGCCTCCTCTCTCCCGAGCAGCGTTCCCGCAGCCCTTTATCCACATTTCTTTGCTTCCCACTAACAGGAACAAAAAGCCTGAAGCTATTCAGCTGCACTGACCAGACTCCCCACCTGGACTCCGTGAGAGTGATGTTTATCTTTCATTTCTCCCGTTCAGCCCAGCGCAGGAAAATCCTACTGAAGATAAATCCCCTCGTTTTTAAAAGCTGAATTTTAATGGAAGTAGTTTTCAGTTGACAATCCGATGATCGCTCATGGTGAATAATAAAGCCTTTGGTTTACAAATAATTGTGCTTGTATAATCTGGTCTCTCTTTTTGTCATGCCTTGCTCTTGATCTTGAAGGGGTCACTGAAGCAGCTTCTGTCAGTTATTGCTCAGAGGCAGCTTTTGGCTGTGCCTGTCCAGTGCAGCCCCTGTATGATCATGCACAGTCACACTGGCAGTCATTGCTGAATCAGAGCATCACAGCCAAATTTACTGAGGGAAGGATGACAGAGGGTTGGGCAGCTCTTTATGTCCCCCACACTAGCACTGTACCAGTCACCCAAATGGGAAAAAGGAGGTTTCCCATTATTTTGGCACAGCTGAATGAACACAGGTGACTCTGCAAATCCCAGCTTTTCCTTAGAGTCTTGTTCTTTACACCAAACCCACTTCCTGGGGAAGGTGAACATCAACAGAGTGTCTCTCCCGGACCTGCCTCAACAACAGCAGGACCACAAACTCCCTCTTATCAATCCCAGATACATTTTATATTGAAAGGAAGCATTAACATTGCATGCTTTGAGAGCAAATACTTATGACTTATTGCAGACAGTTAAAACAAAGGCACAAATTCCCACTGGGAAGCAAGGAATAGTTTTATGGCTGTGAAGCTCTGGGGAGCCAGGAACATGCCCACTGCAATGTGAGCTGATCATATGGCACAGCAGATTTTGATGTTCTCTTTGCCGTGTGTCATGTATTTCAGAGCTTTTGTGCCAACTGCCAGGAGACAAGAAAAACATACTATTATTGGGGGGAAATAAAATATTCCATCTTCTGGGTAAACTGTAGGGGCCTGAGCTCTGGGCTGCCTTCAATAATAAAAGTATTAGAGTTTTTACATAAATATGCTGGTCTAGTCCCAGGCTGATTAGTAAAGAATTGCAAATGTATCTGGCTTTCCACAGCCTTCAAGGAAAAAGCTGTGCTCACAGTGCTTAGTTCTCAAAGCTTTGAGTTTCTGAACACTGATTGTCTACAGGTTGCCATGAAATCAAAAAATTAGTCCAAAACCCCACCCAATAAATAAACAAAGAGATCCCTGTGTTTTCTTTATCACCATTCCCTCTCCAGAGCTTCTGTTCATCCTCATCATCCATGGTGAGGATATGGCACAGTGACATGCAGGACAGAGTCCCTGGGGACAAAGCTCTCTGGGTGTGAAGAGGAGGTGGCAGGAGGTGGTGGCACATGGCCACATCTCTGTGCAGCTTCTCCAGGCACAGCCCAAACAAACCCCTCAGGCAGCACAGCCCTGCACTGGCCCTGAGTGGGAAAAGGCACAGCTTTTCTGGGGCAGAGCTGTTCTGAAGATAATTTCAGGACTGGAAGTAGAGTAAACCCTCTGCTTTATTTGATCAAGGCTTCTAAAGCCAAGTTTAATGCAGATCTAGAGGGACACAAAGTCTGATCCAAAGGCAATGGAAAAACTAGAACAGAGAGGACTTTGCTCTCACTAAAGCCTATGTAGGGACCCACACAGCTGGAGTTCTCACTGGCTGAAATCCCCTTTCAGCAGCAACATCTGACACTGATAGACTCTGACACATACCCTCGTATAATTAAGCCAGATGAACATCAGAACAAAAATATAACAAATGTTTCTCAGCTTCCCTTGAGACACTACAATCTGGAGGCAAAAATCAGTTTACAGATAAAACTGGTAGCAATGACATTCCCTGCCAGGTTTGGCACAGTCTCCTTTTCTGCATAAAACACACACCTGCACCAAGTGCCTCTCCCAGGGGTTCAGGAGGGAGAATCCTCTAAGAGAAGGTAGATAATGAGGAGAGAAATGACTGAGCAGAGGCTTTGAGTCACACACAGAGTTATCACCCTCACCCCAAAGCTGTGCCAGGAGTCAGAGCACAACTCAGAGCTCTCAGTGCTGCTTTGTGATGCTCTGAACGTGGTTGCTGCTGGGAGAGGTTTAAATAATTCCCCTTTAAAAGGGTGCTGTGCTGCCAACCTCCAAGGCAGAGTCACTGCTCAGTTCAAACTCAGTTCCCCAGAGATGGACCCAGCTTTGTTCTTGCTTGGTGTTAATCACTGGCTTTCTCCAAAGCCCACTGAAATCCAGGAAAAAGCTCCTGCTGACTCAAGTGAGCTCTGACCCTGACACCAAGCATGAGGCTTAACTAGGAATTGTTTCTTTGGCAAAAGGAGATTCCTTGGGCTTCCACCCTTGTCTCACATGTGTCAAGACGTTTTATATAATTCCCATAAAACCAATACAAAAAAACATCCCTTCTTTTAACTACTTCTCCAAAACAGTGCAGGAATTTACCTCTCCACTATGCAGGGTGCACCATCCTTGTAGATCCTGATCAGCTGCTCTCACAGATGCACTTGTGAAATGCAGATTGCTCACCTGAAGGTAATTTCTCCGTGTGAACAAATAAATATTGCAGAAGTCATGAAATAAAAGAGAGTTTCCAGTATTGAAGCTCTTTATCAACAACAGGTTGAGTTGTGGGGATGAGTGTGCTGTAGGTTTTGCATATTCCAACTGGAGCTTAGCCTGTAGAAAGAGACAACCCCTCTTTGAGGGGGAAGTTCACAGATACAGATGCTACAATTTTTCCATCAGGAGAAAAGGCCATTTAATAGGGATAAAAGCCTTCCCACTTTGAACAAAAACAAGTCAAGTACCAAAAGCAACACTGCATTGAGCATGCAGCTTCCAGAGCCTCTTCAGTGAGATAGAAGGTAACTCAGGTTGCCAAATCAAACCTGCTGCTCTCCCTGGCTCTACCCAGTCCTCTCTGGGCCAGATCTCTGCCAGCTGTTTGGCATCATCACTGCAATGCACAGCCTTTGGAGATGCCCTGTTGTAGAACAAAAAACCCTCCCTGGAGCCAAGACTGTCTCCTTTGCACTCACATGCATGGTGAAGGAAGAGGATTTTTTTTTTTTGTGTGTATAATTCTGCCTTTCAGGGAGGAGAAAGAGTTCAAATCTAAGTGTAACAGTGGTTTGAGTTTCCACAGGAAATGACTTGGGGTTATTAACGTGTATTTTTTTTCCATTGTAAAATGATCTCAAATGCTTTAACACAAAAAGAAGGAACTAAAAAGCCTGCCAAAGCCCTTGCTGCTGAAAGTCTCTGTAATAGCACACAATTTACTCTCTTCCTCTACTGCAAAAAACAAGGACAAAGTCTTTGATCTCCCCACCTCTCCACATTGCCACTGTAGTCTCTGCCAGGTGCAATCTGCAGCACTGAAGGGCTCAGGCTTAGTGCACCAAAGACACTTGGATGGCTTTGGATGTACAAGAGGTGAGGAGCAGATTTTCTGGACTCATAGGGGTTGCAAAGGTCCTTGAAATGACATGGAATTGGTGTCAGAGACCCTGGTGGTGCATTGCTATAGCCAGGCTGCAGCTGCCTCCAAAGGGAGGAAGCACCACCAGCCAGATCCCCCAGGGGTGAAAATCTGTGTGGTGTCTGGGACCTCACACTGCTGGTGACTCTGCTCTTCCCACCTGGCATCAGGAGCCATGGAGAAGTGCACTTGCTCATGAGCACTGTGATTTAGAGGTACAAGAACTAGTCCCTCATATGTTCTTTATAGCTGGGAGGGCTTTTAAAAACTCACTCAACAACATTCCTGAAATAATGCCGGCTGAAACCTGTCACAAAGTCCTCTGCAGAGATCTTGGAGAGGGTTCAGAGTCTTTCCAGTGACTCCTCCAGCACTAGGACACTTGCCTCTCAAACATCTGAGTGGAGAGAGAGAGCCCTCACTTTAAAATAAAGCTGTAAATTTAAATTGAAGGGCACATTCAACTCTATAAGAGATAGATGTAAACACAGATGTCACCAACACTCTTTCAGAAGTAAGGGATGAAATTTGCTTTTGCTTATAGCTTTTCAGCTCAGGAGTGACTGCAAAGCAATCAGGGTGCACAGTCCATGCTTTTAAATAATGCTGTGCACCTGAGTGATGGGTTTGGTTCAGAAACAATTCCATAGAGGGATGATGCCCTGCGTATATTGCAGAGCATAAACATTGTTCTGATAAGATTCAATTGCCAAGCTGCAGGGATTATGTATTAGTGTGCTGGTAACTTGAGAAGAGGATCTGTATGGGGCACTCTATTGAGTTAGCAATGCAGCCAAATCTGCCTCTGGGTATCCCATGGGATATTATGCTGCAGTTGCTTTCCATATCTCTTTGTCATCCACTTCCACTGCAACATTACACTCCATTTACAGGCTCTCCACTAACAGATGATAACTTTGAGCCTCTAAGTTTAGGATTAAGAAATGAATGTATGGATCTCATCTGACAGCATGTGCTTGGGATCTAACAAACCTCACCCTTGGGCTTCTCCAGAGACATCCCAATCTCTGCCCTTCTCACATGGATGCTGTATCAAGACCCCTCTGAGCTTGGCAAAAGCTAAATACTTTCCCAATGCTTTGGCAAGTGATCAGTTAAGTCTTTTCACTTCCTGCTGAGTAGGAATCCAATGGGAATAGAATCATCTACGTGGTGACAGGGCACAAAGGACATCTCAAGAAACATCAGTGCAGAACTAGTACAACTAAAGTACATCTCCCCCAAAGCCTGGACCTGTGCTCCATGGCACCACTATGCTCAGAGCTCACATCAAGGACACAAAGATGTCATGTGTTCCCTACCCTGAACCCAAAATTCACTCTCAACAATAAAATTCCACCCAGAAGGTACTTTAGGAGGACAACAGGTTACAGAAATTACTCCTAATAGGGTGCCTCTGCTTCCAGACATTCACTGCCTATGTTTTACCCAGCCAGCACTTAGATTTGAAGCCTAAATGAAGCAATGAGAGCTGCCTTTCAATTTGCCAAGGCAACAGCCTTCATCTGCCCACCATATATACTATGACCTTCACAGCCAAACAAAGCAGTACCAGCTATTCACTGAGAAAAACAAGGGGTTTATGAAAAAAAGATGTGGGACATGGCTACTCAAACAGCCCTCACCACACAGACTGCTACTCTCTACTTCCTAACATGCAGACAATTTTGTTAGGAATTTCTAAAACTAGGCATTGAGCGCCTGAAAAAAATATCCCTATCCAAAGCAGAAAATAAAATACCAAATGCAGTTATTACTTAGGGTGGCTGGGTATGTTTTTATTAGCAAAAATGCCTCTGGAGGGGAAATTTTGCCCATGAAGTACACGTGCAAAAAATTGCCCAGAGAAGCTGTGTCTGCCCCATCCCTGGAAGTGTCCAAGGCCAGATTGGATGGGGCTTGGAGCAACCTGGGATAGTGGAAGGTGTCCCTGCCCATGGCAAGGGGTGGAACAAGATCATCTTTAAGGTTCCTTTCAAACCATTCTGTGCTTCTATGAGTCTATGATTCTACGTTATTAATCATTTTCACGCGAATACTTTTAGAATATTACAAGAAAAACACATGGGTAATAACAGGTTTTGAGGTTCATAAAAGACAATTAGATCCTTGATGACTTGGCTTTGTGTGCAGTAAGTCCCTGAAGACTTACTCTGACATAATTCTGCACTGAGCTCCCTATTCTCATTTGATTAAAATACATCTTCCAAAAAGGCACTTGTAGTCCTTACTTAGACATCTGGAGAAATGGAAAATTCACCACTTCACCACTTCTTCTGACAGCTTGTCACCCCCACTGCTGAAAGATGTGTTCCTTGTGTCCATAGACAAATAGGAAACATCAGTATTCCAGACTCCTGCATCTTTAAGGTTTTAATTCTGATGGATCATGGTTCAGCAGAATGACTTCAGGCAGCAAACTATTCCTTAAGAGTTTAATAGGAGTAAGTTCCCATGGATACATGTGTGTATCCTACACGTTCAAGAAAACAAGTGTGTTGGAGACTCACTGATGCAAGTGTTGCTCAATTAAACATTCTTGTGCTGGAAGGAAAAATGGGAAGTTGAAAGTGGGTATTTACTAAACAGATGAAGCAATTCTCTGTCGAGTAAAACATATTGCTCTGCTTACCTCTACCATCTCGTGTGATCACCCAAAACAAATCAGGTGACACAGCAGACAAGAAAATATCTGTCCTGTTCTCTTTTTGCCCTCTGCCCTGGCCACTGAATGAAGACAGATTAAAAAAAAACCACCAACGGTGAGAGAACAGCTTCAAAACAAACAGGAGACAGGACTGCAAAAGTTGCATGCAACTTAATTCTCAGAAATGATCTATTTATGCCAAATCCGGATCTTACTTGAAGTCTGTGGCAGTCAATCCCCTTGACTGCCATGCAGGCAGGATTTGGCCCTGGTAAAGCATCCGCCTGCATTCCCAGCTGTTCAGTCCAGCTGCCACAGAGGAATGCAGGGCACTGGCATGGGATGGAGTCCAAAATTCCCATTAAAAAAAATTCCACCTCAGCGCTTGGATCTAAACTTTGTCGGTGAGATGGCTCAATCTGATAAAGTAAACCTCTGCCTGACAATAATTCAATTCAGATTCCTCTCCCTCGCCAGAATTTAAATCATGTTGGAGCCAGCATTTTATTGAATATAGCTTTAAGCATTTGGAGAGAGACACATACATTGATGAGCAGTATTGGGAAGGAAAGTACAGTTGTGTGTGTGTGTTTGTGTGTGTGTGTGTGTTCACAGCAAATTACAACTGAGTACTCAAGACAATATTTTTATAGGGCTGAATCCTGCTTTTACAAGTCAACAAGACTTTCACCACTTCACATCATGCCCCAGAGAATTAGTTGACAGTTTGTACAGAAGCACTTTGAAGAGGGACTAAAACAAGCAAATAAACACATAGCAGTCATTTTAGCACTCTGGTTTAAACAGAAACGTTTGAAGGCATAAAAGCCAGTTAATTTATATTGGAAATCAATGGGACCTGAGGAAATACAGAACTCTGGTAGACTTGAAAAGCTGTCCTTTGACTATGGATTGCCCTAATCTCTGCTTTCTCTAAAATAAGATCGAAGTGTAAGGTGCTTATTGATTTTGCAACTGTCCCCAGACCTCCTACCCAAGGTGAAAAGTTGCCTCTATGAACCTCGTTCATCCCACTCCGAGCTTCCTCCTCTTCAGGAGAATCAGCCGTCAAAAAGCTCGATTTTAAATCTTACTACAGCATTGCCACGCTCTTCAGAGAAAAATTCAAAATACGAGCTATTTCCACGAAGAGAAGAGGCTGTTTCAGCCCCATTCCATATCCACATCCATCCCAGCCTCTCCCGGAGCACATCTGGAGCGCCGGGCGGGCACCTGCGGAGCGCGGCTGCCTCTGGCTCTCCCTGTCGGCCACTGGCATTTCTTTGCCTGATGACTTGAAGCAAAGCACCGAATCCCATCGCCAGCGATGCCACTCTGGGAAGGAAAACCCAAATTCCAGCGGAGTGGCCAGGAAAACTTTTCAGGCAGCTCCCGCGGCGCGCCGCTGGAGCGCTCCCGACCCGCTCCCTGCGCGGCGAGCCCCGTTCCCGGCTCTGGGAGCCCCGTTCCCGGCTCTGGGAGCCCCGTTCCCAGCTCTCGGAGCCCCGTTCCCGGCTCTCGGANAACACCACGGCGGCGGCGGCCGAGGGGGGCGGCGGTGCTCCCGCGGGCGGCCCCCTGCTCATCCCCTCGGCCTTCGGGACGGTGCTGTCGGTGATGTACGTGGCCGGGGTGGCCGGCAATGTCTACACGCTGGTGGTGATGTGCCACTCGGCGCGCTGCGCCGCCCCCATGTACAGCTCCATCGTCAGCCTGGCCCTGGCCGACCTGCTCTACCTCTCCACCATCCCCTTCATCGTCTGCACCTACCTGGCCCAGGACTGGTACTTCGGGGACCTGGGGTGCCGCATCCTGCTCAGCCTGGACCTGCTCACCATGCACGCCAGCATCTTCACCCTCACCCTCATGTGCACCGAGCGCTACCTGGCCGTCACCCGGCCCCTGGACACCTTGAAGCGGTCGCGAGGCTACCGGAAGGTCACGGCGGGGGCTGTCTGGTCAGTCTCGCTGCTGCTCACTCTGCCCATGATGCTGATGGTCACCCTGACCGAGGGGGGCAAGGCGGAGGGCAAGGTGAAGAGGATGTGTGCGCCCACCTGGAGCGTGGATGCCTACAGGACCTACCTGACGGTGCTCTTCAGCACCAGCATCATGGCCCCGGGAATCATCATCGGCTTCCTCTACACGCGCCTGGCCAGGACCTACCTGGAGTCCCAGAGGAACCCCCCCCACAAGGAGAAGAGCAAGAGGTCCCCCAGGCAGAAGGTCCTCATCATGATTTTCAGCATCGTGCTGGTCTTCTGGGCCTGCTTCCTGCCGTTTTGGATCTGGCAGCTGGTACGGCTCTACAGCAGCTCCCTGCAGCTCACCACCCAAACCCAAAAGTGCATTAACTACCTGGTGACCTGCCTGACCTACAGCAACAGCTGCATCAACCCCTTTCTCTACACCCTGCTCACCAAAAACTACCGGGAGTACCTGCGCAACAGGCACCGCAACTTCTACAGGTTCACGTCGTCCTTTCGGAAGAGGGGCTCCAACCTGCAGTGCTCCTGGGGACGGTCCATGTCCTCCAGCAACCAGTACGACTACAGCTCGGAGGCCCTGGGCATGGCCACGCTGAAGCCAAAGTGAGGAAGAGGAGCTGCCTGCTCCGGACACACCGGGACCAGCAGAGCGTCTGGCCAAGGTAGGGCTTTGGGACCCCTTAGCCCTGAAGGGTCCTAAAAACTCACTTCTGGCATTTTCTCCAGTGAGGGGCAAGAAGTTGCGTGAACCCACGTACTGTGAGATGAGTCTGAATTTCCCCCTGGCTTAGGGTTGGTGCAGGGGGGTCCTGCTAGGAGCCAGCAGCCTTTCGGGACAGATCCCGCAGGGGGTTGGGTGCAGAAGATGAAGTGGATACTTGGTTCGGTTCTGACACAAACTCTTCCCACGCTTTGCTGAGTTTTGCTAAGCTCCAGCTCTGCACACCCTCACTCTGGGGTGGTTTCTCAGTGCTCTCTTCAGGCTACAGCTGGGTCAGACCTGCAGAAATCTGAAATTGGCCCAGTACTGCTCAATTTAGCTGCAAGCCTTGGGTTTGCCCTGTGTATTACCACTGTCTGTTCCTCGAGCGTGTAAAGAGACCTTTAAGCCCCTTTTCCTATTTCCTGCTGCATTACAGTGCACTACAAATTCATCAAGCTTAAAGTCTCTATTTTAAAATTCATTGCAGCAGCACTTCAAACTCCAGGCATTCAGAAAACCACAAGGATAAGCTGTCAGAAGCCACAGGATTACCTAAAAAAAAAAAAAAGCTTGAAATTTTTTAAGGTTTCTACCTAAGGTGATTTGAATTTGCCATTGATTTTTTTTTTCAAGTTGATCCCTTCCCTAACAGTCAACAGGGATCAAAAAACCTGAAAAATTACCGCTCCGAGAAATAAAAGTGTCTTATAATCCTATCATCCTATCACACAAAGACTTGAGGCTCTCAGAAAAATGACTGAATCCTGTATCAGGAAACTCATCGTGAAAGAGACAAATTTTTTCAGATTTGATCAAAAGCATTTTGCCTCAGTGTATTCTACTCATTTTCTCCCTACTTGGCATCCCACAGTAAACCTTCATCACAGATCTTAGAGATGCCTGTAACCATTCAAACAATTGTAAAATGTCAGTTTATAAAATAAATGCTGATTAAAAACGGACCATCATCAGGTTTCCCCTTGCTTGGTCTCTTCACCCAGCTCAAGAGAGTGTATTTACCAGGGCAGAGGCTGCTGTTCCCAGCTGTGGGGATGAAGTTGGGTGCAATATTCCTCTTTTTCAGGGGCAGACTCTGGGGGTAAGTAAAGCACAATATGAGTTGCATGAACTATTGTCAGCAGCTGGTGATGCCCAGGGACTTGTGGAGCAGCAGCAGTGTAAGGAACTGTCATTTGCACTTTTTTATTACATACTCCAACCCCTGCCTGCCTGAGCAGTCCCACCCCAGCCCTGCAGTGTCACTGCATTCCCGTGTCCTTGGATGATCCTCTCGTGCCCCACATCAGACTTTAGGGTGTGTTTGTGCTAAAGCAGAGACACGAAGTGCCAACTCCACAGACAGGGACTGGGAGCAGAGAACATGGCACAGAGACACAGTGGATTTTGTGCTCTCAACTAACAGAGAAATAAACCCTTCAGGGCACATGTTGGATGAAGAGGAGAAGCACATTCCTTTGCCTGGCAAAGGCATTCTTTTTAGGGATGCAGTTTTGGGGACAGGGGAATAAATAACTCACCTTGCTCATGCTACTTTTAACCACAGGACTGTTTTGAAACACTGGTGATCACTGTTGTGTTCCAGTATTTTGCAGACTACCAAGCTGGGCAGCACAAATAGACCTAATGGTGCCCATTCCTTATGAAACAGAGGGACTGACACACAGTTTGTGTTTGGAATTGGCAGGGAGAGTGGGAGTCGGCAGTTTTTCAGAACTTTTCAGAAAATAATTAATTTTTTAATTGTTAATTCTAAAGCCATTGTTACTTTTCCTTTGGCTCCCATTTCCAAGGCTGGAAGTCACTCCCATATAAGAATAACAAAGATGAGACTGAGCTCAGAAGGTGGTGTGGGAAAGCTGGAGCACATCTGAGAGGTGTGTTGGGCTCTCCTGCTCCCAGGGAGGTGTCCATGGCCCTTCCAGGGATCCCTTCCATGTGCCATTTGGATCCTGACCTGACACAGAGCTGAAGTGTTTTACTTCCATTGCTTGGCCTGAGGAGAAGGTCCTTGGGAGGCCACTCACTCCATTTAGAGGCTGATAAAGGCTGATAAAGGATGTGGTTACCATGTTCAAAATAGTTGCAAGGCACAGTGTATATCTGTTAACAGCTGTGTCAGGGGAGGAAGATGATGGTAAGATGATCAGTAAGAGCTTTAGGGAATGTGCTTTCTGCTTAAAAAAAAAAAAAGTTAAAAAGCCAAATAGCCTAAAAACATAGTTATTAATAAGAAGGAGAAGATGAAAATAAGTTATGCATGGGAAAAAAGATAAAAATGCAGAGCAGAAGAGGTCTACAGTTCTAAGCTAATGTAGAGATAAGCAAATAGGAGGGGTCAGTTTGGGGTACACTTCCCAAGACACCTCATCAGCCCCCAGAAGGGATTCTGTTACTTTGCACAGTGTGTAGTGGATGTGCCTTCTGTGCCACATGGTTAGAGCATCAAAGGGTTGATGGAGGAGCATCCAAATGAAAGGCAAAATACTAGATAATTCCAAAAAGGTGTGTCCAGAGGGTCAAGGGAGGTGATTCTCCCTCTCTGCTGTGCTCTGGTGAGGCCCCAAGGGATGGAGCCAGGCTGGGAGAGCTGGAGGTGTCCAGCCTGGAGAAGAGAAGGATCCAGGCAGACCTTAGAGCCCCTTCCAGTGCCTCAAGGGGCTCCAGGAGAGCTGGAGAGGGACTTCAGACAAGGGCCTGGAGTGACAGGACAAGGGGAGTGGATTCCCACTGTCAGAGGGCAGGGTTAGATGGGATATTAGGAAGAAATCCTTCCCTGTGAAGGTGGGGAGGCCCTGGCACAGGGCCCAGAGAAGCTGTGGCTGCCCCATCCCTGGAAGTGTCCAAGGCCAGGCTGGAGCAACCTGGGATAGTGGGAGGTGTCCCTGCCCATGGCAGGGCAGTTGGAACAAGATGACAGTTAAGGTCCCTTCCAACCAAACCAGTCTGTGATTCCATGACATTTGTCACCCATCAGGTTTTTCAACCAGTACTTTCCTCCTCCCAGCCCCATCCCAGCACTGCTCCTCTCTCCCATCAGGCTCTGACAAACCCACCCAGGGTTACTCTAACCAGAGAGCCACTACATTTGATGATGCCCACAAAGCACATCATTTGGGCCAGGCAGAGCCTGTTTAACACTCAGAACTGGCCAGCAGTCCCAAGAAGCTGCTGAGTGTGATGAATGATGGCTCTTCAGCAGGGCAGGGAGCAGACACTGTGCAGACCTTCACAAACACGACTCCTCAGGAGCCTCTTGTACTCCTGGGGATCAGAGCTCAATTTAAAAGATGAATTACATAAACAACATCCCTCTTACTGTCCCATCAGACCAGTTAAACTGCCAAAAGTCAGTAGGTTTGATCCACTTCATAAATATCCTGCAAGAGCAGATGCTTTAACTGAGTTCCTGCTGTGTGTAACTGGGCAAGCCTTGGCTCTTCTTGGTGTGCTCGTGTTTTGGGAAAGAGGAGACAATCTCCATGTACCTTCCTTTAAGAACAAAACCAAATTAATCTGGTAGCTCACTTTGGAAGGGGATTGCTGCTGCTGCCTAGAGCACAGAAGCTGACACAACCTTTAGGTTACCTGTGAGGGGCAGCTTTACCTGCTGTATTCTACCTGTTCCCAGAGTATTTTGGGGAGGGTGTTGGTTTGGGTTTGTGACCTCAGCATTCCTAAGCACACCTCCCTGTGTGCAGGCCATGCAAACCTGCTGTAAGGCAGCTCAGGCTGTTCCCCACGTGAGGGAGAGGTGTCACCTGTCCTCAGCACTGAAAAGGATGAGTCAAGATTCCCCAAATCATGAGATTAAAAACATCTTGTGTCCACAACCACAGAGGTTACAGAAGACAGACTCATAATCAGAATTGGGATGATAAGAACTTTGCAAATTCTATGTATGGTGTCACTTTAGGTAAATCATCTCAGGCCAGGGCTGAGTAACAGGGTCAGTGGGGCTTAAATGAACAACATGTGAAAAGTTCCTTGAAAACAATTTTACTTTGGCTATTTTACATTCCTGAAAATCAAGCTCCATGGGATCATTTGGCATAGCCAAATCATTGTAATCCTGTGGTTCTTAAAGCTTTGGGGTTTTTATTCCAAAGCAAAGGTTGCTGCAGGTTCAGTGACACAGCTACTTCTTCAGCAAGATGGGGAATGGGAATTTCAGGAAAGGCAACAAACCCAGACTGTAAAGAAAAGGTGTTTCATCCTGAGTGCTCTCTCCTTCCTTTGATCTCAGGTGGTATCTGCTGCTGCAATGGCAATTTTCCCACTTTTATTTGAAAAGCCAAGATGCCAGTCCTTTGTGGGACAAGTGAGAATGGTTCTTTTCACCAGACACAAGAGAATCCACTTGAACCTTATGGAATTGTTGCAGCCTTTACTTTCAGTCACATTCTTTTCATCATCTTTCTCCCCACTTTTTAAAACCAAATTTGCAATCAATGCTCAAAAGCCCCACATTACAATTCAATCACAAGTGCAAGCAAATCATCAACTTTCTAACTCCTGTTGTAACGAGTCACTTTTGGTGTTTGGTGTGGGACTGAATACCAGGGAAGCCAGTGAAAGAGAGAGAACTTTATGAGCATTTTGTACTTCGAGATGCACAACTTGCTGCCCATTACATTAAGTGAGGAGAAAAAGGAGGATGACTGAGTTAATAATCTATTAATTTAAAATCTATTGTAATCTATTCATAATCATCAGTATGATGAGAGGAGAAAGCTCATAAACCTCATCTCAGAGCCCAGCCCTCAAGCCATGGCTGCAGATAATGTAGAACCTGGAGAAATGCTCAGGGCAGCTCCAGAAAGTCAGGCAGCTTTGCCGGGAAGTTTGCCTGGTTTGAGGAGTCTCGGCATTCCAGAGTCCCTCTGGTGGCAGCAGCAATCCCCCATCCCGAGGCGTCGGGGAAAAAATCTTTTTATCTTTGCCTTTAAAACACCGCAGTTGCACAAAATACACAACCAAAGTACACGAGAGCATTTAAAGTAGAATGTTCCTACAGCATCTGAGAGGGAAAAGTCTGTTGAGAAGAGAAAAGCTGCTTCCAAGTGCTTTCCTCTCCCATGTTTCTTCCCATGCCAAACCCAACTTTATTCCTGTCATCTTGCACAGCATCCTCCCAGCCAGAAACACCCAGAGCTGGTGACTAACTATACTTTAACCCAGCTGGGGTTTTTTTGCCTTATAATATTGGGTTTTGCTGTTAGATTCAAGTTTTTCCAGGGAAGAGAGAGATGTGGAGTTAATTGCTGTGGCTTATAAGAAATCTATTCCTTCATCTTCAAATTAGTAGCCACAGCTTCACAGGGTATAAGTACCCTTTAAAGTTATTGTTATTATCATAATACAAGTTTTTGCCCTTGTTTGGGAATGTGTCTAAAGCACAGCAGAGAGAAAGGATGTGTCAGTCAGTGGCAAAGTGTTGGGAGGGGTTGGATGGCTCAGGCTGAGCTTTGTGAAAGCAGAAGGAGTTTGCTCAGCCAAACCTCTGGGATGAAATAAGTTTCTGTCAGACACCCAACACTGAAAAAGTTATCAATATATTAATATTATATTGGCTATAGGTATATTTAAATTCTAAATGGAACATATATCAAAAGGGTTTTTTTAAATCATAAATATTTCTGCTCAGGAATGCAGCTTTCTGCCCACACTGAGTTTCTGGTGTGGCACATATCACCTTTGAGGGAGATTGGTTCCATCTTAGCAAGTTTCAAATGGCTAAAACTGAGTTTTGAGAGCTGTGGTCCAAAGTTCCCACTGGAATATGCAACAGCAAAACTGTAACATTTTCCTTTATTTCCTCAGCCAAGAAAAGGACAATCAAAAGAGGAAAGGGAGAAATGAATCCTATAGAAGCCTTCTGGTATTTGGCTCTACGTTTCTGATTCTCTCAATTTATAATATCAATTTTAATTTCAATGAAACCCTTTGGTAAGCACTAGCAATGCTTCTACAGTGAGAAACAAGGTGAAGAGTTAAGCATTCATTGAATTCATTAGAGAAGGCTGAACTTCAGTCCTGTGGAAGATCCCACCCAAAACCTTCCATCGAGGTACCTGAAGGAAAACTAGAAAATAAATTTATGCAAAACCAAACCACAAGAGATATCAGGCGTGCTTGGCAGAGGAAACTGTTCTAAAACCAAAGTAGGGATAGTGCTGGAGAAGTAAAATCTGCCACGTTTGTTCCAGCTTGTTTTGGCCAGTCTCTCCCCGAGATGCTGTTAGTCTTTCCTTGTGCATTCCTGTTAGGATCTTGAATTCAGCTCCTGAATTCTTAACTAGAACCAAACATGGTTCCATCCAAACAAAGCAAGGGAGATTCCTGAAGGTAAATGTGGTGTGTCCATAAACACAGCCTGTTAGAGACAGTTACCCCTTCATCTGTGTGCTCCTGCAAACCAGGGGTGTCCATCAAATCCACAACCTTCTGTGCCTGTGGGTTTTTTAAATATCAGCCTGACATTTGAGCAGCACAAGGCTGGCTCCTGCCTGGAGCCTCCCAGGAAAAGGCACTACAGAGCAATTACTTCTCAGGGTAAATTGAACCTGTCTTCCAAAAATCTGAAAGAATGGGGGAGGTAAATGAACTGTGATGTAGGAATGCCAAAAGGGGAGAGAGAGCAGCACCCTGGAACACACTCACCCACACAGAGGACACCTAAACCTCCAGGGACATGCAGGTCCCACCAGACAAGCTGTGCATGGCAACAGGCAGCACCACTCCTGTGCCAAGCTCCCACAGCACCCTCCCTTTGGGGAGCATGGGCTGGCAACCAGCTCCCAGCATTACACCACTCAAAATCCCAGGAACCCCCAGGTTTAAATTGAGTTTCTGCTTTTTCTTTGTAACACATTTTTTTTCCCTTTTATTTAACACTATAGAAGGGAATATCTTACGGAAATGGCATTATTATAAAATCAGCTGGAGCTCTGGTTACCTCAGGCCACCACATTTTGAAAGCAGCTTTCTGCCCCTGGGCAGTGTCCAGATTAAGGACTGGAAGCAGGAATACATGGGGAGTTTGCAGCTCCCACCTGCACCACGCTCTGTGGTCACAGTGGTTACCTGATCCCACTCCAGTGAATATATTTATCTTCCTTCACATCATCTGCTGGTGGGGACTTAGAGGCCATTCATCCTGAAAGCACTAATGCTGTTGATAACTCAGGAAGGCTTAGAGCAACACAGTGAATAAAATCCAGGAGACATTTTTGAGGGGTTTGATGCTGGAGATGTCTGTCCAGGCAGGGCTCATGTTGAAGCTGAAGAGAGGGATTAACTGAAATGGGGAGAGCTCAGAAGTGTTGGCTTCTCCTAGAAAATGACCTCACTTGTTCTTGTGCTGCTGTTCATTAAGCACCTAGAAAAAAAGGACACTATTTCCATTGTCTGTCTGGGTGTTTTAGGATGTCACTGGTGTGTGTGGGAGGTTTTGAGATCCTTGAATGGGAGATGATACATATGGCAGGGCAAATGTCTCCTTGGAGGGATAGCTTAGGGTTTGGGTTAGTTATCAGCCTATCGACAGAGGAAATGTTTGTGTTCTAGAACTCCTTTGGTTTTGATTTATAGAGCTGGTCAACAAAGATGATCCTTCACCCCCAGCCACAGCAGCTGAAATGAGCCCCCTGCTAAAAACATCATCATTTCAGAGCATCAATACCCTTCTAAAGCCCCTCCTCATGTGAGAAACAATAGCAGGACATACAGTAGGGAAGAAAAACCTTTCTTCTTTACCTTCTGAGAGCCTCTTCTTCCCCTCATTACAGGCTGGGAGCACTGGGATCAGTAGAGGTAAAGGCAGAGCCTGTGCCCCAGCCTGCTCTAACAGCAGGTTATCCTTGCAGAGGAGGCTGAACAGAAAGAATTATCCCAGCACTCATTACTAACTGCTAAACACAACAGAACTTCCCTGTCATTTAGTTGTTGGCATCTTTTTAGAATGATTAAATCTGTCGAGGAACCTCTGCCTGCTTGAGGCACAGCACAATTAATTCCCAACAACAGAAGCAGAGGAAATAACAACCGAGTAACTTTGCTTGGCTGCTTTCATGTGTTTGTTTTAATACAAAGGAGAGTTTATTATGGCAAATGTCTCTCAAACTTCAAAGCATTGCCTCAATCTTTGCAGCAGCTTCTTTTAGGCTGGATGAGAAAGTGAAGCCCCACAGCCTGCAGAGCCCAGTGTTAGATGAAAAGCTTCTTGCAGATCTGGTTTAAGTGGGAGGGACCACAATGAAGAGATGAGGACAGGGCTGGAGCATCACTTGGGCTTTTACCTCCATCCATATAAATGAGTATTTTCTCTCCCAGGCATTGCATGCTCTGGGTAATCACTATCTATGTCTGTTATTCAGAAAAAAGATAAAGTAAGAAGTTTTAGCTTTAGCCCAACAAAAGGCAAGAAAAAAACCTTTAAACCTATAACTTCATGACATGGGGAAACCGTGTCCCCCCGATTCCAGTTCTTGTGTTCCCAGTCCCAGAGGGGCAGGAAGCAGGACAAGAGGGGCCTCAGGTGTGGGGAGAAGGGCTTCCTGCAAAGCACAGAGTGAGACAGTTCATGTGTCACATGGAATTACTCATTCATGGGAGCAGAGAGAAAGGGTTGAGGCTGAGAGCAGCCAGAGGAAGGCAATGCTACCTCAGCTCTGTGCTGCCTCTTTACACCTGGTGTGGCAATAGCAGTGGGAGGAGATGGGCACCCGGGGGGCTCCAGGGCACAGCCCGTGCCCAGGCACTGGCAGCTGCCCCACACTTGTGGTGTCCTGGAGTCTCAGCTCCTGCCAGGACCTCGGTGCAGGACCAGCACTTGGGCTGACAGCCACGTGCCCATTCGAGGGGCAGCTCAGCCCCAGCCTGACTTCCTTCTTTCCTCCTCTCTTCCTGCCCTATTTACTGTGCTCCCAAGGACTCCCAGTCAGCACAGGATCCCCCAAAGGCCACTGCAAGCACCAGACCCCCCCAGTGCAGGCTGAGGAGTGGCAGAGGCAGCGAGGGGCAGCAGGAGTGGGATGTCTCTGCCCCTCTGGCAGTGTCAGGAATGGAGAAGCTCACTGGCACAAGCACGTGAGCTTAGAGCTCAGAAAAGCATCAAAACAGCATCTTCATGGACATTTCTGTCTTCTGTCACATTCTTCAGTAAATGTTTATCTCTGGAGAGCTCTAAGGCACATGTTTGAGACTCACTCTGTGGAGGGTCTCTGCACAATCACAGACCTCATCCCAGTCTGCCTTAGCAGTGGCATTCCCATCACCCACCAGAGATGGAATCTCCTGCCTGTTGGAAAGAGCTTGAACAAAAAGATCAAGGAGCACACACGACAGTTTAGGTTATTTATTCAGCAAAAATATGTGTCTGTTTTTAGCATTTTGGTATCTTTGCCATTCTCACTTCAATCCTATGGGTTTTGTTTTCTGCTCTTTCTTTGTGTTGTTTCCTTCTCAGCAATAATCTGCAGCCTCTCCCTGGACTCTGCTTCCACCCTGGCTTTGCTCCACAGCTAAAACCACCACCCATCACAGTCTGTGATACCCTGTGAGAGTTTCAAGGCTTTGGGGAAATTTCTTACCTCTTGCATTTCAGAACTGTTTCAGGCTGCCCACAGAGAAGGCAGAAGCCTCTGTTGATTTCCACAATGTAATCAGAAAGCTGGTATGTTCCTGCAAGTGGAACTGCTATAAGCAAATCCTTCAACTCCATTAGAGAAGTTATGTCTGACAGCCTGGAATATGGTTTAACAAGATTTTCCTTTATTTGTGCTCCACCTTCCACTCCTCTGTCTCCTCACTGAGACTGGTACATCTGGTTTTACAGCCTGGTAGTTTTAAAGGATTAAGTCATTTTACTTTATAGGGTTGGGGGGTTTTTTGCAATCAAGACAAGAGCAATGATTTCTTGTCCTGATCAGGTTCCCTGTCCATGCCCAGGCAGCTGAACTGACACGACTGAAGAACCATGAAAAGAAGTGTTCGTGAAACATCTTCAAATCTGTTTTAAAAATCATGGGTGAAAAGCTTTGAGACACATAAGCTTGTTCTTGTTTAACATACCAGTTAAATTCAGACCAATAAATGACTGAATTCACAATCCAAACAACTTTTACCTCACTGCAAGTAGAAATATCTCAGAGGCTTTAGGCTTTACCTTCTGCTTTCCCCTTTCTGGTCAGTGAGTAAAGCAGTGGCTTCCCCATCTAGAGATGCACATCAGCCCCCAGGTAGGCTCTGTAAAGCCTCATGAGGCAGAAAAACCATCAGGAACATTTATATCCTTGCCAGAGCACCCATGAAAACAGAGCACTGCAGCTCAGCCCCATACTAATAATTTTTATGTTCAGTCTTCAATTATTTGACTCACACTTGATGGACTTCATTTCCAGCAAATTAACAGCTGGTGGGTCTGAAGGCTGGGGATGAGGGCAGTGCCTGGAATGGATGGTAATTACTTGCTGAGCTCATTATAATTGTTCAGTTATTGAATAATTTGGAAAGGCAAGCAGGAGAAATATTTGGTTAATTAAGAGCTCGTTTAATCACTGCTAAATTTAGCCTTCCAAAACAGTGCTCACCTTCCCTGGATTTGGACACCTTTGCCCACCTGCACTGCCAGGGGAGGCAGAAACACTCAGCTCCTCACCTTGGGGTGTCCTGGTCCTTGTTCCCTCCTAGCTCTGACCCTCCCACATTTGTCTTCTCCTGCATTAAGAGCCCTCTGAAGCTGCCATCAGTCTCCAGCAAGATTTTTAATTAGAAACAACTCACCTGTAAATGCTCAGGCACTTTTGGGACCAAAATCTCATCCAATGTAAAAAACTGACATTACAGACAGAACAGCAAAGTCTGAGCATGTAACAGAGCCCAGTAAGTGTGAGCAGGAGAAAATCTTTAGAGCCCTCCACATTTTTCTGTTGCTGCTGGTCTTACACAGTTGCTGTGCATGTGTTTCTTCTATTTGAGGGGTTTTATAATTTAAAGCTTAGAGAGCAGGTTTGGCACCCAGGGGATGTTTTCTGGAGCTTGGACTGATTTCCAGAGGCTCTGGGGAGTCTTCAAGGCAGTGCTCGAGACAAAAAGGTGTTTAACACACCTTATTGTCATGGCTTTACTGTTGTCCCAAGAATGTCAGATATCTGTATGTGAATTCAGGCAGGTTTGTAAGTGAGGACTTTTGAGAGAAGGGCTTAAATGGGAGGTAGCATTTGGCTCAAGGTGAATACAACTTCCTTTTAAACAACGAGTTAATAGGCCTTAAATTATTATTTTGCCTAAGGGTTCTTGTTTAAGTGCTTTTATCCTTTGCCCTAGATTATTTTAATACATTCTATTCTTCATGCACAGGCAGTGGGGTGTAACTACTGCTGCAGATATGCCCATGGGATGTGTCCATCAGCTGGCATGGAAGTCAAGGGCAGAAGATCAGAAAGGAGAGAAACAAAAAAAGCAAAGCCCTGAAACCCTCACTGACCAGGCAGATTTATCCCCTTTGCAATTCCAAAGTGACAAATGGTTTAAAACCTCCAAGAGGTCACAGCTCCTCCAATCCTGTCTGAAATAGGAAGGAAGGGTCTGTTCTGAACCTCATCCTTCATAACACACTTCAGAACAAAGCAAACTTATTTTTTCTGTTAGGGAGAAGACATTAGTACAAGGCAGATCTTGTCTGGCAACATACCAGTCCTTTACAA
The DNA here is from genome assembly GCA_013390005.1 of Calyptomena viridis. Taxonomy (NCBI): domain Eukaryota; kingdom Metazoa; phylum Chordata; class Aves; order Passeriformes; family Eurylaimidae; genus Calyptomena; species Calyptomena viridis. The sequence continues at coordinate 92,942 of WEIV01017824.1, read as the reverse complement.
AGGCATCCATGAACTTCTTCTATTTTGTTTTTAGTTCAAATGCTGCAAAAAAAAAAGGGAAATAATTTTTAAACAGGTTTTTCAGAGCAAAATCTGCAAGGTAAATGCTGCAGAAGAGAAGAGTCATCAAAGCAGGTTGATTTTAAAACCTGACAACCTTGACAACCTCCTTGCAGCAGCCAGAGCCACGTCAGTTCTGCTGTTACCCATGGTTACAAAACTGTTGAATGAAATGAAATGGAATCCAAACTTGTCAAGAGTTGTAACTCTCACAGAGACAGGACAAATGCTGTGGAATGGTAACTCCTCGAGTACTCCACTGGGTCCTCACTGAATGTTTTGTCAAACTGCTCTAAATTAAGAGAGTTCATCCATTCAGAGTCTGGGCTGCTGGGATGCTGGTGGGATGTAGCTGATTGTAAATATCTCCTTTTTCTTAACAAGAGGACAAGGCATAAGGCAGGTATTCAAGAGATCCTGTGATTTCAAGTCATGAAGTGTTAGGGGTATTCTCTCCTTGCTCCAAAGGAAAAAGAATCAAGTTAAAGAATGGGAATTAGTGTTTTCTCTTCAAAAAGTAATTTCTTCTCACTTAATAAGGCAGAGACAGGTGCTGTAGCAAAACAATTAAATAGTACATCAATAAAGCAGCTGCCTTACACCAGGCAAGTGACTTCCCTCTGGGCCTCTCCCAGGTTGCTGGGGATGTAGGGAACTGAGGCAGCCACACACTCCTCTGCTCCCCTAAGTTTTCTGCTGGATTTTGGGGTTACTGTTACTGGGAAGAGGATGACAGCAATGCTGTCAGGATCTTTTCTTCCTGCTAAGTGTCTCTGTCAAAGCATCTTTCTGTGGCACACCAGGCCAGCATGAATTCCCTGCTTTTCCATCAGCCTCCCTTCCTTACTGGTATCCAAGAAGCTACAAAAAGTGAATTACAAAGTCCTGTCAGCAAAGCATGGCTGGAGAAGTGCTGCAGACTGATCTCCACTCTCAGTACTATGTGAGATGTCTCTAAAAAGCTGTTTCAGTCCCTGCTTGTGAAGGGATCCCACCCTGTGCTGAAGTCCTTAGGCCAGCAGTCAGTTTTACCTTTCCCTGTTATGTGTATCCAGGTGATACCAACCCCTATCAAGTGTCGTTTGGGATGTCAGACCTGGCAATCAGCACTCAGTGCTACTCAGATTTAGGATTTGCTCCTCTCAGCACCTTTTCAGCAGCAGGAGGTCTCGCCCCTTCCATCACCTGTAATGTCTTGCTGAGTCCCACAGAGGAGCCCAAATATTACCTCCCATATAGGGTGTTTTCTGCTGCCATCTCTTCTTGGAGTCTCCAGATGGAACCTCCCCATCCTGGGTCCTGCCTGAATTTTGTACTGACAGCCAGAGAACACCCCCCAGCCCCCAAAGCAGCCATGGGGTGGTGCCCACCAACCCCCTCGTGAGGGGCCAAGGGCCACGAGGGTTTTCTTGGCTGGAGAGGGTGCAGACAGAATTCTTGTCAGCATCAGTTTTACTGTCTCTTCCCAACATAAACTGGGCAAATTGATGGAGTCCTGGCCCTGAGGATAAACACCATCTCCAGTGTTTAGAGTAACTGTCTCCTGGAGGAGCCACGAGCAGCTGAGCTGAGACCCCGGGAGCTCCACAGCATCTGCTGGTGGCACCTCCTTGGCAGGAGCTTTTCCCTGCTCCCAGATATCCCTGAGGAGGGTAAAGATTAGAAAAGCCCTGCAGTTCACTCAGGGCCCACAACCACCACGTGAAACTTCTCTTGCAGAAATGCAGAGCACCAGCAATGCCTGAGGCACTTGCAGAAATCCCCGAGCCCAGTGCAGAGGGAGCTTCCAGTTCCAATGCACCAGTGTTGCAAAATGCTCAGTTTTGTGGAATTTTCGTATTTCAGATTATGAAATAGCTGTTTAGGAATGGTAAAATGTCATGTGGTTAGGAAGCATCCCTTGGCTATTATCTCTAAAAAGAACTTTAATATTTAGTCAGGGCAGTACTTTTGAAGGAGACTGAGATTAGATAAGCTCATTAAGTCAAGCATTTTTTCCACACCTGTGTTCTTCCCAACAAAATGGTGATTTTTCAATTTCAAGGCTGTCAATTTAGAGACAGATTTTACTTGTCACACTGATGCAAACCTGAGCCCCTGGCATGCTCCATGACTAAAGCTGGCTCAGATGTACACAGGCTGTCCTCCCCTTTCAGGCCCTTGAACACAACTGGAAAATCCCTGTCTCCTAAGTGATACAGCCTGGTGCAGCTGGACTACTCAGAACGCATTCAGCAAGCATGGCACCACTATTACAGGACTAAAATCTTATTTATTCAAAAGATTTGGAATAACCCATTCCTATTCCCATAGTTGTCTCCTCTGTAGTACAAACAAGCCCTAATCAGCACTTAGGAAGTATCTGTGGGTGTCTGGAGCAGGCACTGACTGAGTCCCAGCTGCACATCCATCCCCTGCACATCCATCCACAGCTGGAAGGAAAAAAACCCAAGGGTCACTAACCCTGTTCAGCTGATGGACAGGAAAGAGGCAGACAGTGACATTTACTTTTAAGTTAATTAATCCACTGACTCATTCACTCCATTTCATTCATTAGAAACAAGGCTTTAAGGCTCAGAGATTTCTGTTTTTTCTCAGTTCTGTCATGTGGTTTAACAAGAGGCTGTTGCTGTTCCTAATGACCTTGCCATGTTTGCAGCTTTAGTGCAGAAACCTTTCTAAGTGCACCCACAATTACAGAACTATTACACCTCCCACTCCAGAGAAGTCAGGCCATCAAACACCTTCGTTTCTGCCTTGCCCGGATCCTGCAAATCACAAAGCCTGACCAGAGCACAGAATCATTAATTTAGAGCTGAACATCTCACAAGTACCTCCCTGTACAACTCAGCTATGGGAAGGCTTTTGATTACTGCCCTTCTGTTCATGCTTAATGGCTGAAGTATTTAATTTAAGGAGCATGATTAGGAAGAGCACAAGTTTTAACAGTCTGCTCCAAAGCCTACGTGAAAATTTAGCAACAGAGGCAAAACGTGTTTAACTTAAATTGAAAGTGATAATTTTTGCAGCATGCTGCAATTCACACTCATGGACTCACAGCCATCTAGAGGGGCTAAAAGCACTTAGAAAACAAAGTCAAGACATCTCAAGTTCCAGTTGTTGAGAGGAAAAGGCTCAGAGGCAGCAGCTGAGAAGATGGAAGACTTCAAGGCACTAATAAATGTGACATAAGTGAGTCTTCCTCACTGTGCTTTCAGCTGAGCCCTCTGAGATGAGAACAGCCTTCCTGAAAAATCCACAGGTGCTGAGGTAGAGAAGTGAGATCCTGCCTGCCTGCATGTGGTCTGAATGGACAAAGATCTCCACCAAAATGTGTGTGTAACTACAAAGGGAAAATGAGCAGGGACAGGACTGGATTTCCAGGTGTGCAACCATGTAAAAGCAGAGTAAAACCTCAGTGGAGAGTACTGAGAAGCAGGTGCATATTCCCTATATTCCCTACACCTCAACTAAAGGATTAACACATTAGTTAAACTTAGTTCATTTTAGTTTTAATTTCTTCTTGGATTATTTCTTATTTACAGGTCTAAATTCTCCTAGTACCAGAAAAGATAACAATAGATAAATGCTATACATGGAAGACTCCATCACTTAAAAAAATACCCATTTGATACACAAAATACATGCAGAGCAAAGTTTAATTCATCGTTTTTTAAATAGGTGGATGCAGCAGACAACTTCTTTCAGCATCCCCAGTGTTCACTATTAATTCAGACAGAATGGACAGGATAAATAGCTGAAGTAAATGGTACTGAGGAAGGTAAATGTAAAGTAAATGGTACTGAGGAAGAGGTCCTGGTGAAGGTTTTATGAAAGCTTTTAACAGCAAGAGCTTTGCTGCCTGAAAGCTCTCAGTTTCCAGTTGTCTGATCTTCTAATGAAACAATAAAGCAGAGTCAGGAGGAGGGGAAAATGTGAGTTTAAACTGACACAGACATGTCAGTGTGGGAGAAATCTCCTGTAGCTGCTCTCTGCCCTAACATCTCAAATTTAACTCACCCCTCTGCTTGACTTACTTCTGTTGTATTTCTATTTTCATATTAGTAAAAGACAGTTTATTTTGATCATATTCATCCCTGTGAAAAGGAATGACTCCCAAATTGATTTATATTTTCCTTTAAAATAAAGAAACAAATGAGAAAACATACATTTATGGCTCATAGAGAGGTAGAAATAATCCAAGTGCAAGATCACTTCTCTCACTTCCTTTGTGTTGAGAAGTGCAAGGACTAAATGGGCTCAGGATTTGTCATATTCCACAGCAAAGCCTTTTAAGTTTTGAATCACCTGGTAAAACATGGCCCTCTTTTTATGAGATTATTCAGTCAGTTACAATTAAAGCCCTATTACGCAGGGAGGACTCCCAGAACATGTCTCCTCTTCAATAATATAAATCAGAAATAAACACATTTGTCTGCTAGAGGGAATGGAAGAAAGCACCATGCAGAGCCAAGACATGCAGAATGACTCCATTAGGACCTGCCTTTGTTTATTCCCCCAAGATTTAATGGTCTGGCTGGCAAGTTAAGATGCTGAGGAGGTCACCTCCAAGGTAGGAATCCACCCAGAGACCTTCCCCTGGCAGTGAAAAGCACTCTCAAAGGAAAACAGCAGGATTTTTTTCTGTGGAGTCAGCAGCAAAGTGTCCAGGCACCTACATAAACAGCTTAAAATAACTGTATAAACTGAGGAATGAGAAAGAGACAAATCCTCCAGGTGTCTGTCCAGAAAAATCATGCCTCAGGAACCCCGTTGGTGCTTTTTTTTGGTTGTTAATAAAAGAATAGAAAGGGTATCTGTGTCTAAAATGAACTTTTTTTGAACACTGGAGGCCTCTTACAAGCAATTTTCAGCAACAAGTAACATGAACACCCCACAGATCTCAGCTCCTCTCTATAAATAGAATATTTCCTTCAAAAGAAGGGGCTGTGCTCCTTCTGTGCTTCACATCACTGAGCTTCAGCTTCAAGTCTTGGCTGAAGGTCTCAGTGCAGTTCATGATGGACAAAATATCTGACCTGACTCATGGATTCAACCCTTCCCCATCCTTTGGGCAGCCTCAGGATTATCCAGCAGTAAACCCAGCTACTTGGATGGTTTTCCTTTCTTTAGATGCATCTAAAGGTTACAGAATTAAAGGAGATGGTGCTTCCAAGCTGCCTTATTGATTCCACAGTAAGAACTATTCAAGGAAGGCATTTCTTGTGATTCCCAGGTCAGACCTGCTTTCTTTAGTTTCTGTTTCCAAATTCCTTGCTCATTGTCCCTGAGTTATCATGAAAGACAAGAATGTCCAACAGCAGCAGCACTGATCCCTACCCTGTCATTATTTCAGCTTTACAGGAAAACAGGCAAGATGGAAATAAATATCCCTGAAATACAGGGTGTTGGTTCAAATATGGACAATGCCCATAATGGAACAATAATAAGAGAGTATCTGGGGAAAAATGAATGCCAAAGAATTTAATGGAGGTAGAAATTCGTTTTAAAAATTAAATTAAAAAATTAATTTAAATTAAAAAATTAAATTATTTTTAAAAATCTAGCCCACGTGGGCTAAAAGGGTCAGAGGAAAAAGCCAGCTCATGTTCAAAGCAGTCAATGAAGAAATAATAGACTGACCTTCTATACCCTGGTCAGTACTTGCTACAGGCAAAATCTGAGGTGTGTCCTGGGAGAGAAGTGAGATATGAAATAAGTGATTTGAGGGGAGATGATGGACACAATCAAACATGTGCACTTTGGAAATAGGACAGTTATTTTCTTTGCACAGTCCATCCTGAAAAGCTTTAGTACAAGTCACCAACACTCATATGGAAGACAAAAAATGCCCACACAGACACTTTAGGGATAAATTAACCATCAAGTAAAAGAGAGATGATTGGCAGGTTTCATGATGTAAAATTAGCTTTCAGCTTCTTAAGAATGTTTGCAAAAACCAAGATAAGGCAGAGTGTTCCAGCTCTTCATGGTGCTTTACAAGGAATAATAAAAGGATTCCCCACCATTGCAGGACTGAGTCTTAGCTGGATTTCCCAGGATAAGTGATCTGCCTTCCTGAATGAGGCTGAGACACTCCATGTGTGCCAGAGCCATCTGTGGTTCAGAAAGGAAATAACTCTGCTGCTGCTCTTGGAATATTTGCTTGGATTTCCACACAAGAGACTCAAAAAGGAGAGGCTGGAGTTGGGATAGTTCTTTTTTTCCTTTCTTTCTCTCAGAGGGAGGTTGGTTGTATTTATTCCTCCCCACTCAAAGAGCCCTGACCTCCAGCAGCATTTCCTGGTTTTATTCCTAGAATTCAGACAAGGCAAAAATATTGCACAAAGCTCCACAGGAGCATGTTAGAGTGAACCAATTCCCTCTAAACACTGTGTAAGGATATCTGGATGTAGAAGGAACATGAGGAACTATTATGTTAAAAACAATGTCATCTTCATTTGCCAGGGAAAGAAAAGCTATAAAGGAGAAATTCAAGTGTACTGAGAATTGCAATTGAAGAAACAAAACCAGATTTCCTTGACAGCAGAGTCATCACCAAAGCCATTTCAGCTACATTTATTTTAATGTGCACATCATTATGTGCTACAGCCTCAGAAAGCACCCAGCTGAGATGCTGACCTTAAAAATAAATAAGACATGAAGCTAAATTTCTGCTATAAATTCAAATTAAAATCTTTTTGTAAATAGATTATCCTTGTAAACATTTCTGGATTTGAAATTCATTAAGATGGAGAGCAGAATATTTCAAATGGACAGCTCATATTCAGGAAAATCTCCACATAAATGTACCTTTCCAAATCTTTGGGATTTTTTACAGGGAATTAAAAACCATAATGATTCCACAGCTCCTTACACAATGAAAATGTTCTACATGAAAAATGCCAAGAAGTCCACTTAGAGTTCCTAGAATAAAAAATTAACATCTAATGTATGTGCAGGACTGAAAGGGAGGTTTACACTAAAAACATCATCTGATCACACACCTGTTAATTTTTCAAAAGTTCCTGATTTTGCCCAAAACCTTTGAATGGAAAATAGTTTTAGAGGCAGTACAACTTCACAGAAGTCCTCAGGAGGCTTCACTCAGTTTTGTTGCAGGGATTCAAACCTGGCCTGTTCTCCTGCTGTATTTTCCACTTCTCCCTGGGACTTTTCACACCAGCAGCATTTACCTTTCCTTACAAATAATTTCCTTTCAAAATACAAATCAACATTCCCAGACACTTTTAACAGGGTTCCTTCAGGTGCAAGGCTGCATTTTTACCATCAGGACGTGGCCCCAATTCACACTGCACAAGAACTGACCTTTCTTCAGTTTGTTTGAAACAAAGCTCTTTACAAAGGTCCTCACACAACTGGGGGACATCAAGCCACGTTCTGCCATCCCCATGTGTTCAATTAAGAGCACTTTTCTGCAGCAGCTTGGCATCAGATTTGTGCTACTTGAACAGAACAAATCCTGTCCAGTGCAATCAGAGTGCTGAGAAACAGAGCCCTGCAGTTCCCAGCCTGAACCTCAAAGAGGACACACAGAAATTCAGGTATTTCACATTCACAACTATCTGTCAAGAACTGGGAAGAGAGACACTTAATACAAAGTTATTCAGGGTATTTAAGTGGCCTGAAATAAATTAAGCCAAGTTTATTTCTAATGATCAGTGAATTCTGCAACTTCCACTCTGCCCCAGGAACATCAGCCTTTCTGCAATTACTGGTTTCCTGCTGGAGGCTGTTCAGAAACTTTTAAATTGCACTTTACATCCTCATTTGCCATTGAAATTCTTCCTAGATCTAGATATTGCTTTTAGTAGTCGGGATATTGAAGCTTCAGATAGAAAAATCTCAGTGGGACCAAAACATACAGAATATGGAATGATTCTGCTTCTTTCCAAAGAAATTCTCCTACCAGGTGCAGCTCACAACTCAACAAATTATAGGTGACAGGTTTGCTCATCATATTGACCAGATTACTGAAGCTTAAAGACTCCAAGAGACAAATACCAGCGTGAGTTTATTTCTGAATGTCAGTCAGTCCCCAGCAGAGAGATGCACAGGATCTTCCAAAGATGAAAGTCCAAGAGGAGATGAGCTGAGGTTTCCCCCATGGTCTGAGCTGATCTTGTTGAGCAGGATTTTAGAGAGGGCAGCTCCCAAAGTGCCCCTCAAAGCCTGCATGGCACCAGGAGTAACCAGCACACACTTTGACAAGTGACACAGCAGTTTCAATGCCAGGCTTGCAACAGGACTTAGTCAAGTCAGGATTTTGGAACGTGGGTTGAATCCCAACCTAAATCAACAGAGCTCCATTCATATTGAGATTCCACTGCTATCAGGTATTTTTGTGGAAAAGGCACATTTGAATCTCAAAGTAACATGAGCAATCAGGTTTTCATCCAGTAAAGCAGTTGCTGGTGATCTTGGTGTAATGCAAATTCCTTGGAATTAACAGGCTTCGAGACAAGGATTTCAATAAGGAACCCAAGTGACTTTATTATTTCCTTGCATCCAGCCTTTTTAACAATCCTTCCTTGTTAGCACAAACAAGGAAGCTTTTCTCAGGTTTGAGAACAAAGAAATTAAATTACAGAGGACTCACAAGTCCAGATATCCTGTCATCATTCCTCTTTACACTGATCTTCAGGGTAATCCCCCCAATACTTATTATTTCCATTAAAAGGTAGATTAAAGAATGAAAACTGTATGTATAGAATTTAAAAAAAAAAAAAAAGTCAAAGCATATTCCCAGATTTTCAGTGTTTCACAGAAATTACACATCCTAGGAATAAAACAGATCAACATGTTTGCTTCAGAATTTGATTGAGAAAAAAATCAGGTTTTCCTACCATTTATTTTTCAATTTCCTAACCCATAGAAATCTTTGATTGTAAAGAAACCAAGGTAGTTGGCAAGACTACATATGTGTTTGTCACTTTATCTGTACTGCAATTCACACAGCTCCCTGTCTTTGAAGTCCTTCCAATTTATTATTTAGGGAACATCAATGGTCCTAGTTAACAGAAAAAAAGTCTTCATAGTAAACTAAAAAAGAGAAGTCCAAAATAGCTACTGAGAGACTTTGTGAAACAGATAAAACACTGCTTGGGACAAAAAAGAAGTGCAGGTGGACACCAGTTTCCTCAGAGCCCACATGCCCACTGGTCCATGTGGTTTTGTGATCCAGCCCTCCAAGCAGCAAGCCAGGCTTTACAGGACTGAGTCTAAGGAGGCCAGACCTGGCATATAGCAAATCACAACAAAACTAAGAATTTTTCTCACTTGTTCCCCTCTCAACCCACTGCCCTTCCTGGGCACTGGGTAATGATGAATTCTTAGATGGATCCAGAGGACTGATTACCTCTGCTAGTTATTATTTTTCATTTTGACTTAAAGTAAAGGGTTACATGGCCAAGCCATCTCCATAAAAAGCTCTCAATAACTCTTACACTGGGCTTCCAACCAGGACACAGATCATTTTCATTGAGTTCCAAAGAAAACAAGGCAAGTTGGGAATGCTGCATTCTGACCAAAGGGATCTAGTCACTAACATTCCCTGCATAAAGTATTTGTAATCCAAAAGCAATAGGTTCTCTGGCCAGAGATTTGTACTGATGACTTTGTATTAGTAGTCCCTGTTTGCAGCAAAAAATAGAAGTAATTCAGATACAAATAAAAGTTCAAGTAAGTCCCAGTAGCCAAACCCCAGGTGCAGTGCTCACTAATGCCCACACTCAGGGAACTCATTCCTCTCAACAGAAGGTGTGTTCAAGAGAGTAACACTCATCTTGGATTATTAATTTAGGTCAAACTTTCAACATCACATTAGTAACTGAAGAGACTAAAGAATTAAACAGGTACCAGCAATGTGGGGAGTCATAATAAGGCATGGCCCAAAAGATGGTTTGCATCTTTTAAACTGAAGGATTTTTAAAAAACAATTAAAAAAAAAAATGAAGAGCCCACTCAAGAACTCTTCTTTGGAGCCTGTCCCTGTGGGACATGAAGACAAACCATTTTCAGAATGCATCAAATTTAAGATGGTCCTTAAGGAAAACATCAATTTGAAAACAGAGTGCATTACAATGTATTCATACTGCCGGGCAATTCTGGCTGAATGTGAGGTTACAAGAGATGTTACATTCCTTTTTCCTCTCCTCTTGCAGGGCTTCTCTCCTTCCATTTGCCCCCGTGCTGCACCCCAGGGGAATCACCCCAGGACTGGATCCCCGATGCCGTGCTCTGGGTTGCAGGTGAAGGAGATGGTGATGGCATAGCGAGTGCCCCAGTGAACCTTCTCCACCCTGTGCAGGTTCTCTGACCCAGAGGTGAAGAAGGAAACCCGGCCTGGAAAGACAAAGTATTTAATCAGTGACATGGAGTTTGCCACTCAGCTCTCAGCTCTCCCTACACGGTTTTGCTGTTGTCTCAATACCTGAGAACCTACAGGTCATCACAGACAAACTGTGAGGAGCTTACACTGCACTCTGACAGCTTTATGCACTGTTTAAAACATACATTAATCCTTTGTGCTATGAAGCTGGAGATGTAATTCCACCGTATTTTATAATTTAATAAAGGCAGGAGGAAGCTGAGAACACCTGAAGCCACTTCTTAGTTGCCTCGATTAAAAAAAGTGCAGCTCTAGAGACTGTCAATAAAGTGTATTGATTTCCTCCCTGCTCCCCTTCTAGGCTGGGCTCTAATTTTAGACCAAAGAAGGAGGAAGTACTACAAGGGTGGCAAAAAGTCTTCAGTGGCTAATGGCTCAGCAGGTTCCCAAGCAGTTTATCAGCATTGTGCCAAGTATTTGCTATCGCTTCTTGTGCCCAGTCTGATCACCCACTGCTCAGTCAGGTAACAAAGTCATGTATCAGTCACACACAAATCCACTTCCCTTGGAAAGAGCCACTCCATCAATGGCTTGAAAATTGTTTCAGAGATGCAACTGCTTCCTGCTGTGCCCCATCCTGCCCAAGCTCTGGCCATCACCACCTGCCTTGGGGCAACCCGGGCCTCAAGTGGCCTCCAGGTGAAATGCAGTGACTTGGCTGATGACAGCACAGGTACATTGGCATCCCACTGGCTGAGAGAGCAGAATGGAGCCCTCTGCACTTCCACATTATCAAACTCTCCTGGGAATGTCCAAGTTTGATGTTTAGCAAGTAACTCCAAACTGACGCAACTCCGCAGGACGGCTCGAGTTCTCCTGAGGAAGCAGAAATGCTCACCTGCACAGCTCTTTTATCCCAATAGCATGTGTTTTCCCTGCTCAGGCTTTCTTCCTGCTGTTCAATTTAAGGTTTGTTTAAAAGCTGATGCCTAATTAAAGTCTGCACAACAACAAGACAAACTATTCCAACCTGTGCACCACCCGCACTGTAGAAATGGGCACCAGGAGTGTAGTTTTCTCTTCTAAAAGTGATCCAAAAAGATCAAGAAGTTCCTTTGCAGCACACATGGGAGATTTGGACAGAACTAGACTGGCTTTATGGAGCTCAGTTTACCCACTAATCTCTGAAGTCTGTTGGAGTAGCCCCTGAGTCCCTTCCACATTCAGTTCCAGCTCACATCTAATGCTCCTGCAGTTCAGTCTTTCATAACTGCCAAGCACAAGTCATATCACACTCCTCTGTTCCTGTGGCTGCACATCAATAATGGGCAGAGCTTTACATATGTGAAGAATAGTTTCATTCATGTGCACAGCTCATTTCCACCTTGGTGTCCTGCTTTTCTGGATGAAAGGCTAAATGAAGGTGACATGCTCCTACCCCACCAGTGTTGCAATGAGTGCTGCCCTCAAAGATTTCACACAAAGCTCCTGTGTCATGAATTCTTTTTTCCTTTTAAGCTTTATTTCAACATCGTTAAAGTACTTTGTTATCAGTCCCTCACCTGCTCACCCAAAGCTTTGCCTTAAACTGACTTTCAGGCTGTTTTGTTTGATTTCTTACTAGAAGTAGTGGTAATTCAGAGTTAGACAAGGTTCAGTGTATTGTTTAAGCCAGTTAAACTGGATTTTTTGGCTATACAGAATGTCTTTTAAGTTCTTTCTTTAATAAATATATCTTCATATATATGGTATCTTGCAGCTCCTTGTGCATCTGGTCCCATTTCTGTCAACTGGGGTCTCTGGGTCACTGAATAAGGCTACAGTCAGTTTTCAAAGATATTTCTTCCTCACCTGAGAAGCATTTCTTTTAAACTTACTTCCCTTGCAAAATGTTGAAAGCAAAAGCACATTCTCTCTATGGTACATTATTTTTAATAGTATAAATGTTCAAAAAGAGGGTAAAGAATGTAAATTACCACCCTATCTGACAAAACCTTCAAGGGATATATGGCAATATCCTTATCCAGAGACTTGGGAAAGACATGAGATAAAATTAAGCTGTGCCACTGGCAGGGGAGTGAGCTGTGCTCCAGCCTGGATCCCATGGAACAGTGCATGGAAGTTCCTCCCCAACAAATGCTCTTGTTCTCACCTTTCTTATTAGAACAGCAAAAAACCAAAAGAATTGGAAAGATTTGAGGTAACATCACAAGCTGCAGGAGCCTGATTCTGAATTACTACCTTGCCTGCACATGTCCCCAGGAACACAAGTAATCAATCCTTGCCTTTGATCTCTATGTGACAACACCACCTGAATCTACAACTTATTTTCTCTTCCTTTCCATGTTTTCTATGCTTTCCAATATTAAGTGTTAAAAAGTGTTCAGGATGGAGTTTGGTCTGGGCTTAGCTGAGGAGCTGCTGGTCCCTGCAGAAAGTGTTACTGTGGTGCAGCTCACAGATACACCTCCAGCTCTGCCTCTGGACTGGGATTAGTCCTGAGTTTAATCCCCAGGTGGAGCTGCTTCCCTTCTTTCTGTGCCCCTCAGGCATCCACACAATTTTAAAATACTCAAGAGCAAGCAAAGGATAAATTGTATTTGGGATGAAAGAACTACTGTCATGGAAAACTCATGTGAACGTGCCACCCTCTGACAGTGACCAAGGACAGGGAGCTGCTAACAAGCTCCCACAGGAAGCAAGACCTTAATTGTATTAAATGGGTAATCACTTATTCTCCTGATTTTTTGAGGCCCCATTTTTGCACTGATCCACAGGAATCATTATTTATGAAGACATGCAAGCTCCACTACTATGAATTTTATGTAAACCCAATTGAGATGAAGCAACGTTGTGATTTCCAGGAGTAATATTTAACAAGCAGCAAAAGCAACAGACATTTCACTATGCANTTTATTTCAACATCGTTAAAGTACTTTGTTATCAGTCCCTCACCTGCTCACCCAAAGCTTTGCCTTAAACTGACTTTCAGGCTGTTTTGTTTGATTTCTTACTAGAAGTAGTGGTAATTCAGAGTTAGACAAGGTTCAGTGTATTGTTTAAGCCAGTTAAACTGGATTTTTTGGCTATACAGAATGTCTTTTAAGTTCTTTCTTTAATAAATATATCTTCATATATATGGTATCTTGCAGCTCCTTGTGCATCTGGTCCCATTTCTGTCAACTGGGGTCTCTGGGTCACTGAACAAGACTACAGTCAGTTTTCAAAGATATTTCTTCCTCACCTGAGAAGCATTTCTTTTAAACTTACTTCCTTTGCAAAATGTTGGAAGCAAAAGCACATTCTCTCTATGGTACATTATTTTTAATAGTATAAATGTTCAAAAAGAGGGTAAAGAATGTAAATTACCACCCTATCTGACAAAACCTTCAAGGGATATATGGCAATATCCTTATCCAGAGACTTGGGAAAGACATGAGATAAAATTAAGCTGTGCCACTGGCAGGGGAGTGAGCTGTGCTCCAGCCTGGATCCCATGGAACAGTGCATGGAAGTTCCTCCCCAACAAATGCTCTTGTTCTCACCTTTCTTATTAGAACAGCAAAAAACCAAAAGAATTGGAAAGATTTGAGGTAACATCACAAGCTGCAGGAGCCTGATTCTGAATTACTACCTTGCCTGCACATGTCCCCAGGAACACAAGTAATCAATCCTTGCCTTTGATCTCTATGTGACAACACCACCTGAATCTACAACTTATTTTCTCTTCCTTTCCATGTTTTCTATGCTTTCCAATATTAAGTGTTAAAAAGTATTCAGGATGGAGTTTGGTCTGGGCTTAGCTGGGCTTTCTGCAAACTGCAGAATGTGTTACTGTGGTGCAGCTCACAGATACACCTCCAGCTCTGCCTCTGGACTGGGATTAGTCCTGAGTTTAATCCCCAGGTGGAGCTGCTTCCCTTCTTTCTGTGCCCCTCAGGCATCCACACAATTTTAAAATACTCAAGAGCAAGCAAAGGATAAATTGTATTTGGGATGAAAGAACTACTGTCATGGAAAACTCATGTGAACGTGCCACCCTCTGACAGTGACCAAGGACAGGGAGCTGCTAACAAGCTCCCACAGGAAGCAAGACCCTAATTGTATTAAATGGGTAGTCACTTATTCTCCTGATTTTTTGAGGCCCCATTTTTGCACTGATCCACAGGAATCATTATTTATGAAGACATGAAAGCTCCACTACTATGAATTTTATGTAAACCCAATTGAGATGAAGCAACGTTGTGATTTCCAGGAGTAATATTTAACAAGCAGCAAAAGCAACAGACATTTCACTATGCAGCAATTATGTCCCATTTAATTACTCAAACAAAACCACTAGAGGAATATATGTATTAAATATGAGCTTCTGCTTTTCCCAGTTTAATTCATAATCACCCCTTAGCAACAAATTCTTTTTAGGTGTACTCAGAAAACATCACCAGCACAAGAAGCAGCACACAGGTGGGAAAAAATTATGCATTCAGCTGTGGCACAGCAAAGTCAGTATTCCATAAGGCTTGCTCCCAGGAGATTTTAGCCATGTTGAATTTTAAAATTCAGTTGCACTTCCATAAACAAGCTGCCTTCAATTTGCTACCTGAGACACAATTCAGATTGGAGGGAAAAAACAAAGGAAATAATTTTCAGTGACATCTACACCCTTGACATGTAACTGTGACCTCAACAAAGCCACTTCCTCTGTCACTTGTTTCCTCATCTCCAAAATCAAAGTAGAACTGACCTATTCTAACAAGGTTTCTGTGAAAATTAATTAGGAAGCACCAGTACAATACTTTGCAGTTTAAACACACCCTGTTTTACAAGTATTATAAAAAAAAAAAAAAAGTCTCCTGTTATTTTTATTCTGGTAAGAGGAAAATTAGTGAGGAACACCAGATTAAATTATAACAAGATGTAGGGAATATATGAAAGGGCTTTGAGAACCATACAAATATTAACACACCACAATGCTCCAAAGAAAAAACACTACAAGATTATTATGCCTCTAATATTATATATTCACTGCATAGCTTAGGTTGGGAGAGTCCTAAGGGAGGTTATCTGCTCCAACTCCCTTTCTCAAATCAAAGCCAACTTCTAAATTATATCCAACCCCTGAGTCCCACCAGGTTGCTCAGATCTTTTCCAACCTGGTTAATTCTGTGATTCTGTCTATCAGACACACGAGTGCAGCATCCAGACACCTCCCAGGGATGTCTCAGGCTCATGTGTTTTGCTACCCCCGTGTGTCCTGTGCTTGATTTTGGAGCAGGGGAGATGGAGCAGATGATCTCCAGGGTTCCTCCAACCTCAGCTGGCACGTGGAACAGGCCATTCACCTCACCACCAGCTTTGGTAATCACTTGGATTTGCAGTTTGCCTCTTTTGCCCCTGGATTCCAATCCCCTCCATGCTCCCATCCTTCACATGGTACTTCCCCTTCTGCCTTCTTGGCAGATCCTCCTGGCCCTTCTAGTTTAATTCACTGCCAAATTTCCTTGTAAACTCTTTGGTCATGAGAACACCAAGGAGAAACTGCAGATTATGTGTTAGATTGTCTCAGATCAACACTCAAGTAAGGGAATGATAACTGTTCCCTCTCTTTTCTCCTGGGTCTGTTGGACACCAGGGAAGGGCTGGGGGAATGTAAGAGGTCTCACCTCCACTCACTGTCCAGGGCAGCTGGTTGGGGGCACTGGGAAGACTGAGCTGCTGCTCAGAAGGAAATGAAGCAACTCATCTGTCTGGGTAAGGGAAGCAGGAAGTTTATTTGGCACTATAGATCTATTCAACATCTTTCATCTTATGCACTGACAGCTTCGACTGCCTGTCTAACATTTATCAGCTCTAAATGTTGCTCAGGAAAGAAGGAAAAACTGCATCTCATCTGCTGAATGACACCAGGACAGAAGCACTGCCAGGGAAACTGCACAAATATAACTGTGTTCTCATCCTTGTCATCTGTTTAGGATTAATCACTAATTCATTCTCATTGCAAGTGTCCAAGAAAACCCATGAGGCAAATAGCCTGATAATAATATTTTCTGCAATCACACGAAATAAAACTTATTTAACAGACACACTTATTCAATTACTTATAAATAAATATTAAATGGGGAGAGCTATAAGCAAGTCCTTTAAGCAAAGCCCACAGAAGGAAGATGGAATGACAGTGTGTGAGTGTTCTGACATGGGGTGAAGACAGGGCTCAAGATTCTCTACATTTCACTACATATGTGCCAAGCACTTGCTTCTATTTTAAATTCAGAGGGACCTGGACTGAAAACTTTCCAATTATATTCATTTATTTTCTTCAAAAACTGTAATTATTTCCTACTAAAAGTACATGAGAATTTTTAGACTTCAGCAGAATCCCTGCCTGCTTCTCTCCTACAAGCACGGTTGGCTGCACAAATTCACAGCAGTTTCTGCTCTGTCTGAAGGTGTGACAATCAAGGGGAGTATTTAGAAGTGAAATCTGCATAACTGCTCTCTCCAAATCACTTAGAGCATTTCTGGCTCCATCTCCTCTCCCTGCAGCCAGAGAAGAACAGGGATATCACCTCTGTTCTGCCTTCCAGTTCTGCCTTTGGTGCCCAACCTCACCCCTGCAAAGCTGCCCAGCCTGCCCTGATCTCTGCTGCTCACTTATTCAAAAAAAGGCCTTTAAACAAAAAGGCTTCATGATAGTACCTATGGCATGTGGCATTCCCACTCACAAAGCTTAGGAACCAAGAAATGAAACATCATTCCTGAACCACACAGTGTAATACAGCTGAACCTGCAGTAACTTTGGTATTTTGGTTTACTTTATCTGTTACATTACCTGAATTTCATGAACCACACAACCACAGAGTATTCTGAGTTGGAAGGGATCCACAAAAATCATCAAGTCCAGCCTTTTGGAGCTGATTTCCCTCAGCTTTGCTGTGTATTGTCCAGCAGTATCAACTCAAATTCATGAAATCTTGGCCTGCACATGCAGTACATAAGACAAAATGCTGTGCAGCAAGCAATGAAAAGCACAAACAGTATGTGCTACATGTTCATTCAAAACCAAGGATTTTAAACCAGGATTTTACAGGCCAATTCTCAACACTGACAGTGCTCCCAATGCTCTGTGGGGTCTCTAACACAAAAAAACTATTTCTCTCCCCCTGTTCCCCACAGAACTCCTCAATCCTTTCAGTGTGAGGTGACCTGTCCTCAAAACCAGCTGCCTCAACAAGTCAGTGTATTTATAACAAGTCATTTATCAAAGAACCACATTAAGTGCAGGTCTGACCTGCACTCCCAGGTCTCTATTGCTTTATGGGCCTAATTAAGATATTATTTCATTTAATGCCATCATTAACCTATCAGCAAGCATACAAAACCAGAGCCTGGATGGCAATTAACCTTCCACAGATAACAAAAGAGAAAGCAAAAGAAAGTCTTCAGAGTTCTACAGAGAAATGAGGAGCTATTTTCTATGTATTTTTGTCACAACTGCACAACAGGTCCTCCTTTTTCTACCATTTCCCTCTGCAATCACCTCACAGTCCCTGGTGCAATTTGGGATGAGTGTTGCAAATCATGGGCTTTGCATGGCTGGTTATAACTGAGCTGCTAATTACCAGCCCCATTTACTCTTCACTAGGACTGGCAGGAATTTTTTGAAATCATTCTCAACTTTCAGTTGATACTGATTTAACCTCAAGATGTGCTCCAGTTTTTACTGATTGGAGCAAAACTAAAGCTGGGAATGGCAGAGGATTATTGTAATCTAGACTGAACCTGGATGATGTGGGTTGAATATAGAGAAAGACTCTCTCAGTGGGGGGAAAAAATACCCACTTCTTGTATATTCCATGATAGAAGATGGATTACTAAATACATGATTTAAGCACATTTTTCACACCTGCTCTTGTGGGACTCCTGGACCTGGAAATCTTACTTTTTGTCACTGTGCTGCATTTCCTCAGCCTTTAGCAGGGAATTCCTGAAACCTGATTTTTTAAAGAGTACAGTAAGAAAAAGGTATGACAGACTCCCACCACTTAATTAGGAATATTGCACTTACTCATGATTCCAGGATCTGAGAGTGCTGCAATATCCAACCACTGGAATAAACTACACCTTTCCTTCTACCCCTGTAATCAACTCATGAGGAACAATTTCCCTTGTAAGTTAAAAATAAGTGCAATAAAGCTGACCTTAAAAACAAGAAATGTACATATAAATAATGAACACAGAACCAGTACTGAGATTTCATTCCAACTGCAGGGTTTCATCTACACTTCACGATAAAGTGAAATCTGTGTTCTAATATTGCCAGTCCCCAAATTCACACAAGACTTTCCTAAATGATGAAATTTTAAATATGGTTTACACTGACAAGTTTAGCAGCAGCAGAAAGTACACCAATTTTATCACTCAAAAAGGAATGACAATGGCTGCTATTTCTTTTTAATCTTCCTGCATCTCTTGATTACTAAAACACGTCTCAGACCAGCAAAAAGAAGTTAATGTTGAAAAGGCTGTGGGTTTCACTTTGGAAGACCTCATTCAAAACACTGCTCTGTTTCTTGCATTCTTGCAGTCTCTTGAATAAAGCCAACCCTGGTGCAAAGGGTGGAAAAAATACCACTAGGTCATTTTTGGAAATAGAATTTCAATATATACTTAAAAGAAACAGATACTACTTCAGAATCTGTTTCTTTGTCACAAAAAAATGTTTTCTTTTCAAAGCAGTGTTTCCCTTGGCACTAAGAATTCTCTTATTCATGGTACAGAGAGTTTCTTGCAGCAGACAGAGGTCCTGAGTGAAGTCAGCAGATATATATGTATTTCTGCAGCCCATCAGGGCACAAGAAAGATGTGTTCTTTCATGCCAAAACTGGTTATGAATTAGCCAAAGGTCTGCACCCTTGAACTGGAATCACAGTGCTGACTTGTTCATGTCTGTTAAAAAGAAAATAGTCTCAAAAGCCTCAAGTTTAATAAATTGTAATTCCTGCTTAAAGCTAGAGGTGTTTGTTAATAACAGAACTAGGGGATGTTAAAGACCATCCTACAAATTAGTCTTTCACTGAAATATGTGAGAGTTGGGACTTCCAGACTTCTTAGATAATCCACAAGTGATATATACTGAGAGAAGGGATAAGCATTTTAATTTAGGCTTCACTCCTGACAGAACATTTCTCCCTGTCCTGGCTAACATTGATCCTCACCATTAAAATGCTGCAAATGCATCTGAAGCAGCAGTGGGACCTGCCAGGCAGCCCTTTCAAACACAGGACATCCCACAAGGTTTTATTTTTAATTGCTCTTTCCTGTATTTCCAATGACTGCTTTTCTGCTCTGCTGCACCACTAACAAAGCCTTTCTGTCCCCTGCTGTAGAGCCTGACACCTGAACAAGCCCCTGCTCACAGAAAAAGAAACCTGCTCACTTGGGCACACAGTACCAGGCTCTCAAAATGCAGACTGAGTTTGAGACCACAGGAAGTGCCAGGTTTTAGGACTGCAACAGAAATACAGACAAGGTCAATTAGCTGTCAGTCACTAAAAGTGAAGCAGTGATTATGACAGTCACCTCTAAAAAAGCCTGGCTCTCCTACATGAGACACAAAGCTTATCAACATGTGGTTTTAAAAGTTGGGTTGGAGTGACAAGAGAAGCACCAAGGATCAAAATAGGCATAAAACAAAACAAAAAACAAAGCCAAAAAGACAGAAGCACATTTCAGCTTTTCTTTGCACTGTTTTGTTTCAAAAGGTGGGTGTTACCAGTCCTGTGGCACCACCTGGGAAAGGGAACAGCCAAAACCAGGGGCTGTTCAAAAAAAACTTCTGTACTTCAGCACCTTCCCCCTCCTCACCAAAAATTACATCAAGAGCCAACACCTTGCAGCAGAAAACCTGAAAAAAACCTGGATAGGGCTGAATGGAAGCAATTTCACACTTACAGACTTTGGGAAATTAAGTGCCCCTGTACTGTGCCAGCAGACAGCTCCCCTCCCACACCTAGAATTCAGCTATGATTTCTGAAGCTATAAACACATGTTGATCTTAGAATTGCATCTGGAAATGAAATTGCTTAATGTGCTCCCTTTCAAAATACCAGTGGCAGCATTTTGCAAAAGATGATACTTTCAGCTTAGGGTTTATTTCCAATCATAAAAACCAAAATAATCAAACATCCAGTTCTTAATATCAAAACTCAGAATGCAAATAATCTCAGAGTTCATCTAAACCAGCATTACTGCAGGTGAGTGGATTGCTATGATTCATAATTCAAAAACCACCCATCCCAATTTGCAGGCAGCACTAGTCTGAAGTCAGTTCTGCTTGGGGTAATGCCTGTCAGCAGACAATTACTGAGGCTGAGGCTTTAAATGAGTAAATTTCCATCTTTTCTGTCTTAAAGAGAAAAATACAGAACACAGTAGGAATATAAAGTTGTCCTTGGGTATTTTTTTCCTGCAAAAGTGTGGCTGGTCTTGCATTATAAAAGGTAACATTGCTGGAAGCTCAGCACTCACCTGCCAGACAGGAATTGAGGCTGAGCTTTCTCCAGGCATCCTGCCCCAGAGTGGTTCTAGTTTCAAATGATCCTCTTATTAGAAAAATCTTAAACCAGCCTTAAAGGCTTTTCATTTAGGTCTAACTGACAGCCATCAGAATGCTCAGCCCTGTCAGAGCTCCTGGAAGCAGGATGGACTCACACCCAAGTTCCCATGGCTCATCACATTCCAGCAGAGCTGTGGAATCAATCACACCCAGCCCACAGCCATTTCAGGGTATTAAGGCCCACCTTGAACAGCAAAGCAATTTCAGGCCAGACTAAAATAAACTGTTTATTTTGGATTTGCTGCAGTCACAGGTATCTTTGCTCTTGCTACACAGGGACCTGCTAAACTGTCAGAACTGGATGGCAGTTCTAAGCCCTACAGCTTTCAAGGAAGTCACTTGTTGTGGCTTAAATCCAGATATTTCAAACTGTGGCCATATTTCAACCTTTTTTACTCTTTACTTTCCAGGTCATCCATCTGAAGACGGAATGCTACATTATTCCACATTATTACTGCTGACACAAAACACAGTCCCCCACCATGTGTCAGCCCACCCACTTAACAAATGGCACAATCCCCAAATCCCTGCAGGCAAAGCCAGGCTTTACCTGCCCGGGGCTCCACTGTCTTGTTGGAATCTGCATCCATGAAGACAAAGCGTCCTCCCCCGAAGTCCTGGGTGTAGTCAGAGAGGTAGAGCAGAGAAGTGTAGTCAAAAGAGCCATAAGTCACCTGGAGGGGAACACAACATTACTCAAAATTACCAGATTCTTCCCCTTTTCTCTGCAGAGCACAAAGAATTAAGCAGATAGATCTGATTTTTTTTGTTAATTTTCCGGTTTTCACATATTTAATAAAGGGGTCTTTGAAAACTTAGAACATTATTTCCCACAAATCCTGTGTTTATTAGCCTGGTGCATGTACACACATGCTACAAGCAGGACTAGCATGTTATGTTTATTATTTCTATCATTACACTTTCCATAATTAAAGAAGTGCCCCTATTGATTTCTACCATCCACAAGCAAAAAACAAAGTAGTGTCAAAAGCTACACCTCTGCACTGTGTCAAAAACACAGAAGAGCTCAGATCTACTTACACCATTTCAAGATAAAATTTCACCATAAGTTTAATAAGCAGAACAGCCTTTGACTAATGAATTCCACCCACTATCTAATCATGGTTATAGGTTTCTGGAAACCTTATTTTTCACTCTTTTACCAACTACCACACAGGAGCTTCAGTAAATCAGACCTTCCACGTAAACACACATTTGTTGGAGGAGCTTCTACTCTTTTCCATACAGGTTTTGTTTAAAAACCTTCAAGTATGACTTTCTAAGTCTCTGCTTCTTCTAAGCCTACAGACCAAACATCCCATTTTTAAGTATAACACAGTGATCCTTCCTTCCTTTTAAAGCACTCTTTGTGCTTGATATGTACATTGAAGACAGAGAAAAGAAATGCTATATATTAATGCTCAGAGTGAAGCTATCTAAATATTTAACACTGAGTTTAGCTGATTCTTAAAATATTTCCTTGCATATCTACATGCCACCAGAAATTAAAAATATACTTGAAACCAATGGCTGTATTCCCCAATTTCTTCTCAGTGTATCACAACTCAAAGTTCAGCATTACACTGTCAAACAGTGAAATGTGCAGCACAGCAGTACTGTATAAATACACAGCATTTGCAGAGTGTTTTGACTGACCTGGTGACTGTCAGAGGTAGGTGCTACTTCCAAACTTAGAAGTTTTCTAAATATTTTCAGTGATGTTTCAAGTTGCATTCATTAGTGCCAGTTAAATTTTGGCTCAAGAACAATTGTACATATTATTCTGGAAGGGCAGTGACTAAAGAGAACAGAGCAGCAGATGGAATAGGAAGACATTTTCATTCTTACTCATTTTATTATTTTAACCATAAGGGCTTAAAGGAAAAAAGCCAAATCTGGTGATATGCAGCCTGAATCACAAGAATGAGAGAAATATTACAGTGCTCCCCTTCCCCCCATATTTTCCCAAACCTTGGTAGCAATGCAAGGCAATAAATGGGAATTAATGAGCAAGTGGTGCTGCAGCACCTCAAACCAGCCATTCTACAGCCCTTCTCATGCAAATCAGCTTTGCAAAGCTATTTTCCACTTCATTGATTTGGTGATAAAACTTCCAATTTAAGGAAGTCTTCCAGCCAGTGAAGGCACGAGCACAGTGAAGTTCATTCAGCTTGTACTTTTAAGTTTAATGCATTAAAATTGTTCTTATCAACTCTTCAGTGGTGCAGCAATCTCTGCTCCCTCAGGGCACTCTCCATCTTCTCCATCCAAGGAGCTTTACCAGTTCTAAACTTTTAAGAGCTGACTAGAAACCATTTTAGCCTAACCAAAAATACCTCATTTCTATAGATGACTAATTTGGGGAATTAAGTGTGCAATGGAAAATGGCTTTTCTGTTCCTGTCCTTATTCATTACTACCTCTCAGAAGCAGCCAGGCCTGAGAAATGCAACACTATGGAAAGGAGGCACTAAATTATACTCAGTTATTTCAAATGCTAGAAGTCCTCTCATGTATATTAAATGTATTTGTTACCCTGGTAATGGTTTCCAATACCAGACAGGTTAATAATTGAACCAGAAGTTTCAACTATGTGAGAAAAGCTGTCCTTAAAAGCAGAGAATAAACCATAGTCACACAGCAGCAAAACAAATTAAAAAATACAGGTATTTCCATCCAGCCTGATATGCCACACAGTTAATGTGCTCTTTTTGAGCACTCTTTACCCAAAAGAAGTCAAACATAGCTAGTTTGTAATGCTCACAATGATGTTTATATGATACTTATTTAAAGGCTATTACTGTGAATACAACTAATTGTCAGAATTAGCCACATTTTGCAGCCTTGGGTTTTTGAGGGACACATTTATATGCAACTAAACAGTTGCAGGAATATGCAAGAGGTCTGGAGTTACTAAGGAGGATATTTAGGACAACATCCTCTGCTTTTCATTGCAGAATAAAATTCACTTTCCAATCAGCACAGGTATCTTGCAGAAAAAAAAAAAAAAAGAGCCAGAATTGCTCTTTTCCTCTAAGTCTGTACCTAAATCCATGTAGATAATCACAAAAATAGGCCTGATAACTCCTTCCAGTGATCCATTACTGGTAATATCTGTTCAGCAGACAAGTAAGACAGCAAACACCACATCTCTGAATTCCAAGAGGCTGAAGGTGAGCTGAGGTTTGAGCAGACACAGGAATCAACTCCCTCCACTTTCAAATGCTGTTTTAAGGCAGAAATAAGATCTTTTAATGTATTTTAGAAACGTGTAACATGAGAGGAAGAAAAAGAAGAGTGAAAAGGGTGCTAGAAAGGACAGCAGCTGCTCTCAGTGACCACAGGGGCTGAGGGAAGGGCTGGGCACAGGGAGAAGAAGGCTGGGCACCTTTGCAGGAAAAGAGACTCCAAAGTTGGGCTTGTTCAGCTTAGAGAAGCAAAAGCTAAAAGGGATGGGATTCCTGCCTATAAATACATGGGGATGGGAAGGGGAAAATACACCTATAAACTGATCATGGTCAAGTTTAGGCTCAAAAAAAAAAAGATTTTGAGAAAATGTGCACTGAAGTAGCTTTGATAGGTAAAATCTTGCAGAAATAAACCTAAAAGGATCTTATGGCAGAAGGTGACAATTCTGTGAAGGAGGACAGGATTCTTGCCCAGGCAGGGGCTGCAGAACTCTGCAAGTCCCACATTGCTTCTCTGAGAGAACATTCTAAGGCTGTACTGCTGACAGTGTTGGGTGTGCAACAGCAACTCCATTATAAATCAGACATTTGACATTTGAAAGCCTCAGCTCCAAACAAATTCCATCCAAGATGAAACTCCACATCTTAAACCAACACTCTCTTTATTTGATTTAGATGCTTATAAATTCAACAAGATTAAATGAGTCATCTGGGTGATTTCAGGGTTTCCATTCCTATGTAATTACAAACCAAATAAATTTTAGGGGGAAAAAAACAGAAAGACTCAGATAGAAACAATAAATCTGTGCTACTCCATTATGCAGTCAAAAATCTTCAAAACCAAGGAGATTCAGATTAGAAGTATCATTGCAATAGACTCAACAACATAGGGAAAAAGGAAGAGGGGTATTTGTGTGCTCCAAGAAGCCAAAATCTTTGTAACAACAGTGTCAGACTTTGAAACAAAAATATATCAGATTCCTTTTTCAAAGGCTTAATTTTATCTTTCTTTTGGAAAGAGGCAAGAGAAAAAATCCTGATGTCTTCTAGGAATAACCTTCACTACGTATTTCTGCATAATAATTAAACACACTGACTTGTTCTATTCCAAGGGAGAAGCATAAATAAGGATACAACACTAAAGCATCCAACAAACTGGCAAGTTTTACTGCTCTTCCTTCAATTTCCTGATATTCACCCTTGCTTTGGAGGCCACACAAGAACACTCCTCTTATCTGGGAAGGATTTCCCCCCTCAGATCAACAGCAATCTATTTTTTTTGCCTTGCTTTCAGCTGCAGTCTGGAAGTGGCAAATGAAACAGTTTGTTGGAGAAACTAAACCACAAGCCAGGCTGACTGAAGGCAACCTGTGAAGGTACAACTTCCTCCTGTTTAGTCTCTGTTAAAACCACTTAGGATTATGAACAAGGTGTTTGGTAACTGTCCCAACTGGGACAATTTTCTCTCCATAGACTCCTGGAATTATTTAGGCTGGAAAAGACCTCCAAGATCACCAAGTCCAACCACTGTCATAAATCAGACAACCCAATTATTCAGTATAGACACAATTAAGGTTGAGATTATGCATTCCAAGTTTAACAGAGCACGTTTTCTGTCTGTTGTGGGTATTTTGAAGCTGAGGGTGGGTTAGAAAAAGCCAAGCCCAATCAATTGATGTATCTGCTCCCTGAACAGACAGCCTGCAAGATAAACAAAACATGGACAAAACAGATCGATAAAAACAGCAAAACATCCATCCTGCTGTCCATCATGTTCAGGCACTCTCAAGATGTCAGGACAAAGAATCAAAGGAAATCAGTTCTCTTTGTGGAAATTTATTTGTTTCTAAATGACAAAATAATTTGTACATTATAGGAGATATTTAGGTGGAAACACTTAATTGTGAGGTCATCCAAGCACCTTATTCATTTCCCAATGCAAAACACATGCAGAAAAGAATAAAGAGAATATTGGCAAGCCTAATGCATGTGCAGACACAAACCTCATTATAGTAATAAATCAGAGTCTGAAATTCTAAAATAATCTCTTTTTAGGGATGAAATAAAAAAGTGGATAAAATAGGCATCAGTTGTTGAAATTTACTGCTTTCTCTTTCCTTGTGGCAGTCAAATTTGATTCTCTGAAACTGTGGAAAAACTATAAGGATCCAATGAATTTATTGCACTTCAGACACCACCAGGATCACTGGTTTGGTTTGTGTCTCTTGGAAATGAGTGTCTGGAATTTCTGTGAACCCCACCAGCACAACTTGCTCCCTACAGCCACCTCCTACCAGCACTAGTCCAAACAATGTGAACCTCAAAATCATCCCCATCACCTCTGGTCCCACATCCACTCCTATCCACTGGTTACATCACAGGGTTTTAAACCAGAAGCATCCAAAACCTGGCCTTGTCTTTGCTGGCCCAGTGATGCAGATTCCACCCTGCCTGACTTTGTGCTGCCAACCAGCAGCTGTGTCAGGTACCATCTCCATCACCACATCTGCTGCATTTAAGCTGCTTCTGCCTCCATGACAAGAGAGGCCACAGGAGCTCACACTGATATTGTGAGCAGCAGCAGACATTGTACTTCCCTCAGACTGCCTTTCTTCAGGCAAGGAATATTTCTCCACTTGATGTTTCCATCTTAGATATTTCAGGTTATAGACACTGCCCACATACAGATTCTAGCTCTGAGGCATAACTTGGATTTTAATGGGATAAGTTTTATATAAGTTTATATAGTTTTCATAATCCATGACTCTAGAATGACTCATTTATAAATCCTGAAGACATGTGAGTATTGTGGTGTGATGGGTTTTTTGTTTAGTTGGGGTTTTTTTTGTGTTGTGGGTTTTTTTCCTTTGATTCTTCCATTATTTCCATTCTGCTGCACCACACAGAACATTTGAACACAGTTAAATTCAGAAATTAGCTCAATACCAAATAATTTGAGTGTACAGACAGAAGACTGCAACTAAAAGAAAGCCAAAATACTTCCATTCTAAAAAGAATAAAACACCAAATTATTGAAAGTGGGTACCATATCCCCTTCGAAGAACATACACCAACTTAAGCAAAAAAGCTTAAATTCACATATAACTGAAACATGAATGCTAAGCCTTTAACAAGAGGCTCAGCTCAACTAACAACAGTGATCAGCTGACCACTGTGAAACAGCTCCTGCCAGACCTGGCTGAAATTCAGGTCACTTTAATCAATATTTCTGACAAAACCAATTCCTGAGTAGCCATTCTCCCAACTTACTAATTCCAGCAAAACTAAATCAGAGAAAACAAAATAAAACGGGATGTAATGGTTTATATTTCTAAAACTCACTTATCTCCCATTAGCTTCATCCCCTGGAGGACTTTTACAATCACCAGCTTTCAAACATGTCTCACTGGTGGTTTAAATGACTTCAAAGTGATTCTGTAATAACAGGAGATGTTTGCATCCCCTCTGAGCCTCCTCCTTACCTTGTCAACATGGGGGTGCCAGTACTCATCATGTGTTGTCTTGGCTTCTGTGCTGTTCATTCTGGAGAAGAAGGTTGGCTTGGTGAGGTACATGGAGGCAGAGCTGACCCCAAACACCTGAGCAATCCTCTGCTGAATCCTCTGTCTCACATCACTGCAAGGAACACACAGAGCACAGACTGCTCAGAGACCCCTCTGCCTCCTCCTTCAGCCCCTGGCACTGCTCCTTCAGGGCCAACCTTCTTCCTCAGCTCAGGAATTTTGGGGAGCACGTGCCCATACTTGCTGATTTTGCCTTAAATAAAGATCTGTGACATCAAAAAAAGAAACATCGTCCCTCCCTCCCCCCTCAGTGGTTTGGGGTTGGCTGCTTTGGGTTTCTTGGTTCCCAGAATATCAAGGAAAAAAAACCTTTATGTCCCCTGTGGCCCAGGAAAAGTCCACATCTACCTCACTTTTTAGTAACTGCTGATAATGTTAAGGTGTTTCACACAGATATTTTTAATCCAAAGCAGGTAACTGTGAATTGTACCTTCACAAAGAGTTGCCTCTGAAGAACCTTCAACTACATTTAGACTAATTTTAAATCAACTGATGAAGTCCCTGGCACCAGGAAACTCAGGGTTCTTGGCCAACATAGATATTGGTATTATAAACAGATTTTCTTTAAAAATCAATGCAAGGTATTTTTCCCATTTTCAAAGGTTTAGACAAATTATTTCAATCTTGGCTATTTTTGTGTTTCTTGGGAGAAAAGAATTTAAAAAAAAAAGAAATAAAACTCCTGTTCTGCTGAATATTATGAAGATAGAAGACTGATAATCACATGTATTCCTGCTTCTATAGCAGCATCCATGTGTCAGGCCAGGGATTGCTGCAGCCAGGGCCATCTGGAACTGCCACCCCTAAATCAGTGCCCAGCACTTTAGAAGAAAGAGCTTTGTGCTTAATGAGGAATAGCACTGGCAAATCCCAGTAAACACAGCAAGTATTGGATTTTAAGGAAATTTAAAAAACAGCAAAGAATGCAATAACACAATGAGATGAAATGAAAACACTGGAATTCAAGATTTAATCCTGTTTCTTAAAACCTGTGTATTGTTTTCTGTCAAAATACAGCACGTAGCTGTTTTGAAAAGTAGAATAAAGTCACTTCCTAGCCTGGAAAAACTCTTCTGTGCTGCCTGTTTTCCACTGACCAGGCCATTTCAACATTTATCAACACCATGACTGCAAGCATCTGCCTAGAAACCCTAATTGATTCTGAAGCAATATAATTTTGACAGTTTTAGAAACCACTCTCTGCCTCAGGATTATACTTAGATCTGTTATTGTTGTAATCAGTAATACTTAGACATGAATTAAACTCAGTTATTTCTCTCAAGAGTGTATTTTTAAACTGATCTTGGTAGGTAAGGGAAAGTAATGAAGATAAATACTCCCAAGAACAGCATAAAATCATTCATTAAAGCTATAAAGTACCACAGTCCATGTTGAAGCACTGCCATTAATATGAACAAAAGCATTTAACAATATATTTTGTATTAGCTCCATATCCAGCTGACTGACACACCCCTATACTGGCATGAAATCCCAATGGAATATTGATATTCCCTAGCAGCTGTCTCATCTCCCAGCATAAATTATTCATGAAGTTATTGAAAATGTTTCTGTTCATGTGAAATAGAAACTATATATTTTCTTTATACCCAGTTCAATCATAATCAATGAACCATCTCATTTTTGACATTTTTGGATCAGAAGTAAACATGTTTTAAAGAAGTTCATCCATAAGGACAATGGTATCTAAAACAGTTGGTGAATAAAAATAAGCTTTAAGGGATTAATATTTTAGGATAATATTACTATTTTAACAAAAGTATTAAACTAATTTGACTATTTAACACTCCTTCCACCACTAGAGGGAGGTCAGATTCCTTCACAAAGGCGAGGAAAAAAAGACCAAAAAAAAAGAGTTAAAGTGTTCAAACCAGGGACATTTTAAATTATGAGACACCAACTGAAATGCACAACTAAAGATTTGCCTTCTGAGGGGGCACATGTTCTGCTTCTCCAGCCAGAATATGAATAATTTGGAGTCCTTCCTGCTTTACCATTTTTAATGTTTTGCTACACTTTGCCTCAAAAAACCCCAAGTTCCTCAGTTATTAATGGCATAGAATTGTCTCTATCCTCTAACACGTGTGAAATAGGAGTTAAAAATGAAGAACTTTAAATCCCAGCTACAATGTTCCAGCAAATCACCCCAGAACTCAGATGATGAGGCAGCTCCTCTTGCTCCCAGGGCTGCAGAAAGGGGAATGTGTGAGTACATTTACACCATCAAAACATGGCTAATGCTCATTCAAAGCAGCTGATGTTCTTTATCAGGGAGTCACCAAAAAGTTCTTTTGCTTCTGTTCTCAATTCTCAAGAGATTTACTATTTTGAGCTGCAAAATCAAGTGTATATATGGATACAAAGGGCAATCCCCTCCCAACCTGCCAAAAAAAAAACAACCAAAAAACATGAACTTCTTTTTTGTGGTTCATTCAGCAGTTATTGACAATCTTTACCGATATAATGCAAAGTCCTCTTCTGTGAAGATGTCATGAATTTTGTCCCCAAAGTACCTGAAAAATTAAAAGGTTAAAAGAGGAGTTGCTGACTGAGCCTCCCTGAGGAACAGCAAGATGCCTCCTCACCCCCACTTGTGCTTTGCTCACCATCAGAAAGTGAAACCACACAAAATCCTACACATGTTTTTAAGTGTGAAGCCCAAAAACAATGCTAAAAGATTAAAGGATCAAAATGCTGCAATGGAATTTGCAAGGAAAATGCTGGTACTGGAATCCCTCAGACATTAAAAAAGTTCCCTCCCATATGATGAAAAGAGTTCAGCCTACTTGATTTCTTCCACTGGTGACAAACTAGGCTATAACTGTGAAAAAACACTATGATTTACTGGTGCAAGAACACAAAAATAAAGATAATGGCAGCTTTCAAAGAGCCCAGTTCAACAAAAGATTGGTTTTCATGCCACAAAATCTCTTTCACTGGTCATGGAAACTGAGGGGAATCCAAGGAACTTCCACAGTTTCCCACCACTGATCCCAGTCCCTGGGGACACAACACTGGAAGAGGGACTGGGATGGAATAAGTGTGGGATAAGCAGAGGCAGGAAGGCCCAGCCCTGTTTTACCTGTACAGATTAACAAAATGCTTCCCCAGGGAAAGAGCTCCAGAGTGCAAGTCCAAAATTGATGCCTGGAAAAGGAAACAGAACCAAGGAAAAATGAGCATGAAAAGGTTTTATCATTATTTAACTATGACCTTTAATAACTGTCCCAAGTTGAATCTCACTTTTCACACCCTCCCAAGTAAAAATATTAGTTTGTAGCATTTAGGTTCACAAAGTAACACGTACTTTACAAATACAAACCTCCCTCAGATCACTGTATGGATGCACAGAATATTAAGGTACCATGAAAAAAGCACAGCACTGCTACTCCTGAGATTCAAACCTGACAGGGAATTGCCAGAGTCTTCCTCCATGGACTAGGGGTAAAATAGTAAAATACTGTGTTCCAGGATTCCTTCTTGAAGACATTTCCCTTCCACACAAAGATGACTAATTTTCCAGTATTTGTGAAGTGCTCAAGTAGCAGCACTAATATTTATCTTGCCCAGCATTTGTTATTAAAACTTCTCCTTCACCCTGAGTTCCTGTACACTTCTCATATTTAATACAGACATAAAAAGTCTGTTTAAAAGAACAGTTAGAATTCTAAAGCTTACTAGAGCCAAACTTTCTTTTCCTCAATTTCTGAACTGCTGTAAAATAAAACCACACAGTGAAAAGTTTTTACATATGAAAATTCAATCCATTTCTTCGTCCAATTCAAGCCAAACTTTTCTGCTGAGCTCCAGACAAGCTAAAAAGATTAGTATTCAGATTTGCCAGGATAGAGAGCTGCCTCTCGGGAGTCTAAAATATTTCTCTAAACTGAATAAAGTACACTTTTGTATGTCCCTTGCTGTCCACAAAATACATGCTTGTTTTGCATCAGTTAAATAGTATTTAAAAATACAACTGTGTAATAGCAGTCACCTTTTATATACCAGAAATAGTAAACAGCAACAGTTAATTAACCTGCCTGACACCAAAGTAATGACATTGATACACAATAGCAAAAGCACTCATTTTGGAATTTGGCATTTTTCTGATGCACCACATACCATTCACATCATTCCACCAAAATCCCAGCAGTAATAGCACTTGTGACCAAGGAAGACACAACAATCCCCCAGAAAAGCTCTGCAGCCTCAATTGCTCTGAGCTCCAGAGCTGAACCAGAAGAACCCCACTAACATCTCATTTTACAAGGGACAGTAACAACCTTCCTTTAATAAACCTACCCAAATAATCTTATTTACCCCTTGAAAAATATATAAAGTTACAAGCTGTTTGTGGACACATCATGAGCTTTTCAGACCTCCCCTTCCCACAGTTGTCCAAAAGTTTCAGAGAACTGTTAAGAAAACAAGTAACCTCACACTCATGCAAGAGAAGTTCTTGTAATAAGCTTTACTTGAGCTTCAGAAGAAAAATACTTTCATTTACTGGTTTTTAGTTCTGTACAAAAATATAAACCACAGCTAGAAGAAGAAGGATTGCTCCTGTGTAGCTCCAAAAATGTTTGTGACTATAGTAAAGTAGATTATAAGAAGTAGCAGGACACAGGTGACAAGATGAACTTAATTAAAAACAAATTGCCTTTTTAACTCTTCCCACATGCTTTTCAAAACTTACACATTTCTTAACACTCCTCGAGCTCCAGATGTAATATTAGAGTCAGGAAGGTCCAAAATAACCAAATGAATCAATAAAAGACAGCCCCAAGAACTGCAGGTATTCACAGGTGAACAGGTAAAAGCTACAATAGAAAGCCTAGAGGAAGACTGAAAAGGGAATCTGAAAAAGAAGGAATATTCTTTGGGGTTGTTTCAGAGAGGGGGAAACAACTGAATGTCAAACACAGAAAGGGACTTATTTACAGATGAGCACAGAACAGTTCATTTAACAGCTACCTGGGAAAAAAAAGCCAAAGTACCTTTATTTTGGCCTCTGCCATTTCAGAAAATTAAACATTTTCAGCATTATTTCTGACACTGAGAAGAAAATCTTGGTTACTTCAAGGCCAGCTATCTGATCCAGGGTCAGCCTGCAGTTCAGGTCAGTGTTCCCAGGCTGAAGTTTATCTAAGGATGGCAAACACACACCCACACCCCTATTTCTGAGAGGCTGTTTGACAGAACTACCCCCACATCCTGGTTTGCAGAACTTTCTATAGAAGGGAAATAAAGCTTCCTTAAAAAAAGCACAAATACATGTTCTTTTGGACCTTCAGTATTGTTATATCCTCCACCCTCTCACTGCTAAAAGGATTCAAAAAGAACATGCACGTTCTCATGACATGGTTCTCTTGGGGCAAAAAGGATCAATTTTCCCATCTGGGAAAGCATGACAGGCCCTGCCTTTGTTCCTCACTACAAGGGAGTGCAAACCATTACATATCTACTCACATCTACAGCAATTCCTGCACCCTGTAAAAGTTTTTAAGTGATACTTCTAAAGAAAACAGCAGACACGCTTCTCAAAAGGGAAAAATGCAAATACTTATTTCTACTTGTCTACAGAGGAGCTGGCAAAAAAGCTTCCCCAGTGCTCCTGTGGGAATGCTCACACAATGCAGCTGAGAACAGGGAAGAGCAGGGGAAGTGTGGAAGTTCTACATGGCCACAAATTCAGGAAGCCTTGCACAGACTCCCCAGACAATCCCACTTTTCAACACCCTTCCCTACCTGATCCATGAGTACAGACAGGGGTGATGGTGTGAGGGCAGTGCTCCTTAGAAGTGACACTAATTAATTAGGAGGCACAAGTGTAACCAGTGTGATTTACACCTCAGTCACACTGCTGGAGGTACAGGTCACCACGGGGGAATTTAATGCAACACATTTAATACTACAATAAATACAATTTAATGCTACAGAGCCCAGCACAAATTTACACCAGATAGGGACTGGACAAAACTAGTTCCTTTCCAGCTTCCTGGAGCTAAGCCCAGACAATCCCAGCAACACACAGTTGTCAGAAAGTGAAGACAGGCTGCCAAGTAGGTTTTTCACTCCTCCCAACTACGGGTTTCCTCAGGGCTGTGTGGAGGTTCACTGGGAAGGCAGAAAACTGTGCAGCCTGCGGAGCTATGAGATAAAACACATACCCACAGAGGCTTTCTGCTCTCCCTGGAAAAGGCAGAGCTGGCAGCATTTTGAGTAATTCAGAGTCTGGCTGGGAGGACTGGGAGCAGAGTAAGAAGGGGTACAGTCTGCAGAGCCACAGTTCTACCCATGGACTGGGGCCCCACTCAGAACCCCTTGTTTGGCATCACAGGTTGGTTGCTTCTCCCAGTGATGAATTAATTTAATTTTCCCCTGCAAAGGCAGGTTTAGATGGTTTCTCCTGCCAGTTCTGCTGGAATGCAGGACAGACTGCAGCTGAGTGGCTCCCCATGGGATTTCTTTTTTGGCAGAGTCTGGCTGGGAGGAAATAGGTCTGATCACAAAGGAGTTGTTCCATTCAGAGCAGGGAGTTGTTCTCACACCAGCACCTACAAGGACGTGAGGGGATGAGTCAGGACTGAAGTGGTAACACAAGCAGGGCTGGTGTGCAGCAAAATATTAGGTAGGGAAGAATTATGGAAGGTTGAAAAGGGAAATATCATTATTGACATGAAGAAGAAAAAAACTAAATTCAGGCAAACATCAGAGAATTAATGGAATTCACACTCTGCGAATAAAGACCAAAGTATACAAAACTTTACAGAGACAGATGTACAAGGGGAAGCAGCTCCCTGGTGGAGATGATACTCCTGTTTGGATTCTGTTGAAAGTCAGACCACAAGATTGCCCTGGCCTCCTCCAGCCTCCCTCTGTGTGTGTGTGTGTAAATAAAAATAAATCCAGGAAAAATTACAAAGGAAGATAAGAAAGCTCAGCATGACAACTGGGGTGTGACTCCTGGGAGGCCTCAATAATTCAGATGTTTGTCAGGACTTTCTCAACATAAAAAGATGGAATGGGAAACAAATTTTTGTGCTGTGCTTCAGTACTCCAGGGAAGGGCAGCAAACAGAGAGGAGAGAGCTGACAGAGTCACAAACTGCAAGTTCAGGTCTTTAATAAATGATGTCCAGACACACAGACACAAACACACTTCTGTGAATTCAAAATATAACAAGTATGACAGACAAAAAAAAAGTCCTAGGCTTGTTTAAAAAGTGGTTAAGAAGAAATTCAAGGGGATGAAAATGCAGTCTGCACCCCAGGAGAAATCAGTGTAAGCTTTATTTGGAATAGTGGAGTGATCAAAGTGGCTAAAGAAAGAATAAAAAATAAATAACCCCTTGTTGCTGTTTAGTTAAGGTATTCTAAAGGAAAAAAGTAGTCTTAGAACAACAGGCATAACTGGACAGAATTATCCAGTTATATTAAAACAACAACCCAGACCTAATGCAAGTGGCTTAAAGCTTTAGAGCACACAGGCAAAGCAGCTGGGTGAAGTAAGACTTGAAACACTTTGTATGCTGTGCAGGGAAGAGACTAGAGAAGATGAAAGGCTCAAATGAAGAAAGACAGTTTCATCTAAAGCACATCAGCACACACACAGCAGGATCTAATGATACCTGAGAGACAAGACAGCTCTGCTGGGAAAAGATTTGCTCCACAACCTGGGGAATACGAGTTGGCACATGGGAAAAGAGAGAGGAAAATAGCACAAGAGGAGGAGGTATAACAGGAACTAGGTAAAGAGTTCTTAACTTCAAGAGACTTAAAGGCTTCTCCTGAACATGGTTCTTGACTCTGAGGGTGGGGAGGCCCTGGCACAGGGTGCCCAGAGAAGCTGTGGCTGCCCCATCCCTGGGAGTGTCCAAGGCCAGGTTGGAGCAACCTGGGACAGTGGAAGGTGTCCCTGCCCATGGCAGGGGTGGCACTGGATGGGTTTAAGGTCCTTTCCAACCCAAACCCCTCTGTGATTCTATGATCTCCCACAAACACTGGTCAGCTCTTGTTTTTAACATCTTTCAGTTTGTATCAATTATTCTGGGTAAGGCCTCAATGCAATACTACACAACTTTGTTCTTGTACTTTTCCCTAAGGATTAAGAGCACACAAGAACTTCCTCACATTTACAGATGAGGAGACATGGAGAAGGTTTGGCTCAGAGCCCAGAACCTCTCCATGGACATCAGATTCTTGACACATTTATTTTAGTGCAGCGATAAAATCATCTTCCCCTCTCCCTCATTTCCCTCCTCTTTCAAAAAAAAAAAAACAAACACTCACAATAATGCTTCCAAAATAACACAGATAAAGGATTTATATTTGTCTGTCATTCTGGCTTGTCCAGCCAATCCAGCTCAGCACCCCTGCCCAGCTCTGTGCTTTGGGCAGCAAATTTATCTCCTCATCCCATATTTTCCAAGCTTTCTCTGCTTCAGTTTCCCCAGTTCCCTGACCCCCAGCTGGACAACAGCTTTCTGTGGCCCAAACCCAGGCAGTGTCTGGGTTTTACCTTGCCCTTGTAATCCCTCTTTGTGGGAGTCTAATGAAAAATCACACGTAGGTCCCAAAAGAACAGGAAAGAAAACCAAGTTCACAGCACCAATGACAGGAGCCAAGCTGGGGGTCCCAGTGGGCAGAGCAATCCAGGCAAAGCAGCAAATTATGTAACCAAAGAAGTGAAAAAAATCCAAGAGATCCCAACAGAACTGAACACAGAATGTTAAATCTTTTAAACACATGGTTTGAGGTGGGAAGTACTGCTTAAGTTTCTTGGTTTGTGTTTTTTTGCAGGTCTTTCTCAGCAATCACAAGGACAATAAAGTCTTTTCTATTCTGGTGAAACTCTTCTCCCTTTCTGCTAATATATGCCCTAATTCAGCAGGGGCCTAAAGAAGTGGCTGTGTTTGCAAATACTCAAGAAAAGGTTTCTGTTCATACACAAAAACATTCTGAGAACAAAGACAAGGGGAAGAAATTAAAATAAATATGCTTGTTAAAGATAAGTGGGATTGTTTTCATTTTCAAGAATATTATCCCAAGATCTACTTAAGACATTACACAGCTTTTTTGTCACTACACAAACCCAATTTTTACACGATGCTCTGAACCACTGTAATTTAGTTTCAGAAGTCAAACTTCTCCTGTTCAGATAAAGTAACTGTTTCCAGATGAAGACAAAATCAATTCAAGAGAGGGACTAGAAATAACTGAACTGAATACAAGGAAATGGCAACTGTACTGCAGAAGTCAGGAGTTACACTGCTAATAAAAGTATTAATGAGAGATAAATTACAAATAAATTCTTTTCCAAGTGTGAACAAAAGGAAAAATTCTCCATCTCCTCGACCCCAGAAAATGCATTTGTAATCTTGCCTTGGCAGCAAAAGAATGTAGAAAGTAACAGGACACTGCTCACCCCTCCATCAGATCCTCCCAAGGACAGTCCCCTCTCTGCTATTCTGCAGGCAAAACAATAATCTCAGATGAGAACTGAGGTCTGATTACTTTGTCCTTTAATCCTTATTTAAAACACCTAACTCTTCAGTAAATTGAGTAACTCTTCAAATGGGTTAATAGCAGTTCCCATTTATTTGAAACAATCTTGCAGCCTGTCATGAAAATAAAGCATTTGTTTTGCAGCACATTCCTGAGCTGGCAGCTCCCTCCCATAAATCCCCCAAACAGCCCCCAAAACATTATCTTTTAAAGACATTCTGGCCAGGTAAAGTTAAACATAAAACCCCCAGATGCGTCTCACAATCAGGAGCTCAACTGAACTGAATCAGAGTGAACAAAGCACTCAGGAGCTGCACATCCCTTCCAGCACTACTGACACCCCCAATCATCCCCAGAGAGCATGGTAACTTTTCTAACTGCACAATTTGACCCTGTCTCTACTATTTGATTAAAACACACCACTTAGTGCTCACAGAGGACCACAGGGTCAGCAGCAGCTCATAATTACCCAGAAAGACTCTGCTGAAAGGAGGCTTCTGTTGTTCTGTTCTGCTTTTAAAGGCCAAATGGAACAAGAGGCCAACTGAAAATCCTCTAAAACTTATTTAAATCACTTTCCTTTTATTCAGTGAAGCACTCCTGCCCCTCAGAGCTCAGCAGACTTGGTGTGAAAGAACTGCCCTCACCATAGTAAAAGTGGAAAATGTCTTTAAAACAAAAAATTGAGTGTTTTAACCAGTTTAACCCATCCTGCTTAAGATAATGAGCTTTGTGCTACACCTCAAAGACTGGCAGAGTGTCATTAAAGTGCTTGTAAAAATTAGAGCTACAAGAAAAATTACCTACGGATTCTTTCAGCTTCTTCCCTTGTGATGATGGCATCAGTCACACCCCTGCCACACCTCCTAGGAGTGCACCCTGGAACACAAAGAGCAAGGAAAAAACCCACTGAAACCACTTCAACCACCTGAAGGGCAGGTTTTTATAAGAGACTTTGCACAAAAGCATCTTGAAGCACACAGCTTGGACATATCTGATAAGAAAGTCTCTTAAAATTCATTGCTAAGAAATCTAATGTTAAATTTTAAAAGCTCATGGAAACAAAAAGCCAGAAGTAAGAGTTCCAGGTAAAGAATATATAACAGTTCTTATGGATTTACAAGTCTGTCCACAAGTTGACAGGCAAGAAGAAGTAAGATCAGTTCTGAGCCACCAGAGACTTTGGGATGTCACACCTGGCACTTTTCTGGGAAAGATCCATATATAGATGTAAAGGCACAGAAAAGCTGAGATGAGTGTATTTTCTGACAGCTGTCAATACACTTACTGCTGCTGAACTAAGTGCCTCTCTGAGGATTATTTGCTCATCAGAACACAAAACTCCTGGAAAGAAATCCATCAATTCACCCATACAGTTCCAAAGCATCAGTCTGCTCTGATCAAAAGCAACCAATAACAATGACCAGGCTGACAGAACAAGAAGTTCTGCTACAGCACAAGTGCTTATCTAATAAAGCACTATCAGCTTTGGATATCAGAGATGTTTTTCTCAATTAAGGTAAAGATTTTACCATAACAATTTTACCAAAATACGTAAAAACACAAGTACTGCCTCTGGCCCCTGCTCAGGTCCAGTGCACAGAAACCAAAATGTAACATGGGGGGCCAAATGCCCAAACTGCAGCTTTGCCTTGTACTCAGTGGTATTTGGTCAAGAACCACACACTGCTGAGACAGAGTTAATTCATAGGGGGAAAAAAAGGGCCATCAAGGTGCTCCCCTTAATGCACAGAACCCACAGTTTGGGTTGGAAGGGCTTTAAAGATCATTTAATTCCAAACTCCACGGGCAGGGAACAATCCATCTCAAAGCAGGACTGGAGCAGGCAAAGATTTATTGGCTGCCATCCCCATAACACTCTCAGTGTTAGACCTTTCCCTCCACTTTCCTCACAGCCTTCTCTGCTTTCCACATCCACAGACCTCACCCCTGGAAAAGCACAGATGCTTTGTGCACAGACACACAATGTCAGCACACAGGGGTTGCATCAGACACACCAGCAGTTTTAAGCAGTTCACCATGTCCCAAGGCAGCAGAAATGGCCAAGGTCTGGCCACAGCACCCAGAATGCAGAGGAGACTGTGCTCACAGAACACCCTCCCCTCTGCAGATATAAGAAGTGCTTGGCCTCTGAGAAATAGCACCCTTTATTTTCTATGAAGCATGTTTACAGGCAGGCAGTGCTATGGAAATAAAACCTGCTCTGACACCTAAGCTACCACATCATTTCAAGCAAACTGGAAGCTCAGTGGCACCAGTTCAGTTGGAAGGAGGGGCAGGTGCATAAATAAAAAGCTCATCTGAGCTGTGGAAACTTCACAGCTGAGCATCAGACACCAAGTGATGAGAGGAATGTGCCTCCTCCTGACACAGAGCCCGCAGCTGTGGGTGTCAGCCCAGAGTAAAAACTGAGAATGAAAAGCTATTGAGTGACACAAACCTACTTCCAAAGTGGCTGAAGCTCCAGAGCTGGATCCAGTCTGGCAGATGACCATAACCTGCATTTTCTGCCTCACTGCTGTCGGTAACACACCGAGCTCGGCTCTGCCGGGACACAGCTCGTCACCACCCTCGCGTGGGGAAAAAGCCAAGTGCAGGGTTCGTTATCACAGCACGGCTCCAATTAACTAATTAACAGCTGCTCACGTGTTTCTAACACCGCTGATCTCCTCCTGAACGCACAGTGCAGGGGAACACATGTAAAAACATCAGCTAAAAACCCGAATCAGTCAACTTAAGAAGGAGCAGCAAGCGAACATCTAATTAGAAAGGCAGATTACAAACACTTTGTCCCTTGCTGGGTTGTTCCCGGCAAGTCAATCACACAAAGTCACACAATCAGCACTTGCTGCTGCTCTCCGGGAAGTCCCCAAGAATAGGGAACACACCCATTCCTCTCCCTGGGCAGAGATATCCTTGAAGTTCCTGCCTTCCTTAAGACAGAAATATAGGATGGCCAAGATCACAAATCCACAGCTCAGAAAATTCCTCCTGCGAACCAAAACCCAAGGTTTTGTTGGTTTGGGGGGTTATTTTGATAAGCAAAAGCCCGAGTAGCAGAACACAGAGTTTTAGCCATAACCAAGTGTGTGGCAATGCTGGGTGCAGTTTTCTATGGCCCTGCACTATGAAACAAACCCAGCAGCAGTTTCCTCTCATTGTAATTAAGACAAGTTAACACACAACATGTGTTTCAATGTGCTCTGTCAAAAAAATCCCCCCACTAAGGAGGTTCCTTGCTGGTGGCTTCCTCACAGCAGTTTTCTTGGCCTAAACAATATTTCCAACTAATCCTCAAAAAAAAGGATGCTGCTGCAGCAGGACTGAGGAAAAACTGTCTGACTCTAGAATATCCAAACTTCTAGTTTATGTTACAAGTCTTTTTGACCAGCAGCACCAGGACTATCCCTGAACAGGACAGGGGGCTGCAGTCTGACAAACTCTTTCTATCACAACCAGCACTGCAAGAAAGCTAAAAATCACAAAACAGCCCAGGTGGGAAGGGACCTCAAAACATCACCTGGTCCAGCCTTTTGTGGTCAAGGGAGCCTGGATGAGATTATCTAGCACAGTGCTCAACCATATCCTGAAAACCTCCAGTCACAGGGACTCCATCACATCCCTGGGGAGGTTGTTGCAGTGATTGACTGTTCTCTCTATGAAAATTTCTTGTATCAGGATGAAACCTTGCCCAGTGCAACCTGTAACCACTGTTCTTTGCCTTCTCTATATGGCTCAGTGCAAAGGGAGAGCTTCTGTCCTCTTTGTAGCTTCCCTTTCAGTACTGGAATATTGGGATGTGGCTCCTCCTGAGCCTTCTCTTCTCCAGGGAAAGGAGACCCAACTCCCTCAGGTTTTCCTTACAGGGCAGGTTCTCCAGCTGTTTGATCACCTTTGTTCTCCCTTAGCTCTAAACAGCTTCTTCCAGCCTCCAGTTTTGTGTCAATATTTTCTCAGCCACATCATGAACTAGACGAAGAACCCGATTTGGTTAAAAACTAACTCAGAAATATTATTTTTTCAGCTTAGTTTATCAGTCAACACACAAATAGAAACACAGGCTGAAAAACAGGAAGAGCAGAGCTGCTTTCTGGCAACTGATCAGCTCAAAATGTTCCCCATGATACACTTGGCCAATCTGAAAGACAACATGAGCATTGCTCATCCGTGCAAGCTGCAAGTTAGACACCCACTGCTCCTCATCAGAGAAGATGAAAATCTTCCACTTTTCTTGAAGAACTAATATCAACACTGCAAAGAAATAAGTGTCAGGGAAAACAAATCCCAATTTGACAGAAAACAGGCTCAGCTGAAGGACATAAAGGCAGAGGAGTGCTCTGCAGGCAGCAAAAGAGATCAGCATAAACACACCTCAAAACAAATGTGTCAGAAACTGGCACTTGTGCAATTACCACACACTGGTGGCACAGACAATGCCCTGAAACAGTTCTATTCCATACCCTGCACAGTATTGACCAGCAACAAACTCACTCCCGAGCCTATTTCAGGAATCAACAGAGTAGGAAA
The DNA here is from genome assembly GCA_013390005.1 of Calyptomena viridis. Classification (NCBI taxonomy): domain Eukaryota; kingdom Metazoa; phylum Chordata; class Aves; order Passeriformes; family Eurylaimidae; genus Calyptomena; species Calyptomena viridis. The sequence goes on along the minus strand of WEIV01017824.1, from coordinate 51,076 downwards.
AGAAACAGACTTGGCAAAAGGCTTATTTCATAGGGCCCAAGCAAAGCAGTTTCAAAAGCGAGTTACGTAGGAATGACAGAGAAAACCTCTTAGAAGTGACAACTTCTGGGTTGGCCCAAGGGGCACGAATCTTTGGGGACTTAAGTGACACTCAGTGACCAGGTGTTTGCTGGAAACACGGGAGTTTTGGAGCACGAGTTTGGCTTCAGGGACTCAGGCCCCTTTGAACAGTCACTCGCTTGGGGCAACCCTGTCCGGATACCTTCAAACCGCTTGTGGCTGTCGTAGTCCTCCGAGCAGGGGATCTCCACGAACTTGTCCCGCAGGCTGTCGCTGCGATGTGCCAGCACCTCGGTCACGCCGTCCTGGGGCATCCCGTCCTCGGGGACCCCGTCCCGGGGGATCAGGCAGCTCCAGACCACGAGGCCGCCCCCAGCCGCGGTGAAGAGGAACAGGATCGCCGCCTTCGGCCTCCACCCCCGGGGATCCTGCTGGCACTTGCCCTTCCTGGCGCTGCGGAGGGAGCACAGGACGGTCCGAGCGGGCCTGGCCGCTGCCGGGGAGCCCCCGGCCCGGGCCGCGGCCTTGAGCGCACACACACACACACAGATATCTGTACAAACACACCGATTCCACCCCGCGGGGCCGGGGCCGCCTCCCCGTGTTGCTCCCCCGGGAGCCGCAGCGCCGCCGG
>WEIV01017824.1:23280-49980 GCA_013390005.1 Calyptomena viridis | reverse complement strand
CACGCCTACAGGTACGGCCGTGCTCCCCGCGGTCCCGCCCGGTGCCCCGGGCCCGGCAGTGACACGGAGCTCTCCCCCAGCCCCGCGGAGCTGCGGGCGGTGCTGAGCCGGGCGCGGGCGCAGGGCATGGACGTGGTGCCGCTGGTGCAGAGCTTCGGGCACATGGAGGTGAGCTGGGGCAGTGCCCGGGGAAGGGACAACGGTGTGCTGGGAACGGCACTGCCGGGTCAGGGAGGGGATCCTGCCCCTCTGCCCAGCCCTGGGGAGGCACGGCTGGAGGGCTGTGTCCAGTCCTGGGCTCCTCGGGACAGGAGGGACGTGGAGCTCCTGGAGCGGGTCCAGTGACAGTGTGAGGGTGATGAAGGGATGGATGAAGGGATGGAGCATCTCTGTGCCCAGGAAAGGCTGGGGGAGCTGGGGCTGTTCCGCTTCCCAGGAAACCCTGAGAGGGAACCCCATCCCTGGGGGTCAGGGGGGGCAGGGAGGGGGCAGAGCATGGACCAGGCTCTGCTCGGGGTGACCAGCAATATGGGACGAGACAGCACAGGCAGAAACTGATACCCACGAATTTCCACCTGAATATGAGGAAGAACTTCTTTCCTGTGCAGTGACTGAGCACCGAGCAGATTGCCCAGAGAGGGTGTGGGGTCTCCCTCACTGGAGATATTCCAGAACTGTCTGGACACAATGCTGTGCCACGTACTGTGGAATGACCCTGCCTGAGCAGGGAGGTTGAACCAGCTGAGCCACTGCGGCCCCTTCCAACCTGAACCGTTCTGTGATTCTGTGTTGGAAAATCTCCAGTGTAAGTCCCAGTGTTCCCATTATCCAACTGCTGCCAGCTGCAGGCTTTGGCATCAGGGTCACACTGCCCTGACCACCCTGTTTCCTTCCCCCACCCCACGAGGTGCTCCGTGGACACCCCCAGCACCGTGGAGCAGCAGCTGTGTCCCCCCGGGGCTCCCTCACAGCCACACCCTGGGTTTGGCAGGACCTGCTCTCAGAGCCCTGGTGACAGGAGGACGCTGCTGTCCCCTCGGTCAGTGGCTGCTCCCAGGGCTCTCCTTTCCCTTGCAGTTTGTGCTGAAGCACAGGGAGTTCGCCCATCTCCGGGAGGTGCAGGCGCTGCCCAACGCCCTGAACCCGCACAAGGAGGAGTCGCTGGCGCTGGTCAAAGCCATGATTGACCAGGTGATGGCACTGCACGAAGGTGTACAATGGTTTCACATCGGGTGTGATGAGGTGGGACTTCTCTTGAGCCGGGAATCTTTTTTCTTCTGAGGAATGATTGTAAGGGCTGAGGTTTCTGCATTTCAGTGATGCCCAGGCCACGTTTGGGTGGGATTTTGGGGATAGAAAACACCAACTCAAGTCAGTGTAGAAAAGTTTTTTTGACACAAAATGATTCCAGTAGCATGGGATGTCATTTCTATAGATCTGAGTGTAATATCAAAGTATTGAAAGCAGCTGCTTAAAGCTAACTCAGCATTTGGGTTTAGGTCAAATGAGTACTTAAGGTGAGATATCAATTCCAAATCATATGAGTTTGATGTAAGATGTTGGCTCATTGTTCTGGCCAAGTTACTCTAAGTAAGCCTTTTGTGATGTGAAGTCTGGGGTTTTTATCATGGTAGTTTGTATCTTTATGAAAGAGAACCTTGAGTTTTCTCCTTTCTCATAGTTTCTTAAAACCACCCTGTTGGCACACAGATCCCTGGAATTCATTGTGGTCACTTAACTGTACTGGTATCAGTTCAGCATTTTGTATCCTGTTGTGTGGGAACTGATATCAAGGTTAGACAGGGAGCTGTAGGCTTTTATAAAACAAAATATTATTTATGTAGAATAAATGTGTTTTAGGTAAAACCTGCTCTAAAACAGCAAAGAGTTTAAATGCATATCCAGCTTAACAGCCTGAATCAACTCTCTGCATGGACCAAATATGGGGGATTATACTTGGACATGCCTCCAAGTCACTTCTAGACTCACATACAGATGATCTCCTTCCCCAAGGAGTCTCATTTTATATAACTCAGATCCTGATGAGTTGCTAGATTTGAGGTGAATAAGTGTGATGAGAACTAGTTGCAATGACAGACCTTCCAAAGGTCATACAGATATTTTAGTTTCTGTAGGAAAATTCCCTGTAGTGATGCATTAGTCATGGCCACAGACTCCTGCAGAAATGCATTCAGCACTGAGAGGTGCTTTTTGAATATTCCCACACAGTGTATTACACCTGTGCAAAAGATTTTTAATATTGTGTGACTTAATGCTACCGCATCAAACTAATTCTCTTCCTGTACAAGAAGTCAGGATTGTTTGCTTGATGTTTCAGGTCTACTACCTTGGAGAAGGAGAGGAGTCAAAGGAGTGGCTGCAGCAGCAGGACAACACTCCAGAGAAGCTGTGCTTGGCCCACATCAAAGCAGTTGCCAGTTGTGTGGCCTCCTCTTACCCCACAGTGACCCCCATCGTGTGGGATGACATGCTCAGAGGGATGAGTGAGGAAACACTGGCAGGTCTGTGAGCAGCACTGGGGTGGGGCATGTTTTGTAGTGTTCAAAAAAGTTTACACAGACAGTTAAAACAGATTTGCTGGCAGCTGAAAATAATGAAAACAAGAAGAGCTGAGATATATCTGAGTAGAGAATAGAAGGACTCAGTCCTTGGCTGTTACAGACTTTCTCTGTGACTGTGGGTAAGTCTGAACACATACACTTCAAACACTCATCCTGCAGTGCTTGCCAGCAATTCTACTTTCTTCACACATTAAAATAAAACAGCCAGTGGTTCAAGTCTAAATCTCAGTGCCTCTCACCACCTTCTGATGGTTGTTGCTCTGCAGCATCTGGTCCCAGTGGTGCAAACTCACATGGACAAGCTGCAGCCCTGTGAGCACCTTTGTGATCATGGTGCACATCATGAGGACTCTGATACTGAATTGTGGGGTAGCTCTAAGACCTTGACATTACAAGTCTTGTCTGTTAAAAAATATGAAATCACTGCTAAAACTGGGTAGTTTGAGCATAGATGGAGTTCCAGCATTTTCAGAGCCACCTTACATGTCTGCTCTAATCAGATTTAGACAGTAGCAGCAGAGCTGTGCAGCTCTTCCAGCAGTGACTGACCTATTCATGGCTTTAATAGTGGGAAATTGTCCCCAAAAATGCAGGTGAGACCCGTGGAGTTTCCACAAGAGCAGCACAGCATCTAACAAAGTGCATTCTACTGCCACAGGCTAAACAAATTAAAATGGGATGGAGTTAAAATACTGAATTGATGCACAATTTACTGCAGTTTCTCTAGGGGTTAGTTTCACATGTTAAAAACTAGTCAGGGAGGTGATTTTAAAGGGATTTAAAACTAAACTTGTATCCTAATTTGTACTTCAAAGGCATCTTGAGAAGCCACGTTGTGTGCAAACACAGCCCAGGCACTCTGTAAGTGAAAGAGTGACTGGTACATTGGAATTTAGCTTAGATCTCGTGTGTACAGTTTGCAGCTCTGCCAGTTCAGCCCAGCAGGTACATGGAGAGGTACAAGGGGCTAAGAAGGAGGTGGGTTTGGAACAAAAGGGATGTCTGATACATTGTCACTGCTCCTTATTAGTGGCCCTGGTGTGTGCAAAGTCCTGGCCAGGCTGAAAACACACAGGGGCACTTCAACTGTAAAAGAATTCTAGTGACAAGCCATAGTTAGTTCTATGCTACTGCACCAATGACCTGTATTTAGTTGTCACTTTTAGCTGGCTGTTCTCCATGACTTAGAGGAGCTCTGTTCCTTGCAGAGTCTGGGGTCCCTCAGCTGGTGCAGCCAATGATCTGGGACTATGGAGCAGATCTGGACGTGGAGGGCAAAGGTTTGTGCTTCTCTGCTCAGCTGTGTAAAAACAGAGTTCTGTTACCCACTAAGCAAAATAGCCAAACCAAACCTGTAGCATTAAAACACACCTTAGCTGGACATGATAAACTACTTCTGTTAAATTGCTTTTTATTGCTTTAGCAGCATAAACACAGCCCTTGTTTGATTTCATGTAATAGTTGCTATTATTAATTTTCTTTTACTATTTATGCTTCTATGAAGGATTTGCTTTGTCTGCTGCTCAGTTCTTTTCAACAGAGCTGTGGAATCACTGGTGGGGCATTGAGAGGTTTTTCACAAACTGTTACATTAACTCTGGTTGCATTAGACCAGTGGGAGCCCATAACTCCATACTGAACAGCTCTGCAAAAGAAGCTTCAAGGCTTCTTATAACTCAAGAATTCAGAGGAAAACTCCTAAAGGCTCTAGTCAGGCACCTAACATGCACTCAAATATTTCTTTGTCAGAAGAAGAATCAGCTGTCAGATGTGCAGGCTTGTTACATGCCCATGGTTCTTTTAGCACTGTAACAATACAAGGAATGGGAGACAGTAACTGGCACAAGAAAATAGGAGGGCAGCCACCAAAAGGGCTGCTCAGAGAGGGTGGCAAATCTCCCATCCTTGCTGATGCTCAAAACCTAACAAGACAAGGCTGGACCTTGGTTTCTCTTCACTGCAGCATTTCAGCCAAGGCTGAAAATGGAGAAAACTCATCCTGTGAGTGTCCCTTTGTGCCTCGTTGCAGTGCAGCTCATAGAGAAGTATCAGAGGTGTGGCTTCTCCAAGGTGTGGTTTGCAAGTGCCTTTAAAGGAGCCACAGGAGTGAACCAGTCCCTAACACTTATTGGGCACCACCTAAAGAACCACCTGGAGTGGCTGCAAGTGTCCAGCAGGAGCCCCCCTGATGTCCTTGAAGGCATTGCCCTGACTGGCTGGCAGAGGTAAGGAACAGCCTTTCCAATGCTTCCAAGGATAACATGGAAGCAAACTTCCACCCAAAAACTCCCTAAGAGCTACAGGGAGGCTGGGGATTTAGAAGGGAACTTGGCAACCCTGCAATCCTGTCAGTCCCTGCTGGGCCTTGCCCACAGAGGGTGGATTTTGGAGTTTCAGTCAGCTGGTACAGCACTAACCAGCAGGAACAATGGCTTTGGACACCACCACGTGCAGTTTGGGTTGGAAGGCTGGAGTGTCACCTAGAACTGCTCACAGATGTGCTTACAGCATGGTTCATGCATGGTGGGTATGTCTGGGTGGCTGATGTGAACTCAAATAGAATGAAATTGCATAACAAACTTGTTAATGTAATGAAGGAGTAGAAGGTTTTTATGCAAGTGAGGAGTTCTAAGGGAGTACCAGGGAGTCTGACCCTAATTTGCCTTGAGAATGTAATTTGGTTTGTATTGTTCTTATTAGTAATACTGGAATACTTCACATTTCAGAGATAGAAGATCCCTTCTCTGAGACAAAAACAGATGTTTCTAAAACTCTCTGAATTTTAGTGACTGAAATATTATAACTTCCCTCTTGTTTAGTATGTTCTAACAGTAAAATGTCTAATTATTGGATGTTTTCTTATGTAGGTATGATCACTTCTCTGTTTTGTGTGAGCTTCTCCCTGTGGCAATTCCATCCCTGGCTGTGTGTCTGCAGGCACTACAAAATGGTACAATGACAACTTTATTCTCTCTCAGCTAATGCCCAGCACAAGAGTGAACTGACCTTGCCCTAAGGTTGGCAGAGGCTTATTATATTTTTGAGGTGGTTTGACTATCTTATTGTGCTCTGAATTATGAACAATAAAATACATCTTGCAGTGTGGGAGCAGAAAAGCCTCTTAGCCTAATTATTTAAAATTAGCCATTGTATACTCATCATTTATTATGTTCTAACCCACAAATGGTCAAAAGCTTTATGCTTATACTAAAATTTAAGAAGCTGAATTGCTTTGAAACTGATTTGAAACAATACTGATATATAAATGAGATTAACTTAGTTTAGCTTTAGATCTTGTTTACATGTAGATGTTGTTTTAACTCATCATTTTTCTTGAAATGGATGTCAGAAGCACATTGCCTGGTAAAATACTTCCTGTAGTTTCTGGTTTCTTTACAGGCAATTGCTAAGAGAAGAGGGGTTTTTTTCTTGCTGCATTTCTTATTTTCAAAATAAAACCCCACAGCTTACTGGTTTTTAACTAAGGCATTAGAAATATTCAGCACCCTGAATGGTAAGCTCAGACCTAGAAAGTGCTTTACCAGACAGCTGTGTGAAAGACCATGTGCTCCTCCCACCCACAAGGGTTTTTTCCTTCTTCCATTTCCAATTTACCTTTGAAAAGAATCTTCATCCAAGGAAAGCTGCTGGGCTAATGCAGAGTTCTGCAGAAAAACCCCCTTGTATGAACATTTTGGTTGCTTAGGCTCCTTTTGCTTATTTCCAACTGTCTTCTTCCAGGTGGCTACTCTGAGAAGGTTAAAGAAAATGTGGAAAAGCTCCTGGGAATGTCTAACCTGGAAATTGATACTTTCATGAGGTAAAATTGCAGCTGCAGGATTCAGGTGCTTCTCACTGTGTGGTAAGTTCAGACTAACAGATGCTCTTTGGACAGCACAAGTCTGGGGACCTTTCCTGGGAGTGACATCCTCACACTTGTGACACAAGTGAGTTTCTACCTCAAGGCATCAGTGGATGAACTTCTTGAAAGGAACAGGTAATGAGGTTTATGTTGATTCTTTGTCTGGCTGCAGCAGTTTTGGGCTCTATCACCTCAAAGTGGGGCACAGCCCCAGCCAAGTGGTTTAAACATCAAGCTCTGCACTGCAGGTACCACTGACACCTCAGCAGAACATAGTGTTTAGATGAAAATTTAAAATATTTCAGCAGAATTCTCAAAAATACTATGTCTGCCTTATTTCAAGCATTCTTTCCTGAATTATGTTTTACTGCTATTTGAAGTTAAAATGAGATTTCTGAATGGTGCAGTTACAAAAAAAAGGAGCTTGAAGTGCAGCATAAACTGCAGCAGATGATGAGTGTTTCTCATCTGCCAGGAACAGTCTTTTACAAGCTTGTTCCAAAGATATACAGACTTAAATAAACTTACTCCTTAAGCATTATCTCTGTGCAGAAGTTGAGCTAAAGCCTTACCCCCCTTCCTGTCAGCCTACAAACACAGCTGCTGTTCCAAACACTGCTCCTACTAACATCCATTTTCAGGTATGTCACAGGCTGGTTCAGCCCCTACCACAGGAAAAGGAAGATTATCCATCCTATAATAATACATCACTTCCAGCCAGATGCAGTCAGGTAACACCACTTGTTTTGCCTCACATGGGAAACAGTCTGTCATATTTTGGGCTCTTCAGTGCAGAGTTTTGAGTCCTTTCCTCTTTCTAGAATTATCTCAGAAGCATCAGTGGAAATCAGACACTATTAAGCATTCATAATATGCCTTTAAACAGAACATGTTTGGGTTGGACCTACATGATCTCCAAAGTTCCCTCCCAACACAAACCATTCTATGATTCTATTATTCCAATTTTATCTTTGCATGCCTTCTGTTGAGTAAATTCTTTGAATAAAAGTACAAAATTGGTCTCCAAAAACCTGTCCCTTGTTGCTCCTGTACAGCCCTGCTGCACCTTACTGCAGTGGTTGGCCTTGGTGTAGGATTTCACCATGGGCCAGATTCCAGGAAGGGCTTGGAATAAAACCAGACCCTTTTCCCTGCTCCCTGTCACCATGTGCTTTCCAGAACTTGTCCTACACATTATGCCAACTCATGCTGAATTTTTTTGCTGTGATAAGGTGAATATCCAACTGCACCTACTCTTTCTGATAAAATGCAGAATTAAATTCCCAACGAGTCTCACAGTGGGTTTCAGTTACACTTAGAATGTGCAGAGTGTTTTTCTGAGCTCACATTTTGGTGCTTTGAAAGTCATTGCTTGAGGAAAGTGCCAGGATTAATGGTACTTAAACAAAAACAGCACCAACCTTTTGCCATCTCAACAAAATCAAGTCCTTTGGGCTCTTGTAACAGATGCTGCTTTTCCTGTAAAGTCATTTTAAGGACAGCACTCCCTTCCAAAGGGCAGTAAGCCAACCCTCCCTAGAGGCAGAGCTCACCTGCAGATGTCATTGTTTCTTCCTTCTCATTTCTGCTCAGTCTCCTCTCCAAGTGGAATGCTGTGGTGCAAGACCTCCAAACAGCCATGGAGCAAGTTTTCCACCAGTGTACTATAGAGGAGTGGATGGAGGAGAACGTCCACCCCAGCCTACAGAAGCTGCAGCAAGTGGTGCATGATTTAGATGAAGCAATAAAAGCACAAAATTAGGGGCTCTTCAATTAGTCTGTCTCATTCCATGGGAAAGCAGGGCTAGTGAAAATCAGCAACTCCTCATGAGCTGGAGTTTGTCAACTTGAGAGCTGAGGTATAAACTGTGATTAAACCAAAGTGACCTGAAGGCATGAAGGAATTTATGTGTAACAGATTTCAAGTCTGTTTTAAATTTTCCTGTCTTAACACGTGCTGAGCCTTAATTCACCTGCCCTGTACGTCAGGTTTGCTCCCCTTGCATAACAGAAAGCAGGAGTGAGTCACAACTCTGCTCTTTTCCAAGGCAGGAGAAAAACCCAGTTTCTTCCACACTCAGGAGTTGTGGCAATAGACTTTCTTACTTAACAGTGACCTGGAAACCTTCCACCCTAGTATTTGGGATACTTACATGTTGTGTACTGTGACTCCTTCATCTGTGAGCTGTGTTCAGAGTTGGGTCCCACCATCCCATCCCAAGTCCTTCCACAGCATGGAGCAGTTGGTTTGTTCCAGGTTTTGGTCTGGACTTTTCCAGGCTTTGAAATACATAAAATGATCAGTGTTAAGCCCAGCTTTGTTTAGGCTGAGGTCAGGAGTTACCATCCAGCCTGAGCAAGGACCTGCTGAGGTCACAGGAGGGGCATGAGGGGACAGGTGCCATCACAGGCAGAGCCAGAGGAATGTGACAGGAATGTGACCCTTGGACTGGGAGGGAAAAGGGCCAAACACATGGGGCTGCTCCACTCTCTGCCAAAGCATCATCTGAACTCAGCCTGGTCTCCTCCTCCCTGCAAAGCACCACCCCACTCACTGAAGCATCTGTTTAGCTGTGTAAAACCTGAAACTGCAGGTTTGTCCCCAGTTTGAAGCATGAATAAACTTGCTAAATATGAGGGGAAAATGCTGGCTTATTTTGCTTTAATATCAAACTTTTCATAGAAATGTACAGCAATATATTTTGTGGACTTAACTGGAGCAATAACATCACCACGATGGAAATAATTCAGAAGGCTGGTAGTTAAGGTTACTTCACCATGAATATTCAAAGTATTTACTTGTGTGCTGTATTTATTCCTTTCAAGACAGTTATTTTGGAAGCACAGATATTGAAATTTTCTTGGAACAATCTCTAGATATAGAAAGTAAAAGTACAGCATAAAACAAACTTTAACTTACTCAATGGGAGCCTCAGTGATTAGGTCCAAATGCAGATTTTTATAAGCAATTCCTATGTATACCTTAATGACAAAAGTTACATACCTTCAGCTAAACAAGATCTTAATTTATTTTACGTGAATAAATCCTTTGATACTCAAAATGTTTGTGAAATGTTTGGAAAATGGACACGTGCTTTTTTTGTGGGGGTGTGTGGCATATTGGTTTGGCTTAAAGGAGGGAAGATGGAAACATATTCACCAGTGGGGAGTTGGATCTAGGAAAGAGATTATGTGAATTTAAAGCTGGACTGCAAGAGTGACAGCAGGGTCAGAGATGAGCAGGTATTTGGGCTCCCTCTGCTCTGCCCTCCCACATTAACTCCTCCAGTAGGTCTCTGCCAAGTAGTAATTCAGACAGCCATTAATATTTTAACAATTTTAATTAAAAACAATACAAAATACTACAGTGACACAAAACAAGTTATCAAACTTGATTTTATCAATGGACTTTTTCTTTAAAAAAAGACAGTATAACAAGGCCTTGCTCCAATTCTACTTGCAATTTTACAGTAAAAAAAAAAGCAATTTCTAAACAGTTTCAAGAAGCATTTTTGCCTCTCAGCAACCTAAGACAGTGTCAGGACTAGCATTCTCTATTTACTATATAAGCCAGCTGAGTTTTTGGTATCTGTTTAACTTCATAAATACAGCCCAGAGTCAGATGTTAGCTAAAAGTTTAAATACTTGGATTTTCTGTAGAGACTTGCACAATTGATCCTAGTTATGGATACACAGTCATAGTAAAGGACATACCAGGGGTGGTTTTAGGGGGCAGGGTGTTAGGTCTAACCTAAGGTCTGTTATGCAGGTTTTCTAATAATTTATAAGTCACATAAACTACAGCTGTTCAGGCACAAGTCACTAGATGGCCTGATAGGCAGAAAAGTTAACAACTACACCTCCTGTAATACTCTAACAGTACCTAATTTCCTAACCAAAATCAGTCTCGTCATTCCTTTGAGTATAAGCCACTTTACACCAGGCACAAGTAAGGCTACATTTACTGGGCCTTTTTGCTGGGCCCAAGAGAAGTGAGGGAAACCATCCTAAAAAAGCCTTCAGCAAAGTGGCAAAAGAAGTGGATCAGAGAGGACTGAGTGGCAAAGGGAAGAACAGCCCCTGTCCTGAGTTAGCACCTGCTGTCCTCAACAGTTCTTCAGGCTGCAGCACATCACTGTGCCCAGACATTGCCACTACCAAACTCATGGTAACAGCAATTTGCCAGTTAAATTTACACACACACACAGTTACTGCACAACATGAACATCTGGTGATGTCTTCCAGCTAGAAAAGGTACACATTTTGAGGACAGGAAGCTCAAAATGTGGATCAAGAGAAAGAAGCTCCCAGATGTCCCAGCCAGCAGTGCCCTTCCCATCAGCTCAGCCTGTGGAACTGAGGGTCCCACTGACACTGTACTTGTTTGTGCAGTGACAGAATGGAAATGGTACAAGCAAGGATGGCACCAGCTGCTCCAAGTGAAAGGCTGAGGAGTAAAATACCCCTCCTGGAGACACAGTGCATGGCAGCTGCCATCCCTCCCCTGCCTACCACAGCAGGGTACTGAGGGATCAGGAGGACACCACACCTTTAAAGGTGTGATCATTGGACAGCAACCCAAAAAGCAACTTACTCCACAGCATGTATTTCAAGCTATGTTGTAGCTTATTACAGGTCATTCCCCTTTCTAGAGATTCTGAATTTTCCTTACATTGTTTTAGTCTCTGTGTAAGGTATTGCATAGTCCATGAGTACATACATTACTAACACAAGAATGCACAGCAAGCTGGATGCACAAGAGCTCAGCAGAAGCAGGACATGATGCAGTGCAGGGTTAGACCAGCAGACGTACCTTTCAAAAGCTCATTTTTAACTGCAAAACTACAGCATGGTTTATATCTTCCATGGAATGTCAGCTCTCATGGGAATACAAAAGAAACCAAGCTATGACTGAATGCAGGTGGTTTTCTCTGGGTTATCAAAGGGCTCAGAATCCATGAATGCCCTCTGAATATCCTGCATACAAAGCAGCAGTTACCACAGGCTGAGCCCTTGTGCTTCCACTGTATCATTACATACTCCAGGTTTTTTCAGTATTTCTTACAGGAAGTCCTTAGAACACTCTGCATTCTCATTTTACACTGGGGGAAAAAAACAATGTTCTCCAAATCCCCAATCTCATTGTCCTCTCTCTAAAACAAGCATCACATGGGGTATGTATTACAGTGGGTTTAAATGAGCAACTCTCCAAATGTCACACCCTGCAATATTATTTTAAACAGGTTTGATGATTATGCTTAGCTTACAGCTGTGCTTCCAAATAAAGGCCAAATTCAGCTAATTGCCCAATCCTCCCACATTCCTACACAGCACCTTCCCAGTTGCAGTGCTGTGGGGTAGGGACTGAAAAGCACATGATTGTCCCCCTGACTCAGAGGACTTGACAAATGTGTATTTGCAGAGGTCTGCACTGACACCTGATGTGATTACAAGTTTATTTTCCTATTTAAAGGAAACAGACCCATTTCTGTGCTGCAGATAAGCAGCACCAACAGCCATCCATCTCCCTGTTGCAGTGTGATTACCTGCACACTGACAGCACTGGGAGCCTTTCCCTCACAGCTACATCCTGGGTCTGAATGGCTGAAGGGAAACCTTGGGACAGCCTGGGTTTGGTCAGATAAGCAGGTGCTCAGTTTCAGATCTCACTGGAACACACAACAGGATGTGGCTTCTGCTGAAAGCTCTTCAGAGCCTTCTCTCTGTAGAGGTAGAACAACTGGGAACACAAACTGGGGCTCTGAAGTGCTGAAGAAACTGCTGCCAGAAGACATTTGCTGCTGGCCAACCATGAAAGCAGACAGCAGTTACCTTGTACCCTGATCAGATCTCCTGGAAGTAACCATGTAAATATTTTCTAATTCAGGTCTTAGGAGCATAAAATTCCTAAATAAAACCTAGTGAACTTCAGTACAAGCAGTTTTAGCACATTGAATGAACTTCCAACTCTTCACAATTTTTTTCTTGTATTGACATGTTGATGGAGGCATGATGGGGTTTTATTTCTAGACAGAATATGTTGACTAATAGAGGTAGTTTTTACTTCAAAAAATACCTTGGAAAATTCATACTTTAACTATCTGTGAAATCATTGGTCAGAACAGAGGACACCACACACCTGGAGTAAAACATGGTACAAGTCAAACATGGAATCTATCCCAGCTATCTTAAAAAAAATGATTATTTAGCACTTGGGTATCATTTCAAGTGAGGAAATACTAAACAACTCCAAGCTACCATGCTGTTTGACATCAGCCTTTTCCCTACCTAAAGTATAAGATGTCCTTGCTTCCTTTCTAAACACACAGTTAAAATAGTAAACACTGAGGTCTAGAAAAAGATTATTCTGCCCTGGGGTAGTCTATGCCCAGAAGTTGAGCAGAACAGGGTAAAGCTAAACCATCCCAGACACTGAATCATCAGCATCATTCTTCCCTTTACTATTCATGGCTCCTTGGCCACTCCAAGTTAAAACAACTTACAGGTTGATCAACCTCATGCTTGGAATTCCAAGACAGGCACTCAGACTTTAATTTCTATGGATATCTAATGGCAAGTCAGTAGTAGAGAATATAAAAGTGCCAGTACTCTGCATCACCTAATTGCATATATTAAGCTGCTTAAAACCCATTTAGCAATATATTCAGTCATTTGTAACATTTCAAGAAAAACCTCAAAGCACTGAGTCACAAATTCAACTCTTCTACATTTCATATACTGTACCTGCAGCAGGTGTTTGCAGTAAGAGGATGTTTACATCTGCATCTCCACTTCATTAATGGAAAGCAATTATTTCAAACCAATTCATCAATAAATAATTATTCCTAGACAAGTTTGATGAGCTGACGAAATTCAAAAGCCAGCAGTGTCCACATGCAGGAACTAAGGCAGAGGAGCAAACAAAACAGAATTTGCTTGGGACTCTACAACAGCAATTCTAAGAACGTGGGTCTTGAAGCAGTTTAGCACTAAATGAGGTGCCCTAAGACAGACCCCTCCATTGTAAATGCACACGTAGAAAAATGCCCAGGTCAGGGTCGTGATGGATTCCTTTTTCTGAAGAACAATCAGAGTATTTTCCAGATGTGTGAAACCTCTGCTTGCTTCAGCTCACCATGACTATTAGTATTTATCCTGTGCTTCATCTGCATCACTTGCCTCTGTTTCGCTGCTCTGAGAGAAATCTTGTGGGCTCTCTACCCTGTCCAGCTCCAGAAAACTAGTAATGAGTTTGGCAACTGCTTCCACATCACTGTGGAAAAGAAGAAACAATGGAAGAATTAGTGGAACTGTGGTGCTGACAAGACAAGAATAAACATGCTGATTCTTGGGACTAACTGCTTGGAGGGAAAATCATATAGCATAGAGAGTAAAGACTGACAGCATCCCACATCAAGTCACTACTTCCACATCAAAACAAATCAATCCTTTCCCCAGTCCCTGCTGCAAGATTTCTTATTATCACTGCTTAAAATAAATCCTTGGTTAACTAACACACTGAATGTTTGCAAACCAGAATGAATCCCCTCTGCCACTGCACAGCTGAGCCAGTGAAGGTGACCAGCAAAAAGGCAGCACTAAAGGGATCTAAGATATCCAAATATGCTCCTGACAGATGGTGTTACCCAAATGTCTGCAACTGAAAACCTTTAAGGTTTAAAACATTAACCTAACGCAAGGTCATACCAGCAAGTCTGAGAACTGAGCTTAGCCTCAAGAGCTGGCATTTATTCACCCATGGGATTGGTATTTCCCACCTTACACACTCTATCAAGAATTATTTTCAGGATTTGCACAAGTGCCACTGCACCTTCTGCAGCCCAGCACTGCACTCTGGGTCAGTGGGTGTGAGAAGCCGGTGACAAAGCGCAGCACGACCAGGTGCCCCTTCCCAAAGTAGCGCACGGTCTCCTCCTCCACGTTCACATCCCGGACCTCGCTGAGCAGAGCCACCACTGCAAACACACGAGGGAAACGAGGCACTGTGTCAGCACCAATGCAACCTCTCAGCACTGAGGGACTTGGGGGACAGGGACTCTGCTCACACAGTCAAGGTGTCCTGCAACAGGAGCTGCTGAGCTGTTGAGGCAAAACAACCCGCAGCAGGGTGTGACTGCAGCACATCCCGGCTGGCACAGGCCCTAAGGAACAACACAGACACCCTCCTGGGAACTGGGGAACAGGAGCTTCAATGACTTCAAAACTTCAAAAGTAGTTGCAACTATTTTTCTGTACAGAACAGGCAAACAGGTGTTAAATTTATTGAGATTGAATACTGAAATATTTAACTGCTCGGAGCACCTGCTGATCTCTGCATCCACATGTTATTTTCAATGGATATTACCAAATAACCTCTCAGGAAGGGATGTGCTCAGCTCCCCAACTTATACACACACCCTAAAGAAAGGTTCAGAAACATTAAACATCCTTCTCCACATCTTTTATCTTCAAACTGAACTTCTTAAAAATCAATTCAGCTTAAGGACATTCTAAATTTTGCCAGTTTTCTAAGCACATTGAGAGGTGCTCTGACATAGATCAGCAAGGAGAATAAAAGCTCTGACATGGAAGAGGATCCTGCTTTAGTTTGCAATAGAACTCCTGACTCACAGTGACCCAGGCAAGTCACACACTGCTGTGAATGCAACAGGAAGCCCAAAGACATCAGGGACTGCATTGAACTGAGCCTACTGAATATGCTGCTTTAATTGCATATTATAGATCTGCAGGATGCAACATGCCTGCTTGAATATGATATCAAACACTTGCCTGCTACCACAACCAGATCGGATCACAGAAAACTCAACTTCTGGATCCAAAATTAAAGTTTTTTAACCAGTCCCACCTGCCAAGCAGGCCAGCCAAGGGAAAGGTGAACCTGCACATTAACATCCCAAAGGAATGGTTAAGGTTTATGGGAAGCAATGTGTAAGCCTAGTTACCTTGGACCAAAATCAATAACAAAATGCATTCAGCACACTGCAAAAAGCATTGAGGCCCTGAGAGGCAGATTGTTGCATCTGCTGCTTGAACAAAGTAGATATGGAAACAGATGCAACTTAATTTGAGCATAGAACTCCAGAGAAGCTATTAAATGGGCACATATCTATTTCTTCTACTCACCACATTTTCTACCACAGATGCTGCTTTCTCACCTTGTTCATGGCCTCCTTTTGACAAGGTCAGTATTTTTTTGTACAGATTGAATGTTTTTAGGCAGACTGTTCCCTTGTTCTTATCAAATACAGCTTCCTGTAAAATTGAGAAATAAAAATCAAGATTATCTTAAACACTATCAATGGCTATGCTTCAAAGTAAAATAAAAATAGCTCTATGGGAAAATAACTTGGCAACACAGAAAAATACACAGCTAATTTAGAGACATTCCTCCATTGTTAGACTGTGAAAGTCACAGTCCTGCTCTTGGTTTTAACAAGAGACTTGATCATATCCCTTGTGTTACTTTCAGAAAGGAGCCAAAACTGAGTTCACTGCCCCTCTTGCCACATTCCTTGTGTAATAAGAACTTTGCCTGGAATCAAATTTGAACACTAACTTGTATCTCCTGTAATTTTCACTTCTGGTGTAACCATTTAGCATTCCAGTGCTGTTCTCCATGGGCCAGGCTTACATTAGATCCCAAATATCCCTGACAGTCAAGGAACAGAGGGTGTCTCCTGTTTTGAGTTGCTCATTCTAATAAAGCTCAGGGCAGCAAGGTGACAATCCTATATATTGGCTTCCTGCTCTCAGTTCTACTCCACCAAATCAACATCCACATGATTATCAGCCAGCTTACAGCATTCCTGTCCCAGAGGAAAACTGAGCAGCCTGGAAGGTTAAAGCTCCCCTGTTCAGTGGTGCTTGTCATTGGCTGGAAGGGTGAGTACAAATCATGTTGTGGCAGCTGAACAGGCTGGTCATTCACCCTCTTATATAAGACAAAGCCACAAAATATTGTGGGGCAAATCTCCCCCTAGAAATCCCCATATTTAGTCCTAATTCTTGTCCCAGTACAGCAACCCCAAAGGGTTTCTTCAAAACCAGAGGCTTAACTTGTCTGTTTGGAGAAGCAATTGCAGGAGGCTGCTGGAATCGGCATCTGTCAACTGCTTCTTACTCACACAACTTCATTCCCTGAGTTCGGCATCTTACCTCCCACTGCTCCAGATTCTGTGCTGCCACAAAGAAACACCCAGCCATATAGAAGAGTTTCCATGCCAAGCTGTCTGCACAATGCAAAAAATGCACAAATTTAGCTTTTTCCTCCCCCTTCTTTGGTATTCAAACAGTTGAAAAAGCAACATGCTTCCTTTAAAGGCAATAAAAGGAAAAATGGTTTCTCTGAATGTTTTTGCCTTTAGTTGTACAAGCTATTTTACAGCTCTCAGGGTGAAAACAGAGAAACTCTTCCTATTCTTCAGAGACTTCATTCACCCTGGGCTTCAAACCATGCAGAATGATAAGCATATGTTATTATTGGCAAGGTTGTAACACTGCATCTTTCTCTTCTCTAAAAGCAAAGGCATCTTAAAAGGCATCCACAGAACTGCCAACCTGCTGTCAACCACCAAATATTTGTGCTGCAGAGGACAAGGGTAATGAAAAGGACAATGAAAATTCACTAAAGCAAATATGTTTCTGCATAAAAGGAAGCAGTTGGCCCTCCTGACAAACAAACACTTGCATTTCATGTCCTGGAATGTTTACCTATAGCAGCCTAAGCAATTTGCTTACCCAGGCTTTTAACCCAAGGCAGAGAGTAAGAACCGTGCTCAGGATTGTTTCAGAAAACTTTGTTGCAATATCTTAAAATAAACAGGGCTGATTTAGCTGGTGGCTCAAGCAGCTTTCACTGTAATTTGGTCTTTAATTAACAACACATAGATGACATTGGTAGCATGTCCCTACACACCATTAAGTTTTACAATTTGATGTGAAGAGGATGCAGCACGAGAAGGACAGCACAGCTCCCAGGACACATCCCAGAGAGGGGAGGATGGCTGGCACTTGGGGCAGTCTGCTCTGCTGCAGGGGCAGGAAGCAGCAGCAGCTGTCTGAGCAATCTCTGCCAGTGATGATTTGACAGTTTCCAGAGAAACAGAGCACTTCTGTCAAAGGCAAAGTAATCATTTCATTAGGGTGGCAAAGAATGATGATGTGTCTTCCCAGGAGAGCTGTGAGGACCAGCTAATCACATTTACAAAACACTCCAAGTACAAAACGCACTAAATATCAGTATTAAAAACACTCTTGCAAATGGAAAAGGAGGCTGAGTAAGAAACAGAGCATTACAGCACACTAAGTCATACAGACAACAATTTATTATTGAATTTAATATTCACACCACAGTGTGGGATAGGTACCTCCAATGCCTTTGTAAGGCCAGAGAGAAGCTGCAGAGGAGGCATCAGCATGAAAAACAGAGCAGCAGGAAAGAAACAATTCTTCAAAAAAAATGATAGGCCATTACCTGCACTGTAATAAGCAGCAGCCAAACCTATGGAGGCTATTCCTAAGAAGAAAGAGGGGAGAATTAGAACAAAAAAGCAGCTTAAAAAATCTAAAATTCCCTGATGAAAAACAACACTTTTCAAAAAAAGGACACGTCATTGCAACATAAATCACTATGTGAAAGTCAGTTATTTTCTTCTCTGAATTCAGTATAAAAAAATCTTGCATTCTGCAAAGGCACTAAAAGCACAAAGGGCCAAGGTCAGAAATAAAAATGTTGGGACACAACTGGGAGCAGAACCTCAGAGGGACTCACCATAACCATTACACCACACTTCCTCTCAGCACAGCACAACTCAGGGTGTGCTGACACAAACACTGCAACGGTTACTTTTCCCTTTAAGTGCTCTGTGGAACCAAAAGGAAACTTCTGCAATAAAGCTGTGTCAGAAGCTGCCAGCTCCTTTCTCCCAGGGGAGAGGAAGCAGCAGCTCCAGAGCCCCTCATGCCCCAGAGGCTGCTGCAACTGCACAGATCTTGTGTCAACATCCCTGAAAGCAGTGACAACCTTGGGGTGTTATCCAGTGGGATGTACTCAGCTGGAAAGCAGGATAGGTCACATTTTCCCCACCAGCTCTCTCACTACAATCCTAAGTTTATTTTTTCTGTTTATTAGTGTTTACAAAGATGCCTTTCAGAATATCCTGTATGACTTCCCATTTCATACACAGCATCATCAAGGGTTCCCTGTCATCCACACACGAGATCCAACTCCAGCATCAATCAACACACTGCAGTTTTCTGGAAACTGAGATGTTTTTCAGCCTAAGTATACAGCCCCTTCAGAAGCTCCACATTTACATTCCTCCATTGCATATAATTTCCTGTTCTTCATCTTCCAGGACTCCCTTAACATTCTGTTCATGAGCCTCTGAGGTTCTGCAGGTGACAGACTGAAAAATGATCAGTCCCACAGTGAAACTGCCACGCTGAGGAGGAGATTTCAGAGTCATTTAGTGACTACAGCTAAAGGAGGAGCTCAAAGCACAATCATTCCTCTTCTTGAAAGGAAAATGCCTGGAAGACAGGCATCTCTTGCTAGAGGCTATTTCAGGAATTTATTCGGTGACCCTCTTCCCTGAAAGCAAGCTCTGAAATAATCTAGGAATACTGAGGTCTTACCAACACAGAGGGACCAGGACCGGATGCCAGGTGACCTCTTCAGATGAAGGTGGGAACTCGAGCGGTTCTCAACCAACATGTACATCTTCAAAAGAAGCTCCCCAC
The DNA here is from genome assembly GCA_013390005.1 of Calyptomena viridis. Lineage (NCBI taxonomy): Eukaryota > Metazoa > Chordata > Aves > Passeriformes > Eurylaimidae > Calyptomena > Calyptomena viridis. The sequence continues at coordinate 30,774 of WEIV01017824.1, read as the reverse complement.
AGCCCAGTCTGACTCATGAAACCTCACTGCTTTAAAATAAAATAAAATAAAATAAGTAAGAACTTTAAATCATTGAAGACACCACCACTGTTCCTTCCTAGCAGTTTTTCAAGGCCTATCGAGTGTTAATCCAGATTATACAAGATGTCCAGGGTAAGAACACAGACTTTTTGTGCAGGAAGAGCAATATGCACATTTAAAACAACCACAAAGAACAACTGTTATGTGGAGAGTTGCGTAACTGCAAGAGAAATTGAAAGTTCTTTGACAGCATTTTTCCTACCAAGTGAAAGGGCTGTGTGAAGGACTAGTGTGGGAGCTGGGGCAGGGTTAGGGCAGTTCTCTGCACCTCTGACACTGGGTCTGTCACCCCTGATGACACACCAGGAAGGGGTTACAGCCACAGCCAGGCAGTGCCAGTGTCCCATAATGCCAGTGATGACATTCCCATCTCCCAGGCCAACTCAAGAACACAACCAGGAGCTTCCAACAAGTATGTTTGTGTCTCAACAACACCATGCCTTCAGCCCAAGCAGAAACTAACAGCAGAGATTAAAAAGACAGGAACTAATTATGCCCAGCTGTGACTGGTTTATCTCATGCAGCATTTTCAGCAAGTTTTTACCATTTACAGCATAGAATCATAGAGTCTTTTAGGTTGGAAAAGACCTTTAGGATCACGAAGCCCAACCTTTAATCCACCACTAAATCATGTCCTTAAGCACCACACCTACACCTTTTTTGAGCACTTCTAGGGAAGGTGACTCCATCACTTCCCTGGGCAGCCAGGCCCACAGAACCAGTTCCAGGAGGTTGGCATTAAGTGTTAACTGCCCATGATAACAGGTTTCCAGAAGAATGCCAACATTCACCAGGTTTTGAATAACCATGAAAAACATGTAGAGAGCAGGCCCAAGCACATCCAGGTTCTTGAGAAGTATGTGATTTTTCAGTCCTTTACTTACCCTGCTGTTCTTGGACACAACAGGACACTCTGCAATTCTGCCACTTTGGATGCAAAGCTCCAGAGGAGCAGATTTAGCCAAGTCCTTCCAGTTAAACAAAAAAGCACCCATGACTTTGATTTTAATCTCTTAGCAACACATCCGAGAGCATCGGAAACCGAAAGAGCCAAAACCACTTATGCACAAGACACACTCCATCTCCTCCGGATGTGAAGCATCAAATTTTAATTTTCAAATGACTCCTGTGAGTTGCTCTCAATATACCAGGAAATATCTCTGCACATACAACGCCTTCTCCTGCCTGCAGCCTAAATCATGTCGACAAGTTATCAAACACACAGACATCACTGCAGAAATCTGCCTGTATTTCACAAATATTACACCTACAACGTAATTCATGTGCATATCAATTAAATCCATTAATGCAAACGTTGATATCTCCCCCTGTGTCCACTGAGCAAAGTCCAAACACGCAGAGTCTTGGTTTAATGTTGGACTCTCAGCATCAATGGAATTGTCTCTCACAGGTCGTTGTTTGCAAGAGAGGGGCCGCAGGGAATAACAAGTACCAAAGCAGCTTCTCAAAGTTAAATTTTAATAAATAAGTAATAAACGTGCCTTTAAGTGAAGACAAAAGCTTAACTGTCAAAATTTTACGATTACAGACAAAGAGGTGGTTTTGGGCTGCTCTTTCAATTCGTTTTCAAAAACTCAATTTGCCCGAATTCATTGGGTTTGACATTAAACTGATCTCCAGCACCGAAATAAACATTCATACGCTTCCTCCAAGCTCTAGGTTAGGGGCGTGCCAGCAAAAGCCATTGAAAGGAGCACCTTGAACGCTTCAGTTTTAATATCCATCAGGTCAGGACCCCGTATCAGGTGAATTTTCTTTACAGAGCTCGTTTTTCTTTACCTCCCAGTCCTGCACCTGCTCCCCCGTTCACAGCTTGGTCTCCCCTCAGCGAGGGGCGACCCTCCCCAGCCAGGGACCGGCGCTGCCCAAACCCACCCAACGCGCGGGTTTTCTTCCCCCACGCGCGGGGAACCGCGACCCCCCTTCGCCCTCCGCTCGGCCCCGTCCCCGCGGTACCTCCCGGCTCCGGCCGCGCTCTCACAGGACCCGCGGCCGCTCCTGCCCCTCACGGCAGAACCCGCCTCAGGGAGGGACGGACGCGCCCGCCGCCATTTTGGGTGAGGGCAAAGGACGGGCACACGAACCGCCCCTCCCGCCAGGGTGAGGGGAGCGCCGCACCAAGATGGCGGCGCGCTGCCAGTAACCGACATGGCGTCTGTGCCGAAGTGAGAGTGTTGGTGTTTGCTCGGTTATTTCACGTTGGCTGTGATAAAAAAGAGCACAAACTCGGGAGCTTGGCAGGTGAGAGAAGTGAAGTGCTGTAAGGTGAGGCTGGGAGAGTCTTACTAGGCACCGTTTGAAAGACCCGCGCTGAGGTGTACACGGCCCCTTGTATGAGGAGGGCGGGAAGCCCGTGCGGGCTGTCCCCGTCCCTGGGCTGTCCCCGTCCCTGGGCTGTCCCCGTCCCTGGGCTGTCCCCAGGCTTGGCCAGCCCCTGTGGAGGCCTAGGCACCTCTGGGCTCCCGATGGCAGCACTTAGAGCACCACTGTCACAGAGCACCCGCGCTGTCCAGCGGCCATCCCAGGATCCCAGAAGAGCTGGGGTTGGAAGGGATCTCTGGAGATCCTCCAGTCCAACCCCTGCCCAGGCAGGGTCACCTGGAGCAGGTGACACAGGAACGTCCCCAGGTGGGTTCGGAATGTCTCCAGTGGGAGACTCCACCCTCCCTGGTCACCTGTTCCAGTGCTCTGACAGAAATGGAAAGAAATTATTTCTTGTGTTGAGGTGAAATCTCTTGTGGTTTAGTTTATGGCCATTTCTCCTTCTCCTGTCACTGGGTACCGCCAAAAAGAATTGGCACTATCCTCTGGCACCTGCCTTGGAGATACTTATATGGATTGATGAGATCCCCTCTCAGCCTCCTCCAGACTAACCAGGCCCAGCTCCCACAGTGTCTCCTCATCACAGAGATACTCTGGATCCCAAATCATCTTTGTGGCCTCTGCTGGACCCTCTCCCGTAGCTCCTTGTCTTTCTTGTACTGCTGTTGCACCTGCTAGAGCTTCTTGTCTGTGTGTATGGGCAGGAGGCTGCAGGAGGGTGACATTTGTAGTGATTTCTCAGTGTCACAAAGTTGTCTCAGTGGCTGCTCAGAGAAATCCCACAGTGGCACCTGAATTCCCAGTGAACTAACTGCTTAGTTTTAAATTTCCCATTCTTCCAAACATGACTCTTGATACTTGTAAAAGGTTTTGCTGCTGTTCTTGTTTCTTTTTTACCAGTACTAACTTATATCAGTGTTGCCAATTGGTGCTGGTTTTATCACAAGTTTAGTAATACTTGGTATTTTTAAGCTTTACTTTCAGTTTTAACAGCTATGGGGGTTATAATAATTGAATATGGTATATTTTTGTATCGCTGTTACAACTGTGACCAGAATCCTCAAAACATTAATTCCATAGTTCAAAAACTAGGGGGGATTTCCAAAGCAGAAACATCAGTGATTATCTTACAGGTCCAGCATTAATGTCATGACTTTAGTGAATTGTGTGTCAGCTGAAGGCTTGGGCTTGAACATCTGTTGTTTGGGGAGGAGAGTTTCTAATTCACTTGAAATACTGAGTGACTTTCCTGTTGAGGACAAGTAAGCTACATTTGGAAAATCCTTTGTGTTTCAGTGAATCATCATTCCCATGGAAAAGCCATTCCTGTGCAAGCCATTAGAGCAACTGCTCATGTCAGGCAGGATGGGTGAAGTGCAAACATCTGTAGTTTAGCTTAACTTCTTAAATTCCCATTGTGTAAATCAATGTATAACTTCATCTACAAATGCTGCTTGGTCCTCTCTCAGCTGCACAGGAATGTCCTTCCTGGATGGCATCTGATACCAACTGATGTGCAGTTTCTGTGTGACTGTGTTAATGGGAAAAGGCACTGAGGAACTGCAAGAATGACTTGGCCTCCTGGTGAGTCACGAGGTACCAGCTGCTGGATTTGGATGAAAAATAGGAAGTAATAAGTATCACGTGTGCTCAACCCAAACAAGCAGCTGACTGAGTCTTCTGGGAAGAAATTTATGTCTAATCAGTTGTCAATCAGCTTTTATAAGCAACCAGTTTCTCTGGAAACCAAATGTTAAACCCTTTGGAGTGATACAAAAGATTTCTTGTGTCTAGAGCAGAGGGAAATAAGAAATTCATCTGTCCCCTCCACTCAGTCTAAACCACACAACATATCACTTTGTTCTAATCTTAGTTACTAACTGCAAAAATATTGCAATTCTGCACTTCTCCACTTCTGTAAAGGCCACAGGAGGATAATGTGATATGGCTTAGTTTCATTATGAAGTTAAGAGAGAAATTATTTCAACCATGGGAAATACCACACACACACTCAAAACTGGAATGTGGCAAGGATCATCGTAAGCTTCTGCTGTACATTAATGATTCTTACAGCATTTTTTCTACAATCTGGGGATTTTACACCAGCACTTTGAAGCAGGTGAGTGGTGTTACACCTACCAATAAAAAAAAGGGGGAAGAAACACATTTTGAAAGCCTGACTTTGGATTAGAACTTAAAGCATGAATTCCAAAATGTGTTGCTGCAGAAACAAAAAAACTATTTGCCAAAATAAACATTCAGGAATATGTAACTGACTATTTGTAGACTTCTGGGTGGATAATGTAAAAACAGATTTTTGTGTAAATATATACATACTGTTTGTATAGTAAATGCACTTGTAACTTTCAAGTCCTTGATCTAAACCCAAGACTATGCAGATAAAACTGGCCTTTATTTTGCATTAGTTTGACATTCCTGTATTTCTGGTGCTTCTCCCTAATTTCAAATCATTTTCCTAAACCCTCTTTTCTAGCTCCTTATACTTCTTTTTCTTTCTTCGCCCCAAGGTCTTAAACTCAGAAATTGAGCTGTGCAATAAGCATGTGATCTTATTAGCATGCCAGGAGAAATTCCCAGAGTGCCTGATTCCCAGCAGTGGGTTTGAAGCAGCCCCCAGCCCAGGGTGTTTTGTGGCTGGATGGGATTGGCTTCAAGTCCTGTTGGAAGTGAGCTCAGCCCATGAGTGAGCTGTGCCTGGTGCCCCTGACCTGTGTGGAACACTGTGTGTGCAGCCTGCAGAGCCCTGATTTCATGGAATACCTGGTATTCCAGGTATTCCAGCTGCAGCCAGGATTTATTGCCCAGCTGTGACTGCTGGGCAGTGGCTGTGAGGTGAGGAGGCATTTACAGCTGGCAGTAAGGACTGATGTTCAGCCTGGAACACTTTGCAGTTGCTTGCAGTTGTTTTCACAGAGAAATACTTATTTCTGCATTTTATTCAGGGGGGAAATGCTTCAGGAGCAGGGATAAAAGGTACATGGGGGATGGAGGCCACATACATCAAGAGTGGCCATAAAAGCAAGTAATGCCCTGCAGTGGTACCTCCTGTTGACATAGGAAAGCTTTGGGATGGTGAGGTTTTTGGGAAGCAGCCCTGCAAGGGGCAGGTTAAAGCAGGATGGTGCTTTCTTGGCTGAGGTTCTCAGGTCCTGGGTGATGGTTGGCCATGGCATCAATAGCTAATGGAAAGCAGACAGTGCTCTTGGCAATAAAATAAAGGGGACATCTCATGATCTCCTGTTGACACAAGTGTGATCTGAGTACTGAGACACTGATTCCTTGCACACTCTTCAGTTTGTACAAGTTTTTGCTCTTTTTGTTTGAATTCTTAAATCGAAATTAATTCAGTCCAGGTGTTCCTAAGCCAGAGAATGAAGTAGGAATAGTTACAGTGTGTGCTTCAGATGCCCTCAGTGTTTCTGCAAATGCTTCAGTTTCCCTGCAGTTCTCTATTTTTTTTTTTTTTGGTGAATATAAAGAAATATGGGGGGAAATTTAATCTACTGCCCCTTGATGATGTGCAGAAGCACATCCTGTCCTGTAACAGATGACTAATTTGGTTGCCCAGAGAGGTTGTAAATCTCCTGGAAACATTCAAGGCCAGTTTGGAGGGGGATGTGAGGAACCTGGTTTAGTGGAAGGCGGCCCTCCCATGGCAGGGAGTTGGATTAGATGGTCTTGAAAAGTCCCTTCCAATCCAAACCATTCTGTGAAATAAAAAATACTTAAAGTATGATCTGTGCAGTTATAAAAATATCCCAAAGTCTTTTGAAGAATCACTATGTCAATTTTGGATAATAAAAAAGCATAATCATCAAAGTGTGAACGAGGAGGATTTTAGCTGTGCCTTTTTAAGTGCAAATCTCAACACATTCCTAATTTAGAACTTTCATCTGTGCAATGACCTTATTGGTCAGTGCAGCTATGGCTGTTGTATCCAGGTGGAATGTTTTTAATACGAAAATATTGCAAATACTCATTCAAAGGCACAAGAAAGAAGATGTCAAATAATGCTGCATTTCAGCAAGTCTGTAGGAAACACCAATTCTTGGGTAGTATAGGGACTGCTCTGGAGTGGTTGTGATGCTTTTAAAAAGCTTGGGTTAATGTGAAATGGGAGAGTGTTTTGAATGAAGAGAACAGAGGCACAGAAAATATTACCAAAGCTATTAAAATTTTTACCTCGAGCCAGGATTAGTGATCTTTTTCCAGGGTATATGTAAATCAGCATCAGCTTAGTTTTCTTTAAACGAGCAGTAAGAGTTTGTTTGCTTTCATTATGGTAAAACTAAGGAAAATTGGGGGGGGGAAGTTATTTTTATATTCTTCTCCGAGGGAATCTTTAGTATCCTTACAATGAAACAAGTATTTAGAGTTGTGTCCTTGGGTGACAGACCTCTGTGGCCCTGCCTGTCTCCAACCCTTGTGCTGAAAATCTGTGACAGGAGGGGGTTTCCCTGGGGCACTTGGTGAAGAAAAGTTGCAGTTAGGCAGAAAATTGCACGTTCGTTGGAAGGTTTGTGGTTTCATTTCTAAAATGTCATTTTACACATGACAAAGTGCCCTGTGCAGCTGTAGGCGTGGGCTCTGTGTGTGTTCGTGTGGCCGGGGCTTAAAAGAGCAGCAAAATGCGGGTTGAACATTTCTGTCTCAATGCCACAACCTGAGGCTTAGAAAGACAAGCAATCAGAAGTATCTTAATTAATATTTTGGGGCCCCCGAGGCAGTGCAAAGCTGATGTCTCTGTTTAATAATTGCTGTACGTAGGGATTTGGGATTCCTGCCTGGGAACAGCATCGCTGGTCCTTGTGTTTTGTCACAGAAATGGGAGATCGCAGCATGGTTAAATAAAATGGTGTGATGCTGTATTTAGTAACTCGCACAGCGTCATTTCATCTTCGAGCCACCGAGAGAAAACAAAAATGGGGGGGGGTGTAAAAAAAACCCCTTTGTGTGACATAACTGCGGAGCGCGTTGTAAAAAAACTCGCCGGGACCTCCGGGGAAGGAGCGGAACCTCGGGCGCGGCCCGGGGGTGCCGCTGGGGCCG
>WEIV01017824.1:0-22766 GCA_013390005.1 Calyptomena viridis | reverse complement strand
TCAGCGGGCTCCGCGCCCTCGGCGGGGGCATCTCCCGGGATGCGGCCGAACGAGCGTCCCGGGATGCGGCCGTGGCTGTGACACGGAGCGCGCTCGGCTCCTCCGCTGCCGCCCCTGGGCATCCCCTGCCTTAATAAACCCCCAGAACTGTCGGACTGATGAGCAGCGGGAATTCCTGGGGAATTACATCCACCGTAGCAATTGCACGTCGAACACAAGGCCTTGCGTGTGAAGGGGCAGAATGAACGCTGCCAGAAAACTGTAAAATAATTTTGTTAGCGGGTAGTGGTACGAGCGGTTCCGCGAGGATGATCTTGCAGAAGGGTGATCAGGCTTTGTGTAATCCGTGTATTGCATGTTTTGTTTCAGGAATGCAGTAAAAAACAGAAAAATGATGATACGCAAAGTACGTCTGTTGATGCGTTGAGTTCAAACGATGGCTTCGAAGAGGTAATGGTCCTACAAACTAATACACTCTATTTGTGGGCTTTGTTGTTGGACCCCAAGGGAGGTTATAAGGACATAACTTTCAAGTACTAAATATAACACTAATCAACAAGTAGTTTTAGGTAATTATGAGCTCTTGTAGGGATCTCATAACATGTGAAATCAAAAACCTTTTAAAAAGGTGAAATAAAAACCTGTTACTATGCAAACAGAAAACAGAAATTCCAAGTTCTCAAGTTGTAAAAGGTCTTTTTTGAGTGTGAAAAACCTTACACCAAGTCTTTAAAACAGACGAAGAACTTACAAGGAGGGGAGTTTTGGTAGCAAAAGTGCACAAAATGTCTTTATTGCAAGTTTCCTTCTCAGGTGAGCTGCCAGTGGTGTCATAGCAGAAGTATGAAACTCTTGCCCTCACAGTGTGTGTTCAATGCAGTTGTAGGACTGTGTTGTGTTTTACCTCGTGGTACAGAGCCCAAGGCATCCTGCTGTTAGAGGGGCATCTGGCTGCTAAAGAGGTTTGATGAGTCAAGGAAATGTTTCCTCAGTTACTTGGTGAGTTGATGGGGATTGTCAGCTCTGAAATGCAGTGCAAATGAAGTGACTAGAACACGGACTAGGGGCTAAATTTAGATCTATGTTTACACTTAAACATGTTGTACTTTCACAGTAATAGGAGCAGAGCCATGGAAGGCAGGGAACAAATTATTTTGATTACCTGTAAATAATCTTGGATGTTACATGAGTGTCATGGGTTGTCTTGTAATAACCAAACTGTGAGACAGTGTTTGCCCTTCAGCTGGGTCATTGCAGATGTCTGGAAAATCACTTCATCGTTATTAAATACTAGTTTTCTTTTTTTTTCCCCAGAAAAATGAGTTTGATACATTGGCTAATGCTAAAATACTCCTTAGCGACTGCCTAGCCTGTGACAGTTGCATGACCTCAGAAGAAGGAGCCAGAGTTTTCCAACAGAATCAGAAGGAATTCTTTCGTATTCTCAACCTTAATAAGGTAAAGTGACCCAAACAACACCCCCCTGTTTTCTGTGAGAAGTCAGTCACAGAAGGAATAAGCAGCTTGGTTTCCCAAGGCAGGTAACGTGAAGATTTGTCAGGATATGCTGTTTCCAAAGGGGAAGTGAAACCTTGAGGCAAGATAAATGTTGAAGTATTTAAAATCATTTTACATTAGAGTTGAGAGGTCACAGCACTTAACCTAAATGCTGGAGGAAAGCTGCATTGCAGAAGGAAAGTTTATTGGAAATTCAACTGCCTCATTACTCTACTAACAAATTAGTGTGTAGTTCAGTGTTTAGAATTATTCCTGCTTTCATTATTAGGGCTGTTCTGGGTGATTTTTGGTGCCAGTGGATCCACATAATACAAAGTTAGGAAGACAAGTTTTTGAAAGTAGATTTTTTTTTAATATATATTTGATCTGACTATATTTGGAACATACATTTTTGTCTGTCTTCTTAGCAAAACTTACAAGTGTTCTATTGCTGTCTTATTTTCTGCTAAGTTGTTTTTTTCTGGAAGTTAGTTGCTATGTGTGCATAGATCTTTAGAACTTGATACTGAATGAATTATTTTAGTTCTGCCCCAGACTTCTGAGTCCTTATTTGGTGTGCAAAAGCTACCAGAATTGAAGCTTCTTCTTGATCTGTACATAAGTGTCATAAATAAAGAGGATTCATTACACAGTAATTAAATTTTCTTAGGAGTTGAACTCTCCATACAGTATGACATTGTCATACTTAAACATAATAGAAGGGGGGATGAATAATCTTTTGGGTCACATGGGTCCTATTAAGAGAACCTGAATCCTGCAGGGAGGCAACCAGGTTCCTTCAGGAGAACTTCAGGGGTCCAAAAGAGACAGTGAGCAAGGGCCAATCTTGATCTCTCCCTGAAGGGCCATTATACACCATGTAAGTACAAATTATGGTCTCTGACCTTTTCAGGGAGACCCTTGTCTGTGACACAGTCCTGGTTTGTCTTCCCAGGGTTCCACTGGTGTGGAAAATGTCCCAGCTAAAACACAGGATTCATGTTCAGAATGCCAGAGTCATCAGAGCTGTCCAGTTCCAAAGGGTTCCTCAGTGCCTACAAACTCTGCTTTGTTGAGGGTCCCATCTCATCACTTCCCCTCAACAACTTCAGTGATTAAAGACCCAGGAGCCTTAACAAAGAATCAGATCTGTGATGTGCTGGGTTGGATTTATAGCTTTAAATGCACCTGCTTCTGTAAACATTAGTTTACTTAACAATATTTAAACATAAAAGTTTTTCATGTTTGCTGGAACGTTTCATGTTGCTAGAACATCCCTGAGGCTGAATGCCTCTTTTCTTTTGCCATGTGGAGAGCAACCACAAAATTGTCTTGGGGGAGGGATGGATTATATGAAAGCAACATCTACAGATGATTAAACAGTGACAGGATCAGAGGAACATCCTGTCCTGCCCCAACTTGATGATTGTTTCACAGGGTTTTTAATGATGTGGCCCACTGAAGCATAGGAAACAAAGGACTAACTCCAAAAGTGGAAAAGGGAGGGAAAACACAGAGCTTTACCCTGTTGTAGTGATATATCTTTTTGTTGTTGTTTTGTTTACCAGAAATGTGATACCTCAAAACACAAAGTGTTGGCAGTGTCTATATGCCCTCAGTCATTGCCTTATTTTGCTGCTAAATTCAGTCTCTCTGTGAATGAAGCAGCCAAGAGACTCTGTGGTTTCCTCAAAAGTCTTGGTAAGTTTGGGGTTGTTATGGTGGTGGAGCAGGAAGGGGGGATTGTTTCCTCAGCAGTTTTCCAGTACCTGAGGGGGCTTCAAGAGAGCTGGGGTGACCAGGGCATGGAGTGACTGAGGGCAGGGTTAGAGGAGGTGTTGGGAAGAAATGAGGGTGTAAGGCCCTGGCACAGGGTGCCCAGAGAAGCTGTGGCTGCCCCATCCCTGGAAGTGTCTGAGGCCAGGTTGGAGCAGCCTGGGATAGTGGGAGGTGTCCCTGCCCATGGAACTGGATGGTCTTTAAGGTCCCTTTGAGCCCAAACTGTTCTGGGACTCTAATCCATGATACTTTGTTCTGCAGTCATAAGGTGCCGTTGTACAACCCAGTTCAGAGTTGGAACTCACTCTGGTGTGACAGTGGGGCACCAGTGAGGCAGAGCAGTGTCAGAAGAGGATTGGAGACATTCCCTGCTCACAGTAAAGGTCACAGAACAGAAGGGCATTGCAGAACTGGCTTCAAAACCTTCACTACCAAGAAATCAGGGAGGATTGAGCATGAGCTTGGGGTTTTATTTACTTGAGGGAGGAAGAAAAAGGACAGTAATAAACCTATGAAGTGTTGCCTTCCATGTATACACTCATTTTTCTTAGTTTTTGTGGTGCATCTTTGTACCCAATGGGTGTTTTTCATCTCAAAGCATTACTAAGTTTTCTTAGAACAGGTTCATTATCAATGTCTCACTTGCTGTGGGGACATGCTCAGTGTTACATAGGCTTGCAGGGAGTGTGTTTCTAACTAAGCAGCCAGAAGTTGTGTTGTGATAGGCTCCTGTACCTCTGCACATGCCTCCAGCAGTGGAAGATGTAACTGGATGATATGTGACTTCAGCTTGTCTTGGGGAAAAAAAGCTCCTTTTCAAGCATCACTGTGTCTCACCCAGGAGTTGTAAAATCCTGTTCAATTAAACTGAAGGTAGTAGATGTTAGATGGCAAACTTCTTAGCAGGAAGAAGAGAACTATTTGCAGTGTTTCTTGCAGCATCAGCAAGTTGCTGGTCCTTTGAAATTCATGACATAGTTTTTCAGTGTGTGGCTTTCATTTATTTTGTCAAAATTTGAAAAGAATATACTCATCGATACCCCAAGGCTTTGTGGAAGCCTGAACTCTGAAAGAAGCCTGTGAGATGCAAAGCATTCTGGTAACTCCCTGTTCCCTTGTGGTTGCTTCCCTAGGGGTGCATTATGTGTTTGACACCACTATAGCTGCAGATTTCAGCATCCTGGAGAGCCAGAGGGAGTTTGTGCAGCGGTACCAGCGGAGGAACCAGGAGGAACATGCCTTACCAATGTTTGCCTCTGCTTGCCCTGGTGAGAACTGATTTATCCACCCTTCCTGCCCTTCAGCCTTGTCCCATTGGGGCTGCCAAGGAATTAAGGAAAGGGTGGCTTTGTTTGGGAGCTTTAAGTAACTCGGAGCATTTTTGGTTTGCTTTTGAGGGAAACCAAGCACACAGTAGTTGTTCCCAGTGTCACTGATCATCCTTAGGCATTTCAGTGCCTGGAACTGAGAGTCAGAATGGAATGGAGGAGTTAAAAGCTGCTGCTTGTGTTTTCAGACTACAAAATTTGACAGGGCATTTCCTCATTGAAAAGAATCTTTAATGAAGTCGGATATAATTGAACCACAATCACTGTTACCTTTGAACTTGCCACTTAAGCCTGGGGGAAAGTAGCAAGTGACATTCCTCCTAGTGACTGTGAGAGGGTTGTGTCTGAGTCTGGCACTTAGAAAGTAATTCTCACACTAAATGTCACAGCCTTGACTCACTAAATGTCTCACTTCTGAGAATTCTACACATGAGAATGTGTTCTGTTATGAACAGAACCTGCACTTGCACAACTGAATAGATTCAGAATAGATTCAGTCACTGCTTACCTTCTCCATTTGTTAGCACACCACCAGTTCAGTTTAAGTAAAAGTCACCTTCCTAAAAAAGAAATACCAAAAAGGGGGTAGAAGTAACTCCTTTTCCTAACAAACCCCCCAAATCCACCCTAAAGTTCATGGTTTTCCTTTTCAAAAGGCTGATGAAAATACCAAAATATGGATTGCATTGGTCAAAGAAATGTTACAGTGATGAGAGAGTGAGTTAGAGTTGCAGTTGGTGATCCCCAGAATCTGCTGTTGTCATTGATTTCAAGTTTAAATACTGCTGTTTGAAATACACGTGTAGTTTTGTTCTGTGTATCTGTAGTGGAAGTGTTTAGGTTATGCTTTAGGTCCTATTTATGTATTTAGAGGAAAAGTCCCTTTTTTCTGTTGCTATTATATTAGTGCAACCTCTTATCTTCAGGAGCAGACATACTGTATGTTGTTTTTTTTGTTTCATGCACAACCTGTGAAGTTGAGACAGCCCCCTATTACTCAGCTCTGTTGTCTTGTACATGGTTTATGTGAAATTCATGAGGGTTTTTTTAGAACTTCTGGGATAATTTTAATTTTCTTCATCTAGAAACAGAGCTCAGATTATCTGCTGCTCTCACTGGAAATATTTTAAAATAGTAAATGGAGCACTTTGTTGTCCTTGTGTGGCCTACACAAGATAATCTGCACTGAGACCAGAAACTGTGGTGTCAGCTCTCTGTATAGATGTTAGCAGGAGCATGGTGCTTTCCATCTCTGGGAAACTGAACCAGAATATCACTCTAAACTCATTTTGAAAACATGGTATGTTTCTTTGACAGCAATTACAGAAAGCAAAAATCATGATTAGTCATCTTTCAAGTAAGGTTGTTCACTGTTTACTGACCTCAGTTGTGTGAGTGCATTTTCTGTTCCCTATTTTCCTTCCTCTCTCTACCCCCAGATTACATAAATTTGTCCCAGAAATGCTGTTTGCTGAGTGTGTTTATGACAAGATGGTTTTTATTTAGCTCTGTGGATCCATGTGAACTCCAGTGTGACTGCTTTGCTCTTGTGCTGGGACTTTGCACAGGCCTGTCCCCCCCTGCAGCCTGGGCTGGAGCCTCTGCCGTGAGCCCAGAGCAGAAAAGCTGTTTTAGTGCCCCTGTCTTAATTGTTCACCTCCTGCTGCTCTCTGAGGAGACAGTGAGCTGATTTTTGGTCTGTTTCCTGTGGAAAGCACAACAGTGTCACTACTGATAGTACATGGAATATCTGGGAGTAATCAGTTCTCTTCCTTAATGTGCCAGCCGAGCTGGTGAGCAGGAGCACGTGCTCTGGGAACAGCCACTTTGTAATGCATTTATTGCATTGCATTGCCAGCCTCTCTGTGCTCCAGAAAAGCCACAGCAGGCTCACAGCATCAGTAGGGAAAACATAATTAGTGAGGATTTCCTTTTCCAGGAATGGGGCTTTTACAGTAGCAAAAGTTTCTTAAGTTTTTCTGCACTTCCTACAGATGCATCTTTGTGATCTTCTCACAATAACCCACCAAAAAGAATGTGTTCTGAGGTACATCTGCAAGAATTTACACAGTGGTTTGTAGGGGTTTCTTGCTCTTTGCTGCCAGCACAAGGCAGCAAATGGCTGAGGATGGGAGTGACTTTGTGGAGGGTGTAGGTGTGGGTGGGTGATCCAAGAACTGGGTATCTGGGGCTCTGGAGCTGAGCCCTGTGCTGAGCAGGCAGGAGCTCAGTGTGTGTGTGCAGTGAGATAAGGGCCCTGTGCTGCTCACCCACCAGGGCTGCCTGCACAATTCACTCACTGATGGGCACTGGGAGCTGCAGTTATGAGACACTTGTTCCATCTACCACAAAGGCAGGAACAATTTGGGAAATTGCTTCAGGCAATACCTGTCAGAAATCTCTTGGGATTTACTGAAATGTCCTTCCTACTGACTACAACAGCTCAAACATTCCAATTCCAAGAACCAGCCTCTTATTAGGAGTGCTGGGGTGATTAATGGTAAGTGCAAGGCAGAATGGGTTTTAAACTGTCCTTGTTTTGTTTGAAGCAGTTTTTGTACTATTTGGACAGCACTTGAGACTAAACCCTTTTGAGTAACAGGATGCACCTATCCTGCAGAATATGATAATACAGCCTTTTACCAAACACCAAGAAATTAAGTCCTTTGTGGCAGGTACAGTTGATGACATTGTGCAAACTTTCCCTTCAGAGGCAATTTTTTTCCAATTGAGCACAATCTGGTCCCCAGCTTTTCCTACAGCAGAAATGAATGTTTGTTGAAGATGATGTGTGTCTTTGAGTTTTCCATGGAGACCACTGCAGTCTGTAACTTCAGCAAGAATTGGGAATATTTAAACAGCTGGAGGATCCTTGGGTTTTCCCAGTACTTACACGTTCTCGTTTTCACTAGAATTTTATTACACTGGGAAAATGACTTGTCTGCCATAGGGAGGCAAACAACTGAACACCACTTGGATCCCAGTTTTGTGGTGGTGTTCTGACTTTACCAGATGGTTTTTTTACATAAGTGGTAATTTCAAGCTTAAAAATGAACCTATGGGTTTTACCCTTCCTGGGCAGCATGTACTGCACAGCAGTTTTTCTCTTTTATGTAAACACTCATTTGCTGGAAGAGAAAAGACTTGTATGTGCTATTTCTCACTATTTCTTAGCACCAAAAGAACTGACTTCCCTGGAAGCCTGGACCTAAATCTACTGCACAGTTTAGGTGTCCTGTAGGTTAAAAAAGCTCCAAACCCTTGCTGTGAAAGATTCTGGGCTGTGGTTTTCTGCCTAACAAAGAGTTGTACACCCTAAATACCTTGATTTTCTCATTTGCCAGTTCTGTTTTGGAAAGTGGGGAATAATACAACAGCTCTGGATACTGGGAATGCTGTGAATATCCACAGCTTGCCCTTGCTGACATGGAGGAGTTGGAAAGAGAGGGGGATTATTAAGTAACTAAGGACAGAATGTTGCATAGAGAGATTTCAGTTGATTACTGTGTGTGGTTGAGTGTGTGGGTGTTCCTGAAGGTGTGGCTACTCCAACAATAGTAAAAGAAGTCATTTTTTTCCAGGCTTAATCCATGTGCATCTTGTGGTAATGCTTTCATGTGACTCCTGTGTTCCAGGGGAGGCAAGCTGGGTGCATGGATATAAATCTGAGGGAACAGCAGGTTACAGTTAAGCAGCCAAACAGTGCATTTGTTGTAGCTTGTGGTGATCCAAGGGCTGAGGGCTGGAAGGTCAAGTTCCTCTTTGTTAGCTGGGGTCCTGTTCTTTCTGCTTTGTTGGATCTGTGCATTAGGAGGGGTGTAACAGGCCATGAAGTTCAGTGGCTTCTGGGTCTGGGATTAATGACACAGTGAATTATTGTTTCAAGCACAATTAACAGAGCCTTGATGTTTCCCCCAGTTCCCCAGGTGGGGCTTCCAGCCTACACAGCAACATCCTGCTGTGATGTCATGATTTTTAGGAGCTGTTGTGTGACTGTTGTGTGACTGCTGCCACTTGCTGTGCTTATGGGCCACTTGTGGCACTGCTTTTGTGTGCAGGTTGGATCCGCTATGCTGAGAGGGTGCTCACCAACCTGGTGACCTCTCACATCTGCACTGCAAAGTCTCCACAGCAGATCATGGGCTCCCTAGTGAAGGGCTACTTTGCCAGGCAGCAGGTAAGTAACTCTGATTTATTTTTACCATTATACTCTTCTAGATAGAAAAGATGGGCTAGAGAGTTTTAATGCTGAAATACAGATCTTGGTGTATTATATTTGTCCTTGGGGAAGAATGTACAAAGAACCTCATTTCATGCAGTGCAGTGTGAGCTGGCAGCAGTCCTTGCACTCCAGTACAACATGGCTTTAGATATTTAAAATAAAATCCATGGCAGATAAAGGGTTTGTTGTTAAATGCTGCCTGTGTAGTTCTGTGGCACAGCCAACACAGGAGTGGAGGGGAATAATGTGGAAATTGCCCTGTTATCTGGGATCAATACAAGTACTGTGTCCTAGAAACTAACCTTTTTATCTTCTCAGTTTTGTTTGTTGAAAAAGTTGCTTTTCATTACATATCAACCTTAAATGGAACTGCAGGCACATTTTTTAGGGAAGTGTTGCTGTCTGCACATGGATAGAGAAATACAGATGTGAATGGGTGACAGCCAGAAACCAGAACTCCTGACTTGTATTCACTTCCTAAGGCAATCAAAACCTGCAGAAAATGTGGTGTGAAGGAATCAGTAAGAGTTCCAGCCAGAAGACAGACTTTGGAAGTTTGCTGCTGATGCTTTGTGCCTTGTGGCACATCCTTGTCTGTGTGCAGCAGTCTTTAAATGCCGTGGGTAGGGACTCATTCCTGGGGTTTATGACACTGCTTTTGTCCTTGTCATCCTTCAAGCTGTCTCTTGCTCTTCACAGAGCTCACCTGTGCTCCCTTCTGTGTTCCACAGAACTTGTCTCCTGATAAAATTTTCCATGTGGTTGTGGCACCTTGTTATGACAAAAAGCTGGAAGCCTTGAGGGAAGATTTCTACACTGCCTTGTATAATTCACCAGAAGTTGATTGTGTCCTGACATCAGGTTAAATGTTCTTTAAACTTACCATTTATAAATACAGAAGTGAATCACCATTTTTAGAATAGCCTTTATGCCAGAGTTTGCTTTTTACAAGTGTGTTTTAGTCATAAGGTTGGCTTTTTTCTGCTTTAAAAACAAGTCTGTGTGTGTTTGTGCTGCTGGCAGTACAGGTGCTGTAAGGCAGAGTGAGAAATAGGTCCGAGCTGCTATTCATCTGAAAAATCAGCCTCTTGAGGAAGGTAAAAGTTATGCAAATCCATATTTAAAATGATTGTCTGGCTTGTCTGTGGTCATTATTTTATCTCCTGGATTATTCATAACACTCCATGTCTTTAGTCTTTATGTCCAAACTACTGAACATCTTCCAAACTTCCCCTGACAGAAAGGCTAAGGATTTATGCAAAGTTTGGGCAAACTGAAGGCCCTTTTCTTTGGGGCTGGAAGTGTCAGGCTTTTCACTTAGTGGAGGGAACTGACTCCAGGAGGAGCTGGGGAATGTGCCTGTGAGCACATGCAGGTGTTGGAACACTGGTGTCTGAAAGAGGCACAGTGTGTGCTTTGTGTTGAAAGTAAAATGTCATGTGTTTTCCCACAGGTGAAATTGTCCAAATAATGGAACAGAAAAATGTGTCTATGAAAGATGTGACTGAAGTAGCTGTAGATAGTTTGTAAGTAGTTTTGTTGTGGATTGCTTCCTTGTTTTGATCACAAATAACACCTTGGAGCATATTCAACATAAATGTAAAACTGCTCAGAAGAAGGTTTTTTTTCTTTTTAAAGAAAACCAGCCTGAATATACCACAGTTTCATCCTTTATATATTGGCCAGAACCACAGAAGTCTTGTCTTAGATGTTCATTGCTATATATAAAAGTAATATGAAACATTAACCTGTATATACTGTCTAAATACATTACCTCAGATTATATGCTATATAATAACTCCTTTAAAATTTATGACTTTTGAAGATTTGTGCAGCTCCTTAATAATATTTTAATGCAGTACTGATAGATTTGACTGTACTGAGCTCATGCCTTGCTAGTGAGTGTGTGGGGGTGTTGATCCTGCTCAGAGCTCTCCTGTGCCTGGTGTGCTGTAAAGCCCAGCAGTGTGATCTGCCTCACACAGAGCTGCTGGGACAGTGCTGGGCTTGGCCATCTGCTCTGTGCTCCTCTCTCACCCCCAGCACCATCTCAGCATTTCCACTTCCCCAGTGGGGTCATACAGAATTGCTAGAAGCAGCACCCTTTCAGGAAATGGTAATTAATTGTTCTTTTCTGCTGAGGGCAGCAGTTAGTTTGTCAAGATTAGATAAAAGTGAGCTGTGCTTTAGATGAGAAGCACACAAAGAATTGGAGAGGGGTTGTTTACACTCCATATGCCTGGCTCAGGGAGCTGTGTGTGGTGGTTAATTCTCAGGCTTAGTTACAGAGGCTGCTCTCCCTGATCTTTGTTCAAGTGTGACAGATGTTCCTTGGTATCTTTCCAAAGTGGTGCTAGTGGAGCAGTAAACATGCTTTCTTGCACAAAATAGAAAGCTCTGGAAGTTCTGAAAAATCTTTTTCAGTTGCAGTTAATATTCTGCTTGGACCTTGTCTAGAGTGGAGAAATTAGAGTGTTCAGGGCTGTGTCTGTAGTGCAGCTCCTGTGATTGCTTCTGTCAGAGGCTGTCACACACCATGAGAACTGCAGGAATAAAGTTCTGGCAGACATGATCACATAGACACAGTCATTTAATTCTGTATCAGCCTGTACAGAGAAAGAACAAGCTGTTACTCAGAACATACCTGGTGTATTACCTGATATATGGAACCATAAAGTGTCCTGAGTTA
Source organism: Calyptomena viridis (assembly GCA_013390005.1). NCBI lineage: Eukaryota > Metazoa > Chordata > Aves > Passeriformes > Eurylaimidae > Calyptomena > Calyptomena viridis. Next base: position 11,251 of record WEIV01017824.1, on the reverse strand, counting down.
GAAGGGATCCACAAGGATCATCCAAGTCCAGCTCCTGGCCCTGCACAGACACCCCAAAAATCCCACCCTGTCCCTGGGTGTTGTCCAAATGCTTCTTGAGCTCTGGCAGCCCTGGGGCTGTGACCAGACCCTGGGCAGCCTGTTCAGTGCCCAAACACCCTCTGGGGGAAGAACCTTTTCCTAATACCCATCCCCAAAGTCCCCTGGCACAGCTCCAGCCTTTCCCTTGGCTCCTGTCACTGGTCACAGAGCAGAGGTCAGAGCTGCCCCTTGTGGGGAAGCTGCAAACCCTGAGGAGTCTCCCCTCATTGTCCTCTTCCCCAGACTGAACAGACCAAGTGACCTCAATTTATGTTGGCAAATGAATTTTAAAAGGACTAATGTGATAATACTGGTTCAAGCTGTGAGACCTGTGATTTATGTCACAATTTATGTGATGTAATGTTTTGTTCCTCTGAGTCTTAAAAGTAGATCCTGCAGAGAAATATGAATAATTTAGAGTCCTCATCTTAAAACAAGTCCCAGCACAGCAGCAATTTGTCAAGTGCTTGGTACTGAAAAAGTGGTATGAATAAAACAAGTTGTGTTTGAGTTCTCAACTCCCTTGTGTAACTGGAGCAAGTGGCATTTGGGAAAGCTTGGGAGACACCATAAAACAGAAGCACTCAAGGGTATTAAAAAAAGAAAACAACCCCCAAAAAACATAAATTGCAGTAGTTTTTAAGTGGCTGCACTGCTGTGGCCTGGAGGGGACAGTGGTTCTGCTGGGAGCTGCCAGTGCCAGGGAAGGTCATGTCTGGGAGTTCTGGGAAGAGGTAGTGAGGCTGTACCCAGAGAGGCTTTTAGGTGGAAGAGCAAAGGACATCATCTGTTGGCCAATCTGAACACAAGTATCTCTTCCTGAAAGTGGGATTCCCCATGGATCTCTCCTTTGCCAGGAGGGAACATGAGCCTGTGGAGCTGCAGCTTTGGGATCCCAGCACAGCCCATCCCCAGGCAGGGGGCTCAGCAGAGCTGCTCTGAGCTCCAGGGCAGTGCCATCCCCTGGGCTGGGAGCTCCCCTTCCTCCCTGAACTAGTGCAGCACTTGTTTTCAGGGGCAGTCCCATCCCTGGGCTGGGAGCTCCCCTTCCTCCCTGAACTAGTGCAGCCCTTGTTTTCAGGGCAGTGCCATCCCTGGGCTGGGAGCTCCCCTTCCTCCCTGAACTAGTGCAGCCCTTGTTTTCAGGGCCCACTGTGCCAGCCTGGCTGCAGCTGCACCAGCTCAGTGTTACAGACTGGGACAAACAGCTCCTGGAGCAGGGGAATTGTCTGTCAGCAAAGACTTGTCACTTCTGAAGTACTTTGATAATCTCACAGGCAAAAAAAAATTATTTATTTCAATAATTTTGTTTAAATAATATTTTCCAAAAAAATGCCTGAGTAGGGAATGGCTGTTAACCAAATGTGCATTCTTACAAATTACTGTTGCTCGAGGTTCTGAACATGGAAAGGCCTGCATACTTCTATTTTTTCACAATCTTACTGATGTCCTGAATAATATATATTTTTAAGCTGTAATAAAAGTGTCTATATGTTCTTAGTGCTACAAAACACTTTGGTGGGGAGATAAAAAGAAACAGAGTACTTTACTGAAGTGAAGGAGTGAAATTTCAGAGTTCATGTTCCTTTCTGTTGTTTTCTAAGGTTTGATGACATAAAGGAGGGAGATGTAGTAAGACATGATGGGAAGAGATCTGATGGTTACCTGGAGCACATTTTTAAACATGCTGCAAAGGAGCTTTTTGGCATGGATGTCAAGGAAATTACCTACAAAGCATTAAAGTAAGTTAGAGTTTGTATCCCTGCTATGTAGAATAGGGTAGTTAGAATATTTACAGTTGGAAGGGACACACAATGATCATCCAGTCCAACTGCCTGAGCACTTGGGGCTGACCAGAAGTTAACCTGGAGCCTGTTCCAGGGTCTGAGCACCCTTTTGGTAAAGCAATGGTTGCTGAAGTCCAATTTAAACCTCCCCTGATTCAATTAGTGCTGCAGTGAATGCAGTTCCTGCTAACCTGGTTCTTTGGCTGATGGGCACTTACCTGTTACAAACCTGTAAAGTAGCTCCTGCTGGCTTTAATTGGATTAATAATCCTGTTCTGAAAATTCCACCCCAACCTGTGCTTACCACAGTTCAGGAACTGGAAGAGTTCACCTTGATCTTACTGTTACACTTGTTCTGTTCTCTTTAGAGCATCTGAANTGTCCTGAATAATATATATTTTTAAGCTGTAATAAAAGTGTCTATATGTTCTTAGTGCTACAAAACACTTTGGTGGGGAGATAAAAAGAAACAGAGTACTTTACTGAAGTGAAGGAGTGAAATTTCAGAGTTCATGTTCCTTTCTGTTGTTTTCTAAGGTTTGATGACATAAAGGAGGGAGATGTAGTAAGACATGATGGGAAGAGATCTGATGGTTACCTGGAGCACATTTTTAAACATGCTGCAAAGGAGCTTTTTGGCATGGATGTCAAGGAAATCACCTACAAAGCATTAAAGTAAGTTAGAGTTTGTATCCCTGCTATGTAGAATAGGGTAGTTAGAATATTTACAGTTGGAAGGGACACACAATGATCATCCAGTCCAACTGCCTGAGCACTTGGGGCTGACCAGAAGTTAACCTGGAGCCTGTTCCAGGGTCTGAGCACCCTTTTGGTAAAGCAATGGTTGCTGAAGTCCAATTTAAACCTCCCCTGATTCAATTAGTGCTGCAGTGAATGCAGTTACTGCTAAACTGGTTCTACTACTGTAAAGTAGCTCCTGCTGGCTTTAATTGGATTAATAATCCTGTTCTGAAAATTCCACCCCAACCTGTGCTTACCACAGTTCAGGAACTGGAAGAGTTCACCTTGATCTTACTGTTACACTTGTTCTGTTCTCTTTAGAGCATCTGAATGCAGACTGACACAGTTGGATTGTTCCTCTGGGAGTGCAGGGGGTTAAAATGTTCTCTTTGTATCTTGGCAGGAACAAGGACTTCCAAGAAGTTACCCTTGAAAAGGATGGGGAGACAGTGCTGCGCTTTGCAGCAGCTTATGGCTTCAGAAATATCCAAAACATGGTCCTGAAGTTGAAAAAAGGAAAGTTTTTATACCATTTTGTGGAAGTCCTTGCCTGCCCAGGAGGTAAGAACAATTGTTCCACACGTGTAACCTAAATGTCAAAGGAGAGTTGCCTTACAGGCAGGCACTTCATTTCATTCCCTCTTAATTCTCTTCTTAATAACCTAAAATCTGTTTAATGAAGGGTCCAGAACAGGTTCTGGATTGGCTCAGAAATTGATTGGGTTTTCTAAAATTAGCCACAATGTTACTTTTTGTGACCTATAAATATGTGCCAGCTCGGGGCTCCCAAACCTCGGAGGAAATCCCCTCAACTGGAGGTTGTCAAGGGCAAGGAAAAGGTACATAATTAGGATCATAAAACCATGGAGAAGGCAGAGGAAGACTGTTGATATGAAAACCTCATTTCCATTAAGATGATGTTGGTTTTGGAGTCACTTCAGGTAAATACAAATTCTAACAGCACAGGGGAGAATGTGTGTAAAGACAAGTGTGAAAAACGAAATCCGAGTTAACCAAAGATTTCTCCTCAGATCAAATCTCCACCACCCCTGCAGCTTTTTTATTTTTTGGTTTTTTTTTCCCCTAAGGGTGCCTGAATGGGAAAGGCCAGGCCCAGAGTGAGGATGGCAAACCAGACAGAGCCCTGCTTGCCCAGATGGAGGAGGTGTACTCTGCCCTGCCCGTGCAGCTCCCCGAGACCAACGTGCACGTGCAGAAGGTGTACCAGGACTGGCTGCAGGGCATGGGCTCTGCCAGGGTGCAGGAGGCTCTGCACACCACCTACAGTGCAGTGAGCCAAAGCACCAGCACTTTGGACATCAAGTGGTGACAGAGGGAAGGGGCAGAGCTGTGCTCTGGGACACTGAGCACCAGGGAGGGAGGGAGGCACTGCCCAGCTGGGGACTGTTCTTGGGGAAGAACCATTGCTTTTCAAAACCAGCCGAGTCTCCAAAAGCCCTGGTTATTGCCACTGTCATTTAACTTTTACTGTGTGTCATTTCCTGTGTGTAATGGATTTCTTCACTCAAACGTGGTCTCACAAGGTCCATAAGCCTTTTGGGAGTGTAATTCCTGGTGAAGCTGCTCCCTGAAGAGCTCCTTTCACTTCCCATAATGTGCTCCTCCAAAAGGATGGGATGAGATGATGTTACTCCCACTCCTAGGTGTGCAATCCCTGTCACCACAGGAAAAGGCCACAGGAATTTCAGTATTGTTACAGTTGGTGTGAAATAACTTGGGATTTACTTGCCTTGTTAAGGAAAAAGCCCTTTTAAAAGACAAGTGAGTATATGGAGAGATGTAATGAATTTCTATATGCCTTGTATCCATAATTCAGCAAAAAATAATTCAGTTCCAAAACACCCACCATTCCTTCCTGATGTAATGTCACAGGATGCTTCATGGAAACTGAACCTGGGCACTTAGTGCTGAGTGGTTCATTTAAAATAGCTCCAAATAGGTTGGTTGGTACAAAAAGAGAACTATTTTTTCCTTTTAAGTTTTCTTAGAAGCTTTGCAGCCAGGAGTGGTCCTGCTTTGGCCTCTCTCTGAGAGTGAAACATGCCCAGATTTTCTTTCATTTGTCTCCATGTTGACAGACTTCTGCAAAAAATAACTTCCTGGGGTGTCTCTGAGGAAAATCCTAAGCAATGCTTGTGAGCTTATCCAAGTTATGATCCATCAGCATCATGAAGTTTTATTTTTTTCAGTCTGTTGTAGAGGCTTCATTTAACAGACATTGTGAAGTGGTACTGGCATGCAAGCTTGTCTGCAATGTCCTGAGTTGTCAGAGGGTTATTCAAGAATGTGATAGACAAAAGGAAATTAAACTCCTACCAGACTTCCTCAAATTCTCCTGGTAGCATCAAATCTGTTCATGATTAATGGCTGTTTGAAAGTAGCCAAGTTCCAGCTTTCCTTGTCCAGCCTGAATGTGTACATGGGCTTTTTGAATCATTATTATGCAGTTTGAATTAATCTTGGAAGTTCCTTCAATATTTAAACTGCTTGTGTGAGTAAGATCTAATCCTGCAAGACCCTGTATTTGAATTCCATATTTAACCTGAAGCCAGGGAATGGGATAAAGCATCAGGGAAGGCAGTGCAATTCCTGGCATTGGCTGAAAAGGAGAAACAGTCAAGTGTCACCCTGATGAGGAGAAACAATTCTCTTCATGTGAAGCTGTTAATAATTGCAGCCTCCACCTAAATAACAAACCAGGGCACTTGGAGGGATGTTTTCTTGCAAGTGCAGATGAATTAGATTGCTGCACTGCCTGAGTGCACACAGGGAGATTATGCCCATAAATTAACCCAGGTTGTTCCCTGTAACAAAAACGTGGTACTTGTGTGGTGCAATATGAGAACATGGACAGAAATCTACCTCTGCACTGGAAGGGAGGCCAGAAGTTGGGGGAAGACCTGTGTGGAGCTGGAACTGTAAGAACTGCTAGAGAAGGATGGGGGTGTCATGGGACATTTTGGAGCAGATCTCCTTTGGAAGCAACATCCACCTCCTTCAGTCTGATTTTCTTCATCTGCCATGATTTCCTCCAAGAGCTCCAACAGCATTACCATGTAATGAAGTGTCCTGTCTGTTTGTATAGGCCTGTTTCTCTGTATATATGGTTTGTAGCTGGATGCATGTTTAAATTATATTGCTTCTGCTCTTTGTACAGTGTGCTTATTTTTTATGTGCATATACTGGATGAAGTGGTACAAAAAAAATTTGCTTTTCTGATGAAATCTTCACTAAAGGACCCGAGAGCTGCCTTGCTGTCCTGAAAGGAAACCCTCAGGGCTGGGTGGCACTTTGGCCACTCTTTGCCTGTTGCACTCAGGGGTCTTGTTCCCTGTGCTTGTGGGGGACCCAGGAATGGGCTGGTCAGGGGGTGAAATAAATCTCTGCTCCCCCTACCAAGGAAATCAGTTGGTCAATGAATGAAATGAACTGTTCCAGTTGGATCCACCATTTATTTCTTCCATCTGCTCCAGTGTTTTACCCTGAGGGAGTTGCAGTGTGAAGACCTGATGATTATTTGTCTGCTGCAGAATTCTTTTTAAAGATGAGGAAGGAATCTAACTGAGCTTGTATGGCTACATGGAATGTCTGTATTCTCCTTAGTGAGCTAAGTAACTGAGACTTGTCTTTTCTTTGTCAGGTTTTGGTTTACAAGACTTTTTGGAGTAAAACATCTTAGGCTTTTAAAGCTCTTTTCTTAAAAGTGTCAGTTTAAAAGGAAAGAAATTTTTTTCTTTCCCTTTTCCACCTGCTTTCATTGAAAATTTAACATATATCAGAAAACCTTGTTGCAACTTGCTATATAGTGAAATACTTGCCTAAGGTTGGATTCTGGTTTTTAAATCTGCAGTTGGAAAGTCCATTATTGTTGACAATACATGTGTCCAGCCACATTTCTGAAGCAACAGCTCTGTTTAGCTCCCTGATTGGATTTTGGCAACTAATAATTTCCATTGCTACTGCCTTTCCAGCAATAAGAAAAGTTCCTGGTGTGGCCACAGCCATAGTGCTTTACCTCCCTCTTGACTGTTGTGCTGAGACAATCTTGTCTCCAGAGGATTTTTGGAAAGTTCTGACCTGGAGGGATTGTGGGAAAGGAACTGGAAATGCTAAATTAATTTGGAAATTGTCTTATTTGAGCCCATCAAGTGCTGGATACCCAGGGTTGTGGTGCTTTACCCTGAGACTGTTCCAGGGGGTTGTGAAGCCCCTTTGCCTCGTGCAGGAGGATTCCCTGAGCCCCAGCACTGTGTGTCCCCTGTGTGTGTCCCCTGTGCCATGGGCTGTGCTGTCCCCAAGGAGTAATGGATATATCCACAAGCAGCAGTCCCATATTTGGACAAGGTTCAGGTCTCCAAATTCTGCTGCTCTGTTCTCAGATGGAGCATGACCATGAATAAATCTAATAAATCCTAAATAAATCTTGCTGCTCAGTTCTGCACTGACTCTGTCTCGTTCCAAATGAAAGTCTCAGTATCCCTGGTTCCACACGGGTTTTTCTGGGAATGCTGGACAAGGCTGTGGCACTAACAGTACATCAGCTCTTTCTGAGAGGTCTGGGGTACAGCTACACCTCAAACTCTCACAAATGGCAGGAGAAAGGTGCCAGATTGCTGTAGGAAATGGTAAATTGCTCTCTAAAATTAATATATTCATTCCCTGCCAGGCAGACAAGCCTCTATGGGTTCNCAAGGCTGTGGCACTAACAGTACATCAGCTCTTTCTGAGAGGTCTGGGGTACAGCTACACCTCAAACTCTCACAAATGGCAGGAGAAAGGTGCCAGATTGCTGTAGCAAATGGTAAATTGCTCTCTAATATATTCAATCCCTGCAAGGCAGACAAGCCTCTATGGGTTTAAAGCTCTCGTGCCTGGGGAGGAGGATGGTGCTGGATGAAACCAGCCTGGGAGGGCTGACTACACTCAAGTTACTGCACAGTTAATTAAAACACTGGTGCACAAGGAACAGTAAAAGCCTTATTTGTGTGTGGCCTGATCCAACAAACAGCTGGGGGAAGGATGAAAATTAGCCCTGACATAGACAAGGGAGAGATTTTTCATCAGTGGGTTGTGTGAAAATTTAATGAATTGAGCAAACACTTCCATATGTTCACTTGAGTAGTTGGGAGCTGAATTTGCACCAAACAATAACTCGATGTGAAGGTGTCCTGTGGTTTTATTCAAGGACAGTAAGGAGGGGTTACCTGGCCAGAGGACAAGCAGGAGCTGTTGGCACAGAGCAGGGATGTTCCTGGTGCTGTGAGGACAGGTTTGGAGGAGGGGAGCCAGGGTATTAAATGTCCTTAGCTGCTCTGGAAGTGAAAAGTAAATATTGAGGGTTTGTGTCAGTAAAGCAGAGGGAATATCCATTTAAATTGCACATTTAAATCTGTGAGATCACACCTGCTCTGAAACCATTGCATTTCTGCCCATTTCCCAAGCAAGTAGTTGGGTGCCTCTGAAAAATAATGTCCAAATTCTGCACATTCACCTACTGAAAAGCAAATTTTCCACAGTGCAAATACCTTTTCTTCCTCCCAAGAATAAAGACTTAATGTAAAACAGCAGTAAAATATAATGAAATGTAAATCAGCAGTAAAATATAATGAAAGNCCAAGAATAAAGACTTAATGTAAATCAGCACTAAAATATAATGAAAAACCTGATTAAAATGTAGGAAGAATTATTTAAAATTTTACGTGTTCTTTCTGTCAAACGTACGGCTGTTCATTTCCCTGAAGAAAAGCGGGAATATGTAAGAGAGTTCAGGACAGGGAAAATCCTGGAGCTTCCCCAGGGCCGGTGACCCCGCGGGACAGGGAAAAATCGGGATTCCCGGGCAGGTTCTACCGAGATTTGAACTCGGATCGCTGGATTCAAAGTCCAGAGTGCTGACCATTACACCATAGAACCGGGCGGTGCCGTTCGGTCCTGCGAGCCCGGCTCATAAATCGCATAAATCCACGGCAAACAAATCCCGACGGAAATCCGTCCTTTCCTTCCTGCCCCGCACCTGTAATGACTGGCAGGAGTGGAACACGACCTAAATATTCATATTTATTCAGCGTCTCTGCAAGACCCGTTGTCTTCACAGAATCACAGAATGTTTGGGTTGGAAGGGACCCTTAAAACCATCCAGTGCCACCCCTGCCATGGGCAGGGACACCTCCCACTGTCCCAGGTGGCTCCAACCTGACCTTGGACACTCCCAGGGATGGGGCAGCCACAGCTTCTCTGGGCACCCTGTGCCAGGGCCTCCCCGCCCTCACAGCCGAGAATTTATTCCCACTATCCCATGTGTTCCCTGCCCTCTGGCAGTGGGAAGCCATTCCCTGTGTCCTGTCCCTCCATCCCTTGTCCCAAGTCCCTTCCCAGCTCTCCTGGAGCCCCTTGAGGCTCTGGAAGGCGCCACAATAAGGTCACCCTGTGCTTTGATGACGGCAGGAAGCAAACGGGAACCCTGGGGGAACATCTGCTGTGGGAAACACTCCCAGCCCTGGAGCTCAGCGGTGCCTCCCGCTCTGCTAATGCAGAATCCAAACTGTGTTCCCAGCGTAGGAATAAAAGGAACCACTGGTGCTCCAGGATGCTGTGGCACGTCTGAGATTCTTCAGATAATTTATGCCAAAACATACCAATGTCAAAACATACCAAGCTGGCTGAAATAAATGACATGGGGGGGAAAAAATCAGGAAAATTCTATGACTGGCTTCTCTTTTGGTTTAGATAAGTTCTCCAGCTCGCACGTGATGTCAGTAGTTCATGGCACTCCAGCAGTCCATGGAGAACACCTTAACCTCATTTTCCATGATTTTCGGGACTATGGGCAATAAGGAAATCTGCCCAAGGCAAAAAGGAGCAGGTTCCACCGAGATTTGAACTCGGATCGCTGGATTCAGAGTCCAGAGTGCTAACCATTACACCATGGAACCGCACATCCCCGGCCCCCGGGCCGCGCCTTCTCAGGGAAATGCGGGGAAAACAACAATTCCTCCCTCACCAATTAATAAGATGTTCTTCACATCATGCGGTTCAAAGCCTGCACACGGATTTTCAATACCACGTGCACTCACTCTCACTCCACATGTGTGTTCTCATTTTGCTTTCCTGCATTTCGAGCTGACAATGTGCCCGCTGTGTTTGAGAAGAAACTCATTTGAGTTTGAAGAAATTATTGAAGAAATAATTGTGACTGCTGTCACAATTATTGTTTTAGTTTGCCCGATTGTTTCCTCTCTGGGTATTGACTGACCAGTGTGTGGGTAACAGAACGTTCCATTTAAACAGGCAAGACAGGGGAAAACTACAAATGTGTGCAACCAGCGTTTTATGCCGAGTTAAAGAGCTGCTGGAGCAGGTTCGGATGAAGCCATGAAGATGTTCCAGGGGCTGGAGCACCTTTCCTATGAGGAGAGGCTGAGAGAGCTGAGGTGGTTCAGCCTGAAGGAAAGCAAACTCCAGGGAGACTTTACTGTGGCCTTTCAATATACAAGGGCGCTTATAAGAAAGGAAGAAACTTTTTGTGACAAGGGTGGGGAGGCCCTGGCACAGGTTGCCCAGAGAAGCTGTGTCTGCCCCATCCCTGGAAATGTCCAAGGCCAGGCTGGACGGGGTCTGGAGCAACACGGTCTGTCCCTGCCCGTGGCAGGGGGTTGGAACGAGATGGTTGCTAAGATCCCTTATGGCCCCTTCCAGCTCAAACCACTCTGTAATTCCATGAAATCATCGAATCGCACTAGAAGGAAGGCCGTAGGCATCACACCCCGCTGTGCTGTGTCCTTTACTCACACCTTCACACCGCGTGCTGCCGAGATGGTTTAAAAAAAAACACCTCCTCGCAACACCAGAAATAATCAGCGGCGAGGACGGAGCCGCCAAGGCGCAGGAAAGGAAAAAAACCCAAAAACGGTGCTAGCAGAGGATGGTTTCGATCCATCGACCTCTGGGTTATGGGCCCAGCACGCTTCCGCTGCGCCACTCTGCTGCCGCTGCACAGCGCTCCTCCCGCCCGGGCCTAGAACGCTTCCAGCGCCGCCCGCCCCTCAGCCGCGCCACCCCTGCGTGCTGGAGATACCGCAAGTACAGCGGGAGCAACGGGCAGAAACTAAAGGACACTAAGTGCCACCTCTACATCAGAAAGAGCTTCTTCCCCTGAGGGAGGCAGAGCACTGGAACAGCCGCCCACGGAGCTCGTGGAGTCCCCTCTCCGGACACGTCCCTGTGTCACCTGCTCCAGGTGACCCTGCCCTGGCAGCGGGGTGGGGCTGGGTGACCCCCAGAGGCCGCTTCGAACCTGACTGTTCTGTGAAACAACGACGAATGGCTCCGATTGCCCGCGTCTCGCCAGAGGTCACCAACACTAACGACTCTGGGCACACGGCACCGCTGTGCCCCCACAGGAGCTGCCACAGTCCCTCAGCTCCGAGCACGAACGTGAGCGCCCCCGGCCGCCGCCCCGCCCCAGAGTGCTTTGCGCCTATTTGCATACCGAGACAAATTTGCATATTTCGGGACGCGGGATTTGGGATCTATTTTCCCCTCCCCGCCGCCCCTCGACCCTCCCGACCTCCGGCACGGTCGGGGGTCCGTGCGCGGCCGCTCCTGTCGGCACATCCCACCCA
>WEIV01017822.1:4016-17463 GCA_013390005.1 Calyptomena viridis | reverse complement strand
GGGATAAAGTAATATCCTTCTCTACTGAAAGTACATCTATTCTGGGTAGCTGTTGGGGAGGTGTCTTTTGCAAAACTTAGTAAGACACCAAAATACATCATTGCAATTCTTAATATATAACAATCTTTAGTACAATAATCAAATTCAATGTTGAGGGTTTTAGGGTCCTTGCTGGGCTTCTTATATCTTACTTTTACAGTGTAGTGTTCTTGTAGATGTGATTTTTCCACTGAAATCTTTATTTTGTCCATTCAAGACAGATGATATTTGAGCTTGAAATTTGGTTTGTAAGTGTGTTGCTTTTTTCATTTTGTTGCAGAGAGGTTTGCCTGGAGGGAAAGATAGTATTGATATATTTGGTTTTTCTTCCATTGTGTACTCTCTTTGCTGTATTTGTTTATTGGCAGAAAGAGAGAGACAGAGAGACAATTAAGTATTGCTAAGAAACGAGAAATAAAGTTATGTAAGTCTGACTAGCCTGTTCCAAAAATTATTTTTGCATTTGTGGGATAAGAAAAAAAATATATAAGCCATAATCTAAGAAGTCTGTTATGTACTCAAGGTACTCTTCTTTATTACTAAATGATTTTAGCATTACTGTTTCAGTGGATGGTTTCTTTCTTGCTAAGAGAGTTCTTTCAAGAATATTAATAAGGATTGCCATGGATGACTTATAGTTGATGAGCTATATGGGTCAAAGTCTTAAAATCTTTGTGTTGTCAACCTCAATTTGAACAGCTTCAGTGGCATGGATGGTGGAGAATTGAATCAAAGTCCTCTTAGGTCAGACTTGATTGAAGTTTTATTGAGGGTGATCAGGAGAAACTGATGAAACTGTGTGAAGGTAAACAGAGAGACAGCAGAAGAGATCCATTTCTATTGTTTCTAACTGCATGAAATTTCTTAGCAGGCTCAAAATCTGACCTAGGCTCCTTTGTCTTGTATGCTTTGGAAATATTTGGGAAATTGCATGGAGGGAATAAAGTAGTTCTAGAAAGATTTCTTACTTTACAGTGAAGTAATTGCCCCTCTGTTTCTGACAAAGTCTTTGGAATTTAAAGTTAATATTGTATTTTACTCATGCATCCACATGGGTTCACTTACTGCCTTTCTTCTTTCCTGAAACAAATTCCTGTACAGAGCAAGTTTTAATGATTTTAAAAATATGGAGCGTCTTATTCTAGTGTGTATAACGTGAAATTAAAATACTGGTACATCCTGTGACGATCTGAAGGGATTCTTTAGGAATGTTGTTTTTACAATATTCCACTTCCTGTGTTTGATTTTTTTTTTTTAAATGTATAGGACTTGTTTTTAAGTGGTAATTTTTGTTTCTTATTACGTGTAGTATATGCTGAATCCTACAAATAATATTGCTATACAAAAGCATGTAGAGATAACACTTCTTAAGAGGTTTTTGTGTACGTGCAGTAGTTAATGGTTACTAAAGGTTAGACTGTATTTACTGTGTTTTCAGTGATTATTTTTTATTTGGGTTATTTTTTATTTATTTAATTTGAATCAGAAGAATTTAAGTATTTGGGTATATGAAGAAGATGAAGGAGTAAAGTGGGGGAGAAGGGTGGGAAAATAACATCTTGCCTTTTGCTAAGATAAAGTTGAGAGGTAGGTTTTTTTATGATTAGGGAATCAATAGACATAATAATGAAAAAGATAAGATAGCATTTAAGAAACTTTAATGGTATCTGTTTCTCACAATTTTCTGTAGTAGAAACATTCATTTTCTTAAATAAGGTCAACACTAGCTGCTTTCTTCTGTCTGGAATGGGGCCTGAGCAAATTGTGTCAGCAAAATAAGCTCTGATTTTGTAATTAGAGCTACCAGATATATTGGAATAATTAAACATAACATTTTTTAATGTTTAAAGTATCTTCTTTTATGTTTCTATGGATAGAAGCTAATACAGATAAAACAGGAAAAGCAGTTTCCTTCTAAATGAGACAGATTTATACTTAAAAGATTGAATGGAAGCAAATGCTTTATATGAAACATTACAGCTGACTACTTATGAACTCTTTTCTTAAAAATAGGTTGGTTATACTTAAGACTTTAAAAAAGTCATAGATGCTGGAGAGCAAAATATCCTGAAATTGGTTTCCATAAGCATAAAAAAATCTTAAAGAACAATTGATAATTTTCTTTCTGTTTATAAGTCTCAATTGTTTCTGCATAATAAGAATTGAAATACTTTTGGCTAGTTTGAAAGATGTTTTATCAGAATTTATTATAATAAAATTTTTGTTACATATTTTCTAAATTTTAAAAATATTGATACATAGACAACAGAAATAAGTTGTTTCATTTGGTAAGGAATGTAAAGTATTCGTGAATTTTCTTCTAGCATTTTATAAAATTATTTTCTGAAGTTTCAGTAAATGCAATTTGCTGTTATTCCAGCTATCAAAAAAGTAAAGACTGCTGTAATAATCTACTATATATTAGCAATCCTGTTAAAAGCAATAAACCCATTAAATTTACTTTTTTTTTTTAAGTTTTATGTGTTTGTTTTGGTTTCTGTTCTTTTTTCTTGGGGGTTTTTTTTTGCCTTTTTTTATTTTTAGTTATTTTTAAACCTACCTTCATTACTTTTCTTGTCTTCATTTCTTCAAGTCAATTTCATAAAAATTACCTTTCCAGCCTTAATTTCTTGTCATTTTTTTTTCCAAAATTTGCATTTTCTGTTGCAGTCTGAATAACATGTTGACTATTACCCACTCACTCGATGGGTGTAGTCAGAGGTGAAAACAGAGAACTGTTCACAACATCAAGGTACAAATGCATTCTTCTTTCTCTTCCCAAAGGCACTGAGGCGTGAACTGAAGGATAAAGAACAAACCGTTCTCAATGCTGTGGACCAGGCACGAGTTTTCCTTGCTGACCAACCAATTGAGGGGCCTGAGGAACCAAGAAAGAGCTTGCATTCAAAAACAGGTCAGAAAATACTCACTTCTGGGAACGGTCAAAAGGAGAGGAAAAAGACTTGCATGTCTCTAGTACATGTTTTATATCACAATTACTTGGCTAGACTTCAGAATTTTCTAAATCACATCCTGCTTGCTTTTGTTTCAATGATTTAGTGTCTAAGTGTTACTGCTCTGCTTTGTAAGAACTTGTATTTTAATGGTAGAAGTAGAAACATCTCTATTGACTTTTCCAATTTTTGATTTAAAGTAATTGTGATCAGTTCTGTACTTTTTTCTTAACATAATAACATATGCACCTTAAATGTAGTCAGAATAGTAGTTCAAAGTTGCACATTCAAATATACATATGTCTTTATTGCAAAGTTTTACTCCACAAATAGAAGTAAATGTATTTGGTGGTGTATCTCATTAGAAGTGAAAGAAATCAGCTTTATGAAGGGAGTCTTACAGGATCTTAAAGATTTCAACATTAGATGAATAATTGTTAAGGAATGGAACCATAGATGTCCTAGAAACTACATTTGCATAGTATTTTTTTAGGTATTTATCTATATATCAGAGACCAACAAGAGGGCAAGTTTTCTTCTCCCCCCAGTCACAAAATAGAAAATTATCTTTGTAAATCAGTCCTACAACTATGTTTCTGATACAAGCTATAGCATTATAAAGTCTTAGTTACATAAGAACTGTTTTTGGAAAATGTAGTAATCTTCCTTTGTAGAACTATCAGTCGATGTAAGATGTGAATAATTTACTGTTCTGTATAATTTACAAAATTACAGTGGTAGCTGCTTTTATCAAGAATTAAGTTTTTTTTTTCCCCATATATCTTACACATCTCCATGGCAAACTTCTTAGATTCGTTCATTGGAAATAATTAATCTTTCCTGCATCCGCACTTTGTGTTATTTCTGTGCAAATTTTTAAGTGGTTTCATATTCCCTAATTCAACTTTGTGATAAAGTTTGAATAGCTGGTGATGAAAGTCAATGAACATTTATCCCTGTGATTATTTCTGGTGCCTTAGCTGCTGTACTGTATCTTACTACTTCCTTTTTGAACCTCTTTACTCTCAAACCTATTTGACATATGGCATCTCTGGTAAATCATAAGTAACCTTGCAGTTGAAAAATAAGGATTGCTCACTGTATATTTACTCATTCTTTCACACAGAAGTTTGAAATAGCAGATTCTCTCCTCAAAAGCATAGAATCTCTGCCAATACATAAAATATTACCGAAGTAAAATGTTCATTTCCTAGCAAGAGTTTATATCAATGTTCTGGTCGGTGTTGACTGAAAGTGCAAGAGCAAACTTCAGATGATAGGCTGCATCATAAATTCTTGTTATCCAGTCTATTATTATGGATGATGAATTATTACTTTGTGCTATACCAGTGATAGTGATAACAGTACAGCAGGAAATTTGATGACTATGGTAAACTACACAGCAATAATGGCCGTGATCTACAAGTGATGTGTGCACATCTCTGATGTAGTCATCATATGTGAAAACCAAGGGGAAGCCTCATAGGTGTGCATGGAACTTATTTTCCTCTTTCTTCGTCACACTCAATAGTTCCACAGAATTTATTTTTTGAGCATGTAGTGGGTTAGTCTAGGCTACCAGCCAAACTCCTACCCATCCACTCTCTCACATCTTCCACCTGTGGGATAGAGGTAGGAGATGGGAAGAACAAGAGTGAGACTACTCATGGGTCATGATGGGGATCAGAAGGTCACAGATGCAGATCAGTTCCCTTACAAACTACTGCTGTGGGTCAAGCAGGTTTTGCTTAAGGAAAACAAACTATTGCCATTTTGAATAAATAATTAAATACTAATTTGGTTGGTAGTGGGAAACAAAAAGACAAACAAAACCACACCTTTCATCTCCTCTTTCACAGACTCAAATTGACTCTCTCATTACTATCTTTCCCTGCTTTGTTGTGACTTCAGGTTGCATTCAGAGAGGCAGCAAGTGGTATGGGAGAGTGGGAAGGTGGTGGAGTCCATGGTTAGCCTAGCAGTTTTTCTCTGCTGCTGCTTCTCATTCTTTCCTCTGTGTGGAATTTCCATGGGGAATAGCTACCCTGCCATGGAGTTGTTCCTCCTCCTTTCACCTTGGTGTTCCCTCTGCTGCTTCTTTTGTTACCTTCTCCTCTTTTTCTAGTGTTTACTGCTGCTCCTTAAATACACTTTCCCTGAAGTGCCACCGGCATGGCTGAGGGCCTCAGCTGTGTATGATGACTAGACCAGAGACACACACACATCACTTGCAGACCGTGGCCTCAGCGGTGCCATGTGGTGGGGGGACTGGAGTCTGCTGGCCCCAGCACAGGGCAGCCCCAGCCTCTTCTCCCAGAGCCTCCTGTGAAGCCTTCACTGCCAGCAGTGGGCACTCACACCCCACACAGAAAGGGGCTACACTATCTTTAGAGTAATAGACTTTCAGGCGACAAGGTGTCTTTGAATAGTTTTCTCTGATGTCATATAAATAATTAGCTGTTAATTTTCACCCAGGACTGAGTCTAGTAATTTTTTTCTGACAACTAATATCACCAATCTCCAGAAAACTGCATCTCTGAACTAGAAGTCAGCCAAACACACACAGCTTTTCTTCTGATTAACCATTTTCAGTAAAGGCTGCAGGTCTGGGCTTATGTTTACTTTTAAAATATTTATTTTATTTTATTTTTTTGTTTTCTGTCAGCCTCTCAATCACAGCTGTTCTCTGTAGTTGATTAAAGTTAACTTGTTAACTTCAGTGAAGTACACTTTGTATTGCTAAAGGGAAAGGAGTGTGGTTTTGGATTGTTTTAAAGACAGTCTGTCTTTAAAAAATTTTGGTGAACAGTACACAGCACTGTACATTTGAACATTTCTTTGCCTGGTTCTATAATACGAAGAGCAAAACTATTTTATTAAATCAAAGTTGAATTACTGGAAAATCACAGTTTCTTGAGATTAGCTCTTACCTTGTATAAGAGCAGGAGATTTTAGTGGGGAGAGTTAGCTAATCTGTAGAGGATAAAGGTTGTAAAGGTGTTTTCCATTTAACCTCTCCATCTCCATCCACTTCTTTTCTTTTTTTTTTCTTTTCCTTTTCTATTTTCTGTTTTGTGGTAGATCTTTTCATGCCAGGGAGGGCATTGTTGCAAGGGCAGGGAATGAGAGAGATTAAGGAGAAAAATGACAAGAATCAGTTTTGAACTTGACTGTGACCTATTTTAAGGATCCATGTATACATATATTCATTGTTCTATCCAAAGAGTATTTGTTTGTCATGGTTTGACTCTGGCTAAAAGCCGAGAGCNCTCCTTCTTAAATATGTTATCACAGAGGCGTTGTTGCCTGACCTTGGCTAGCTTAGAGCAGACAAAAACTCTAGCAGCTTCTTAAAGAAGCCTCTCTCCTAGCCCCCCCAGCTAATAAAAAACTCTGGTTACTTAAAACCACAACATTGTTATAGGATGCTTTATGATAACCCGTTATTGTCTATAAAGGTCTTGTTAATTTCAAATATATCACAAGGATGTAAAATTAGGTTATGAGTAAACCTTGGTTTCTTCTTTCCCATCTTCACCTTATGCTTCCTGCGTTGACCTACTGTAACAAGCAGTAACTGGCACATTCAGAGTTCTTCCACTTCCAGGCAACTTCCTTCTAAGTTAATTATATCTGTCATCTGTCTTTTTTTCTGTTTTTGTTTTGCCATGCCATAGAGAGGCCCCATCACAAACAAAGCAAGCTTCACAGTCTTCTTGTCTTTGAAATGCTTCAGCATCTGAGTGGAGCCGATTGATAAGCCAGGTCAGCTGCTGAATTTTGTAGATGGACAGGTTAAAGAAATTTAAAATATTCATGTTTTTAGCTTCTTTTTTTTGTCACTTGTGCATGGCATAGGAGAAAACATAGAACTAAAAATGTTAATTATCATTCTCAATGGCATAGTTACAGCTGGCTTCTTAAATCCATGTACTGCTAGTAAGGTTACAGGCCATGGAAAGCAGAAAGGAAAGCAGAAATAATATTTTCTGTCCCCAGGGTTCTACAAACTGATGATATGGCTTTGCTGAAATTCTGTGCTTAAAAGTCCACTCAAGCGATGAGGGAGTGGAGATAATATTTTTAGATGATAACATAAATTAACATTCTAGCAGATTACCACAGGCCACTACACTGCTTCTCACTGCAACAGTGAATATTTCTGTGAGTCTGCAATATTGTCAAAGTCCTTCAGTAGCTTCTAGTTTTATTGGGACAATTAGATTCCTTACTTTGAAAGCGGCTATTTGGTAGCATAGATGGTTATGACAAACCCAGCATTTAAAAGTAAGTATTTACCATGTGTTATCTCTTATTAATGGGAAGTGTAGAAAGTCCCATAAATCACATCTGTGTTTACCTGAATTCAGGTAAATCCTCTGCCGTAATTTTTCCTTTTTGCAAGGAATATCTCACTGAAAATAGGCTATTTACTGTTTTCTAATGTATGTAGAAGGCAGCATTTCTATTCCCACCCACTTGTCTGTCCTCTAGTTATCCTGCACCACTGCAATTTTTTTTTTCCCTCTGCTGTGCAGCTGAGCTGAGTATGTAGTCTTGAGTGTGAAAATTAGAAGTGCTTGGAAGAACGAAGAAGGTATGGCCCACTGAATGTCAGTGGAATCATGCCCAGAAACTACTTACATTATTTTGAACATTACTGCCTCTGTTTTAGTTGGAGCTCATTCACTTGTGACTTCAGAATTTCTTCCGAAGATTAGAGAAAAGGGCAGTTACCCACGAGAGAATCTCGAAGTAATTGTCTCATTCCTTTCCAAAGAGATCTCTTAGTCACCCTACAAGTTTAGTCTGCCTGGGCAAAGCCTTGAAATTCTTCCTGTAGAGTCTACATGGTTATCTGCTTGAATTGTATTAGTAAAGTTCAAGGAAATTGTTTCCACTTGCTGAGTGATGCGGAGTGCAAACTCTGAGGATTTTAAATCCTGAATTTTTAATGGAACCAGGTTGGCCTGAATTAATAGTGGTTAATTTTATTACTAGTTGTTTGTTTTGTTTTCTATCCATGAGGACCTCGGGATATAAACAGTTATATTCATTCTTGACCTGCATGTTCTGTTGTCTCCTAGTTTTAGCTGAAATACAGAATACTTTCCAGGTAGGAAGTTCTTAAAGTTTAACCATTGCCTTGTTTAAAAGACCTGAGAAACTGGGAAAGATTTGTCTGCAGGAGAATTTTCAGTTATGGTGTGAGCAATGCAGATGACTGATGGTTGTAAGAGGTTAGGACTTTGTGTGAAAGAAAATGCCTTTCTTACACTCTAAAGCAAACATAACTCAAAAACGTTGTAAATGAGCTTCAAGAAAGCAAATTGGAAATTGCAGAATAATAAAAAGAATAATTGCAGAAGAATAAAAAGTAATGTCTATAGAGGAGAAAACAGGCTGAGAAGAGTTGCTTAGAAGGTCAGAAAAGTTCAAAACATGGATGTTCTAAAGTTCTGTGTGTGCTTGTTATTGGGTGCTATCAAGTCAGGGAGCCCTATCTTTTGTGCTGCCTGACTTGTCTATTTTCTGGTTTTGTATTGTTTTGGAATAAAATAGATACCTCTGTGTTGTTTTGAAATGCTGTTGGGGATGTATGTCTCTTGCAGTCTTGCTGAGGAGCTACCTGCCGTATGTGCAGTGCCAGTAAAGAAAAATATTTATTTATCTTTGGAATAAATAAAAGACTTGTTACAATCTGCAGTCGCAGTGCTTTGAAAAGAAACACAAGATTAATTCCTTACTTGCTTAGAGTAATTGAGACTACATTAATACTTTCACTTTAACAGCTGTGATGCTGTAACAGTGCTGTTATATTTGGTTTTTTTCTGGTATTGTGGCAGGAACAGACTAAAATTGAATTCATACCTGGTTTATGTTCCTGGAGCAACATAAGCTTTGGGCTTCCACTGTGCAAAAGTATTGCGAACTTCCTTTGAATCACACCATTTATTATGAAATATTGGCATGTATATAATTAAAAGTATTATATGTGATTTATGTAGACAATGATACTGGTTATGCTAGATAAATGCGTAGTTCTCAGGATTGCTGTAATCTTCATTAGTTTGCTGGAGACAGATACTATGGGACTACTTAATTGTTTATTTTAACTATAAGCTATTTCCTTTATTTTGTCCTTCTATGTCTTACTCACTAGCACTCCCTGGGAAATATCGACAATCATTATTAAAGGATATGTATATTTGCTGGTATTGTTCTCAGTTATTTTTATCTGGAGCCTATACCTTTCCAGAATTATTCATCATACATGAGATTTCATACAGTTTCCTTTGCTCTGCTTTTGCAATTCTGTCTTCTGTAGGCCAAAGGTAATTTGTCTTTTATCCTGTAGAGACTACGCATTCACTCTTTAGTTACATTTCTTTAGTTTGAAGAACTTTCAGTTTTGATAGCATACCTAAATGGACAAAAATGAAAATGACTGTGCTCTTTGCATGTTTTAACTAAATATGCAACAGATATTTGAATAGGAGAAAAAGGTGACATAGTGGATTGTGCTTGTATGATAGGGTGTTTAGAGTCTGACTGATTGCTGCATTTCCTCCTTGACCATTGCTCTTTATTTTTTAAACTTCCCATCCCATCACAACTAAGTTTTCTGTTGAGATTGTTAGAAACCCAGAGAATACTTTCTCTGGAGCAGTGATAAAGACTTCGTCATGCAGTGATAGCACTACTTTTGATTCTTCTGCTTAGGAGTTTGACTATGTGCCATTGTACCATTGTGCATTGTGTTCAAATGCTCTGAAAGTTTTCGTAAGTATTACAGTACTGTATCACCCATTGGGTTTTGCTGCGAAGATTGATTGAACCAAGGAAGAGACAACATTTGACATAATGGGAGAGGAAGGGGACATGAAATCATATCCAGTTCCAGTATATTTTATTAGGAATATGGCAAAAGTGAAAGGAAATTAATGTAATTTTGGCAAAAGCATCACTACTTCAAGACCATATAACAAACATCAAGAACAGTTGCCTAGAAAGAAAACGTCTAGAGCCAAATTAAGAGGTCTAAAATAAATTCTTAAGCAAGAAGAATTTTCTTCACTTGTATTCTCCATATATGTAAGCATGCAAGGGAGCTATATGCTGTAAAATTCAGTCTTGAAAGTTTTCCTTCTATGGTACTCAGTCTTTGCTAGCTACACAGAAAAGCTGTTGGTGCTTTCATTGCTTTGTTTGTGACAAAAAATGCTCATTAAAATCAAGACTTTTTTTCACTACAGAAGCTGAGGGTTTTTTTCTGCTCTTTCCCTGACTGCAAGATCAGTTAATTTTTTGCTCTCTGGTAAAAAGATGGTCCAGTGAATGTAGGCTATTGTTCTTATATTCTGAGAAGCTGCTGAAGTGAACATAATGCAATAAGTACCATTAAAAAAAAGGGAGGAGGGAAAGCTGATAAAACTGATCATTGAGAAGACTTTATATTAAGTAGGAGCTAGAGAGCAACAACTACTGTGTAGAATTTTTTCATAGCAAAAAGGAATTGTGTCTGCCAGTGTGTGTAATGACAGACTGGTTAAATGAATTCCAAACTAACAGAAGAAAACTCTCACTGTTAAGACACTTTTTTAATATCTGCCATTCTATGCTGTGCAACCTGGCTATGCAGTATCTTGAAGAATGTGATCTTTGCGTGAAAAAAAGTTATGTGTAGCTCATTAATTAAGTGAGGTCTTCATGATAGAAAACATGTAGTTATACAAGATGTATTTCTCTAAATATAAGCTGAATGGTTTTATAGCTCATAAAGGCACATATTTTACTTTATTTCCCTAGTAAATGTCTTTTTAGGGCACGTTTACAAGCACTTACAGGACTTTTGTAAAATAAAGCAGTCTTGCAATGAAATAATATATTTCAAATACAATATGTGGTAGATATCCTTGCACAATGCCACTGATTTGACAAAGGGTCTTAAAACATGTTTAGTTTTTCAGTTCTGTTGGGATATTTTGATCCCCCCAAACATTCTGGAATCTTTTTTTCCCCTCCCAAAATAGGTGACTACTCTGTCATGAGTAAAGCTGCCTCGTTTTAGCTGGCCAGACAATTAAAATCAGGCTAATGTTCCTCTCTTCTAACCACAGAATCACCAAGTTTGGAAGAGACCTTCAAGATCATCTAGTCCAACTGTTAACCTAGCACCACCATAATCACCCCCAAACCATATCTCCAAGTGCCACATGCAATCTATTTATTGCTACAGCCACGGTTTTTTCTTGTTGCTTCCATTAGTGTGAGAAGCACTCATGGACTCTGTGTCAATACTTTTAAGGAGAGCTGAAGAGTTTTGCAAGATTTTCAGCTCTTACTAAAGCTTTCTGTGTGTTCTTTGTCAGGTGACTTATCTTTGAAAAAAACCTCTAATTATCTAGTTTAGAACTGTGCAGACCTTGCAACATTTTACTCTTTTAATGGAGAATTGGTAGATTTTGGCTCTGGCAACACGTAAAGAATGATGCAACTGCATGATACTGGATAAAAATGGCAGATTGTAGCTTTACACGTATCTAATGTTTACCTAGTTTCTGGGTATGATGTATCCTGTAGCCACATGTTCAAGATACCAACAGAGAAGGCTTTCTCCACCAGGTTTGCAGTTTTCTGTCCCCTTTCAATAAAGCTCAGTATTCCCTTATCTTGTGTAAAATGTTCCAGCTCTAGGTGCTCCCTTAATCTTCATTTATAATCTTGCAGTTTTTACTCCTGGTATCTGGTTGTCCTCAACCTATAGCTGTATCATAGAATACCTCAACCTGTGAGATAACCCATGATACCAAATTTTGCCACTAGGTGCAGTTTGACTTCTAGATTGTTCACAGTCCTTTTGTCACTGTACCGTAGTGGTTTCTCATTCATTCATCCATAAAAGTTATATTATTATTATTCTCAAAGGTGAGTAATTCCAAAATTACTTATGGTAACAACTTCTTTGATATCTTCATATAAGCAATTTGCACCATTCTTTTTTGTTTAAAGGAAGTTGTTTCGTTTTTGTTTTTTCTGACAGGGGTTTTACATAGAGCTTAAGTTTTATTTCTTTTTAGTTTTCTAAAATATGTTGCAAAGCTTGAGGTAAAGATCATTCCAGAATTGTGTTATTCTATGATGTAGCATATTCTACTGTGAAATGCTGTAAATCCAGAGACAAGGTGCCATTTATCACAGGATAGTTTGGTGTTTAGTCTGATCTCGCAAATTGTAGGTTACTGCCATGTCTCTATATCCCGGAGCAACACACATAGTTCATCTCTCTTTGCATCTAGTTAAGCATTGCAGTTTTTTCACAACAATTTCACCCCAAGTTCCTCTTGTGAAATATGTTCTTGCCATTGTGGTGTCCCTAAGCCTGGGTATAACCTCTGCTTTTGCAAGAAAAGTACATACTCTCATGAGATAGGTTATGACACGCAACAAGTTACTGAAATATCTTGATAAGCTCAAAATGTTATTTGTACCGCTCAGCAGCACTATTTCTTCAAATGGCTCTCTTTTGAGGTCGAAACATCCACTGCAATGTACAGCCTAGGTATACATCTCCCTTCCTTGGTGATGTTGGCTCTTGTTGGTTGCCCTTGCCTTCCTTTCTGCTCTGGTACTGTTCCTTGTACGTTGTTGCTCTTACACAACCACTTCTCAACAAGTTTCCTTGTGCTTTTGGGCAACACCCTCTCCTCCTTAGATCAACAAATTCAAAATAAATGTGCATTGTGGGTTGCTTTTTGTTTGTTTTTTCTCAGATGGCATCT
The DNA here is from genome assembly GCA_013390005.1 of Calyptomena viridis. Classification (NCBI taxonomy): domain Eukaryota; kingdom Metazoa; phylum Chordata; class Aves; order Passeriformes; family Eurylaimidae; genus Calyptomena; species Calyptomena viridis. The sequence goes on along the minus strand of WEIV01017822.1, from coordinate 4,688 downwards.
GGATTGTGTTGTTGAATACTCTTCTAGTATTTTTAGTCTAGCATACATCAAGACTAATATGTACTAGTAAGATTTGAAAAAACTTTAAAACAAACCCCAAAACAAATATGCAGAATTGGTGGGCAGAAACTCTAGTTTTGATCTAAACAACTACATGTTACTTTTATACCAGAGAAAAATGTGTCTGCCCTTCTCAACAACAAAGTGAATGTGTTATAGTATTCTATTTTGTATTTATTACTTGTAATATGCTTTTTTATATTGGGTGCTATGGAACAATAGTTGCATCACCAGAGGCATAGTAAGGTAACTTTTGCAGCCATAACTGTGTGTTTACTTTGACTTTCGTCTGGCCTTCTAAAAGCAAAAAGTTTCCTCCCACACCATTTTTTATATGTTGCCTCCTCACCCTCCTCCACCACATTAGCAACTCCAAGCTTAGTCACTTTTAATGATTTTAAGGACAATCTATCAGTAAGTGGAAGATTGTATGTCTCATCTGACTTCTGACAAAAATGGTTTCTTTCAGCTTTGTGTGATTGTGAATAATTTATTCATAGGAAACACTTGAATTTTAATCACAAGAGTACTGTGATAAACCATTTCCAAGGGTTTTATATAGGACTGAAGAGAAAGCCAGTTGGCCAGTTGTTTCCATGTATGCCACATCTC
>WEIV01017821.1:264875-360188 GCA_013390005.1 Calyptomena viridis | reverse complement strand
ACCCGGGTGTTCTTTTTTTTTTTTTTAAATGGAAAGGTTTAATTAATATTTGTCAGTTTATGCTTTTTAGACAAATTGGGCATTTCCAGAATTGGTGGATTTAGAGCTGCCAGCTACCTCGTGTCTGTATTTATATAACATATCGCTTGTGACGGTTTGGCTGAAGTGCGTTGCAACATTTTCTTTCTTGATTTAATTAGAATGATTTTGATGCCATTAAATCTTTTTTCTTACACTGACACTGCTAATATATATTTAATCAATTACAATAATGGAACTGTACAGTTCTGATATGTGAATTTTTGAGAACATACACTTGAGAGAATGAGAAATACTTGTAGATTATTGTATGGTTGGTAACATAATTTACAGAACATCAGACTTACAGAACATCAAGAAGGGCTTGTTGTTGGCTTGCTGCATGTGGTGCAAGTTGATCCCATAACAGTCAAACCATTTGTATTGGTGAAAATGTGCATATCTAGCTGTAAGCAGATACATTTTGCAGAATAAAAAAACCGGTGATGGACGGAGTTGACCTGATCTCTGACATTGGAGTATGTAATACAAGGATAGCTGTAAAAATACTCCCTCTGATTTTAGGTGTGTTGGTTTTCCATTTTGCTCACACTGGAATAAGTCTAAGTATGATTAACTAGGAAATTCTAAAATGTCTTTGCTGCATAAAGTTGAGAGCACCTTCAAAACTCTTATTCTACATGAAGAAGATTTTGAAGCACTGCTGTTTACTCTCCTTCAGAAAAGTTATGTTTTACAGGTATTCATGTCTGAGCAGTGTTTACTTAGTGATTTGCTTTCTCATATTCCTGTGGTTTCTCTTAGGTAACCTACTTAGATGACAGAATTTTAATTTTCCTCTCATGAGTATTTCGTTTGTGTTATATTCCTTTAACAAGATTTGAACTTACTATTGTTACCGAATGTGTTTTCTTTTTTCTTCTCAAACCCATAATTGTACATCTTGCAAGAGCACCATTTGAAGCCAGTTGTGTGAGGGACATTTAGAGCAAAAGCTCTAAATTCATAAGTCTTGTCCGTGTTGGTGGTCATGGATGGGGATTTAAACTAGCTTTGTGCTCTGGAGCACTGCCAAAGTTCTTATGTTTTGGCTGTTCAAGGGGAGGATATGTTTTCTATGAAGCAAAATAAAAAACCAAAGATGGTATGATTCATGCTTTGTTAAACCTTAAGATACAGTGAGCAAGCCTATGGAAATAGCTACATTACAAATTATGTGCCTTACTCATGGATAATAAAAGTACAGAAAATATTGCAAGGTGAACCTACCAACGGCTTTGATTGCGCTCCTCTTCCTGAAAGCAAGCTGTCACCCAGCAAGACAGAGTCATCCCCCAACTGTTATGAAATAAGTGCATAACGCACATTCCTCCTAAATGTTTGTTATTGTAAAAGGGATACCTAAAGGAACATCGTAGTGCATCTTATGACAGTTGATGAATTATAATGATAACAACTGTATAATTTAGACAAGTATTTGTGTTTTACGTGGTTACTTATATGGTGAGTTTGTGGAGTTATATTTCCTATTTTAGTAGCTTTTGAGACAATAACTCAAGGCCTACAACTATTTATTACATTTCTCTTATGCTATCTTTTGATGCAGAGGGCTCATTTGGAAGGCCACCTGGTAATCACAGAGGCAGTATGTCTGACTACTACTTTTTTTATACTGACCTCTAGTTTTCGAAAACAGCCAGATTGCCCTTGTGTGTCTAGTATCTGCTAGAGGAGAAGTAAATTGGTACTAAGCAAGTCTGAATATGTTACTGTACCAAAAAAAAGGTGACTTAGAACTACTGTTGGTCTTTTATGTAAAATTCCAAATAGATATGAAGCACTGGGACCAAGTAAGTTTCTCACAAATGTTTTAAATAATGTGTTCAGAATTCCTTTTAGAAGCCTTGAAAGATTCCTGAGATGGGGAGGTATTGGAAGAAGATGATGAATGTCTGTAGTCTTTATTGAATAATAAATTAACAAAAAAAAAAAGCTTTAAAACTTGTTAATCCATCTATGTTAACTCTCTATTGAAACAATTGTGGGAGATGGTTTTTTCTGTTCCCTATTCTGCTGACGACCTTATTCCCCCAAACAATGTGCTGTACCTTTTCTGTTTCAGACCCAACTGATCATGGATTAAAATATGAAGGATGTATTGCCTGTAATGCTGAAACTATGAAAATAACACGCTGCTTAAAATAAAAATAAATCAGCAAAAGAACACATTTCACTAGCTGATCTCAACTTCCATAGGAATGAGCTCTCCATTCAATGGATAAAATACCAGCTTTTTACATTACCTTAGTGTTAATGTGGTTTCTAATTTTGTTATTGGGATTTTTTTGCTAAGTGGATGTATACCTTCAATCTGTGAACAGTTGTAAGGGAATGTATAGTGAATTCCATTCTGTAAAATACATATCATATGCCTACTCTCAAGTAGCATTTCCATATTCAAACAGTTCCGTGAAATTTTTCAGTCTTTACCACTTTAAAATAGTGATAAATATAAAAAAGCCTCTTATTATTTTTACTAGTGCCAAACTGTATAAATTATTAACTTAATGGAAGATGTTGAGATAATGTACATATAACCAGGGTTTTGGATCTGTTGATGTAATTCATGTTTTCTATATTAAGTTATGACTTTTCACCATTTCTTAACAGCAGCATCCCAACCTTCTGCTTTTAATATGCAGTATGTACAAAATGTAAACATGGTTTTATAATACATAAGCTATATGGAGTTTGGGTTAAAACCCCCCAAACTCTGTATTTGTTAAATCAGAAGTACTGAAGGAATGGCTGTGCAGACATACTACAAAGAAGGTTTTTATAAGCTGATTTGTGCTTGTTCCCACTCTGCTCCCTGATGATTGCTATAGATGTATAGGTTTGCTGATTTAACACATTGGCTGTTTTAGTTACTATTATTATATCCTATTACTTTTTTTAAACATGCAGGAATGAGAAGGGGAGGGGGGAAGGGTTTGATTTCCCTCTGCAGTTTCTACTGATACAAAATCATCAAGAGAAGATGAAACTTGGTAGACAACACATTTTACTGACTTGAGAATATATAATGAAAAAATTGCTGTATTTTCCCAATTGTCACAGAAATAAAAGCTGTTTCGGTTAGGATGAGAGCAGCTCAAACAGTAGAGCTGTGAAGTTGTCAGGAAGATATGGAAAAGAGTGTTTCTAGCAGATCTTTCCAATATCATAAAACCTGGGTTGATATGGGAGGAAGGGTTGAGCTTCACAGAATGACTTAGGGAAATGATGTAGCATTTTGAACTCATTAAAGCCTGCTTGACAGGACTTAACCCAATTCTGTTAATCTCATTCACTTTTTAAAGATAGAATATTCCTGCATTTATAATTGTTAAACATTGTGGAGAAGTACAGCAGGTTGAGATGATTTTTGTAGGTTTTGGCAAAACTTGCCACAATGAGGAGCTGTGTAAACCAAAAACATGAAAGTGTGTGATGCTGGTGGCTGGCTCTTTAGTTCCCACATTAATTTAAGTGGTTGGTGACCAGCAGTTTTGGGTTTAAATGTGTGTATGTAGCTAATAGAGTCTATTAATGAGAAAGATCTATACTAAAAGGTCTGCTCTTGTAATGGTAGCAGGCATATTACCAGCAATTCTGACCCCTGCATTCTCTGGCCAAAGATTCCTCCAGTGTTTGTTCTTGGCTCAGCTGCAGTTTTGGGAGACAGCATTATTTCTCATCTCTGGGTGGTGCGTTGCACTTTGAGCTCTGGGACCATCCAATTCTGAGAAATCTAAAATAACTCCTTGCCACAACATCACAGTTTGAGGATGCTTGCATACAGTCATAGTCATCTTGGTTTGTCTGAAACTATTTCCTGTCATTTGTACATTTTTTTTTTCTGCCTGAAGATTTGCAGATTAAGTCTACTGTATTGTATGATACTGCTAACCTCTTACAATATATTAGATTTGTTACAGCTTATCAGAAAATATTTCAACATCTCTATCCTTACAGTCGGCATCATATGTATGAGGCTTTGCATTTATAGCAAAATTCTCATGCTAAATTAGTACTATATTTTCACTACTTAAATGCTGTAACTTTGAAATACTAAATTAACATGAAATGAAAGTTTGTAGCCATGACATGTCTAGTTAGGGATGTCTTTCTATGTCTGTTCAATCGCTGTGATAATTCCTTGAGCTGTCATTCAGATTGTCCATTAAACACTATTTAAAATCTTTGAGTGTCACCTCAGTTAGTAGTGTAATGTTTATGTTCTTCATAGTGGAGTGCTGTGAATAGAGTACTGCTTTGGAAGCTCTTTATTTTACCACCTTGCTTTCAATCTTTTGAAAAATATATTCTGAACTGCTCATGTTCCTTAGAGTAGAAACTATTTCTCCTGGCATTTCAAATACTCTTCACTTTTACCTTCAGATTTGGAATTGGTGTGTTATTCATGCAGTGTTAACATTAACTCTACATCTCTAATGCTTTATTTTCATGATTGTATGATCCTATAATATCTGTATGATTCTAGTATTAAAACAGAAGCCAACAAAAATGGTGCAGTGCTTTACTTGACAGATGGACAAATCACATGTGCCGTGCTAATGAGCTGAAGACAGGAAGGCAGTGGAGAGGGAAGGAATTAATGTAATTTAAATATATACAATTCCTGACACCCTTCAAAGAATATGTGTTTCTCTGTCTACTTAAAACTGAGATGCCAACTCAGTATTTGCCTGGTTTTTACACGCTTGCTATTACACAGCTGAAATTACATTATATACCTCTCTGGATGTAGGGGTGACCAGTAATTTATGCTCATGTAGGTGGGGTTTGATACAACTATAGCAAGAATTAGAGTTCTGTTGTGGATGCCTTTATATGTAATAGCTGGAATCTGATTTATGTCTGTACTATTTAAAGACAAGCGGCAAATGTTTCGGTATTAAATTCATGCTGTACCTTTACTGCCTTTTGGTGGGTAGTTCTTATTTGCTCTGGTTTGTGATGTAGCAATTCTTACTTTGTATTTTCATAGTATTGGTTGGGGTTATTCCACTCTGGTCTTCTAAGGGATAAAGAACACGTATACATGCATACACATACTCATACACTTACAAAGCATTCAGGCAAATAAAATTGTGTTGTTCTTTCTTGCCGATTATCTGGGAGAGGTGTTAGATGGGCTAACCCAAAACTTTGTCGTGGAATGGCCAGCTAGTGATAATCACCTGGTAGCTGCATTTCTGCTGTACAACACACCTTGCCTGTAATGCAGATCACCAAGTAGCAACTGTCCAATCCTTTGCTGATCTTTCTAGTTTGAATAGGGCAGTCTCAGCCTGCTCAGGCTTACCAAGGAGGAAAGAGCTGTGCTTGTGTCTGCCTACCGTCCTTTTTCTGCCCTTGCCATTCTGTGAGAAGTCCCATGGTCTGCATGGAAGCTGCTTGGAAATGCGGTACAGACTTTTGTGTCTTCCCAAATGGGATCTTAGCAGCTTGAAAGCATGATTTTTCCCCACATTAGTATTTCATAACTCTTTCCCAACTAAGTAAAATTCAGTTTATAACTTGACGCCGTAGTAAAGTGTTTATGCAAAGAAGTGTATGCTACTAGCTTTTTGTGTTGATGAACACAGATTCCTCCTTTCCTTTCTTGTCTCCAAAGCAGCCATTTCCAATTAGGCTGTGATGAGGTAAGAACACTTAAGTAAGGTAGCAAGGCTTACAGAAATCCGAAATTAGTGGAAAACCTGGCTTGGATTCTCTGGTCTCCTGGCACGGGTGGGGGCATTTTATCTTCCAGTGTTGAGAAGGTATTTTTTCGATCATTGCCTCTTCTTTCATCATTGTCTTTATCTGTGGCAAAAATTTGAGTCGTGGAGGCTTTTGAATAAGCAGAAGGATCCTTGTGTGATGTTTGGAAGTAAAAACATTGCAGAAAACAGGACAATCCTTATGCAGACTTTACAGAACTGATAATAACACCACCCAAAATACTTTTCAAAAAAAAGAGGAAAATTCATGTTCTGCCTTGGGAGGTGTTTGTGTATGTACATGAGGGAGTGTATTTAACAGTGACAGCCAAAATGCGTAGGTTTTGAGTTATATTCTAACAGGGCAATTAAGCAGTGTGTATTCCTAGCAGAGGAATTTCTGGTACAGAATGTTTTTACAACCTGTTTGCATTTGCTTTCTTCATCTAAGTATTCTGATAATGTCTTCAGGTTTCATTGTAAAATAATGAATGAAGCCCTGTGTGTGTACGTATTTTTTAAGGCCTTGTCTGTCCTTGGCAGAGTTGTGTCAACTTCTGCATCTCTGGGATGCAGCAATCTCAAATCTTTGTTTTCCACCCTCTAGCTTTTGGACCCTGGCCATTTGTGCACTGCTTCCCAGAGGTTTGTGAAATATATTTCAACTAAATGAGTGCACTGGTGGGTTTAGGTTAACTATAAAGGAGTCCATGAGAAAAAAAAAAAAATTAGAAGTCAAAGTTTGAAAATACATTACTCAGTTTTGTTTTTTAAAATTTGAATTCATGAGTGGGTCATTGTGAGAATTTGCAGTACAGCTGAGCCGCTGCTGCAGAGACTGAATTGGATTCCCATCTGTTGGAAGAGGAGTTGTCAGCCTCGGCTTTCTGGCAAATAGGGACAGCAATGGCAAATGCTCAGGTATGGATGGGAAAGGTATTCCTGTTTGATTAAAAACAGCCATCCTGTTTACGTAACACATCATCATGACATGGAACGAGGTATTTGTGTTGTCTGTGTGCAGTGTGACTTGGCCTTGTCCCTTTCCCCTAGAAATGTATCTTCAGTTCAGGGTTCCCCCTGACACCCATCTGTATTATCAGTGGATTTTGTATTTCGGTTTATGCTGAAATCTTTGTAATACCCAGATCTATTGACATAGACCAGTTTGATCTAACAAAACTAGAAAATGGCATCATACAAATCCCATGTTCTAGAAATAAAAAAATGGACTAAATGGAGACCTTGGGATAGCCAGTCTGGGCATCCCCGAATGAAGCAGTGGTGGGGTTCCAGCCCGGAGCTCTGCTCAGGCACCTGCTTTTCTTGTCTGGGCTCTGCTTTTTTTGCTTTGTTTTAAACTTGGAATAGGAGGAGTTAAGCCCAGCTTTCGTACAAACAGAAATTAGTCTATTCTCAAAACATTCTTGTGCTTCAACTCAAAGCTAAGGTCTGAGCTTCTATGTTTGTGAAGCACTTACCACTTTTTACATAAAAAGTCTACACAGTCAGAATCCTGTTAGTACTCCTTAATTCACCTTGGGAGGGATTTAATTGGTTACACAATGTGTATTTGTTGTCAAATAACTTCACTATGAGTGTATGAATGGCAAAAATACATTTATTTCCCTATATGGGTAAGGAAAGTAACATTAACTTTTCTATTGCTTTTACTGTTGATTTTAGCCATTCACAGTTTCAGAAACAAATATTTTCTAAAGTCTTTGGTTTCCACCTAGAAAATTTACTTCTTTAACTCTTCCTCTTTTTTCTCAGACTGTTGCCAGGTCTGCAATTTGCATAGTACTTTTGAAATCTCTGGAATGAAATGCCTGATAAAGCTGGCAAAAAATACACAGTCATGATATAAGAAATTGGACTTAGGCCGTTGTTCTATCCTGACATGGAGGTGCTCCCCTGCTCTGGGCAGTGTTGCCTTCATAGTGCAAATATGAGAAGTGCAAATAATGGTCCATAGGGAAACTTTCAGCGCTGCAAAACCATAGGTCCAAAAGACTTGGTTTTAGGTAATTTGCATGTTGCTTGTATAAAGATCCTTTCTTCTGTCATTTAGTACTCATAAAATGACAACCAGGACCTACTAATTGCAGCCTTCCAGTACCTGAAGGGAGCCTGTAAGAAAGATGGAGAGGGACTATTTACAAGGGCCTGGAGTGACAGGACAAGGGGGAATAGCCTTAAACTGAAAGAAATCAGATATTAGAAATATAGATAGGAGGCACTGGAATAGGTTGCCATGAGAAGTTGTGAATGCCACGTCCTTGGAAGTGTTCAAGGCCAGGTTGGATGAGCAACCTGGTATGGTGGAAGCTGTCCCTACCCATGGCAGGGAGGATGTAACCAGATGATCTTTGAGGTCCGTTCCCACCCAAACCATTCTATGGTTCTGTGATTCTGTGATTATTTGAGATGAGACCTTTCCAAATTGGCCCAGTTATCGGAGAACAGCAGAAATCCTTTTTTACTCTGTCTTTGGTAGCCAAAGCCTCATCTTGGAAGTGGCAAACACACAGCATGTTACTGTTTTTTGTTTACAGTAAATATTTGACATTCATCAAGTATTTTTCTGCTTTGATTGAACTGACAACTTGCAAACCACCTTGGGTAAAGTATCCAAGCTGTAGTACATTTGGTAATCTAGCAAATGGGCTTTATCTATCTAAAAATAAATTTGACATGTAAATTCAAAGGTAATTGTGTTAGAGAATAAACTTTTTTAGAGTGCCTATGCAGCAAACTGAAAGTCCAGTGTTTAACTGAATGTCACTGCAGTCTAGATTTTGTTTTATTTAATTGTGTGAATAGATTAGTGGATCAAGATCTGTGGACAGCCCAAAGCACTGCAAATAATCATCTCTTTGAAACAGACAAAGCCCCTATGGCTTAAATGTCCCTGTCCTCTGAACAGTCAGCGAGGAGCAGGTGCAATAATCTTGCTTCAGTGTTTGGTCTGCTCTTGGAGTGACATCTGCACCAGAGAGCTCCAGACAGGTTTTCGTTGCTTTGACTGTGCTGTGTCTATGCCCAACCACAACAAACCAATGCCAAACACATACCAGGCAATTTCTTCACCACAGCTACTTTATCCTCACTTGGTTTTCTATTCCTCCCTCTCTCAGTCTCAAGGAGACTGGTCTTAGGCTCACATCATTCTTGTTGGCATCTCAAAGGTTTTTGAAGGCCACTGTAATGTCATTGTTCTTTTCCCATAGGACTCAGATGGAAAATGGTGAAGAGGAGGTGTTCATAGCAGAAGGTCACGGGCCTGATTTGATTAATTCTCAGGATTTTAGGAGTTAATACAGCATCAGCAGAAGAAGGTTAGCATATTATCACCGCAAGGAGGACGAGAGAGAACACCTGATAGCCCACAAGAGTTTGGATTATTTGCCTTCACACAGTAAAGTTTATAAGAAGTAACTACAACGGAAAACATACCAGTAAACTTACCTTAAATATTGTTAAGTTGCTTCTGAAGCTATGTATAATTTGGACACTCCATGGAGATGCCTGATAGCAGAAGGAATTAAGAACATGCTATTTATTTTTTCTGTACACAGGACAATATTTTGAATGTAGAAGGGGCCAAGGGATGAAAAGCATTTTTTATAAGTGCTTATGTAATTGCTTTTCCCAAATTACTGAATATACAAAAAAAAATTATTAACTTCTCACTGTATACAAATTAAGAGACTTTGCAGAGGTTTGGGGGAATGTTCTCTTACTGAGGTTTTTTTGAAATTAATTTTAATTAATTTTTATATTAGACATTTTAAAAATTACAATTAAAAACAATTAATTAAATTTCTCTAAAATTGGAACTTGTGTCTCTGTGAGGGGCAGCATGGCAAATAGTCCTGTGCTATGGTCTGACACGTAACTGTTTTCCTCTTTCTAGAATAGAGTGGGATCGATGGTTGTTGATGGGGCTAATCAGAACAGCAGTGGGGGTGCTGGGGTTTTTGATTCATCAGGTAATTGACTCTCTCATCAGATTGAATTGGAACCTGGTGGAAAATTACCTGCAGGTGAACAAGAAGTTAGAGTGACATTCTCTGTGTTTGTTTATTAGAAAATCCACAGTGTAAAGTTTTAACTGCCTGAAAGTGCTGTCTGTCTAGGTGGGTGTGGAGATCAGATACCCTGCAGTCCTTTGTATACATATGTGTTGGTGTCTTTTGCTACAACTTAGCCTATAGTACAGTGTAATATCTGGTGATGTTTTTGTTATGAGGTTGATGAAAGCAGACTTTAAAATACTGTGGCCTTCTTCTTCCTCCTTGTATGCAAGAGGCATGTGCTGCTTTAAGTATGGTTGATATCCAAGGGAAGTTTCATAAAGGTATATATAGTGGCCGTGGACTTGGTACCAGAAATGTTATTTCTTTCTATGTCTGGGGCAGCTATATTTTCAGTAATAGATTATTGTGGAATTATTAGTTTGTCCTTGATGGGTGTCATTTTCTCTGTGATCATTGGAATGGTGGTGGTAAAAACTACTGAATGGCTAAAACCAATGTAAATGTTAAGGCATCTCTGACCCTGACTGCTTTCTTTTCTCACCTGTAAAAAAGCAGTGGTAACATTTTCACTTGGTTTGTGATATCTCTGGTAGATAGTATGAATAGTGAAGAGCTTCTTGTACGAAAGGAGCTTTGAGCTTTTGTTTCAGATGAATCCAGACCAGGGAGGGTCAGGAGTCCCATCAGCTGGTGCTGAGGGACCCTGTAATGATCAAGCAGGGCATGCAGCCAGTAGCAATTTGTGCAGGAGGAGGGCAGGATCTGGGCTGACAGTGCTTTTGTGCTCTGCACCATTGGCAAAGAGCTGTTGGAGGTCCCCAGTGTCCAGGAAAGAAATTACCCCTGACTCAGCAGAGGCCACAGCCCAGAGCAAACTGCTGAGGGAGGGTGCAGCTCTGCAGATCTGGGGCTGGGGGTCTCTCACGGAGGCTGGAGCATGGCAGATGAGCTCCTTGTCTGCACAGATGTGGTGGGATAGCTGACACTTCTGTAGCACTGCAGCAACTGGATAGAGGCTCTTTAGAAAGGACACACCATAGTTAAAAGTAGAAATTGCTCTTTTTTTGTCAGAAAAGTGGGAATGGCTGGAGCTCTGCCTTCAAACAGGTGAGAGTCTGCTGAGAGCTTGCAGATCAAGGTTAGAGGGCATGCCAATGTGTGAGGCAGTGTTGTGGATGTCTGCTGTAGACTGCAAGGTCATGAGGAATTAGACAAATCTGTCTTCAGATATTTGGGAGAAATCTTATGTTCACTGTCCCCGATCTTCATGAGTGTCTTTAACCAAGCATCCCAGTATCTGCTGGAAGGACAATACAGCAGCGTACAAGCAATCCATGAGGTTTTTGGAGTGTTTTGAAAACAACCTCCTGATAGATGGTCAAAAGCCAATGAGGGGACATGCTCTGATGGACCTTATACTTTTAGAGAAGGAAAGACTTATCAGGGATGTGAAGGCCGGGAGCAGCAGTAACTGTGAGATGGTGGTGTGCAGAATCCTGAGATGAGGGGAAAAAAGCAAGATCACAATTCTGGACTTCAGAAGAGCACTTTGATCTCTTCAGGGATCCACTTGGAAGAATCCCAAAGGAGATCATCCTGAAGAGAATAAGGGTACAAGAGGGCTGGTTGGTTTTCAGAGATTACCTCCTTCAGAACAGTCCATTCCACTGAGCAGGATATCAAGCAAAAAGTAGCAGGAAACTTCTCACAAAACTCAGACATAAAAAGGAAGCACACATGAGGTGGAAGCAGGGACTGGTGACACAGAAGGAATACAGAGATACTGTCTGAACATGCAGGGATGGGGTTAGGAAATCTAAAGTGCACCTGGAGTTGAATCTTACAAGGTATATTGAAGAGCAACAAGGAAGGAAGGAGATACCTACACGTACATCAGCAGCAAAAGGAAACTAGGAAAACACAGGCTTGTTACTGAACTGGGTAGAGGACTTGGTGACAGTGACTTGGAAAAGGCCAACGTACTCGATGCCTTCTCTGAGGGAGCTGGCTGATGTAATTGAAGTCACCCTCAATTAACTTTGAAAGGTCATGACAATTGAAGAGAAGATCTTGAGAACTGGAGAAAGCCAGTGTCTTTCCTGTGACTTCAGGAAGAACAAGAAGGATCCAGGGAACTACAGGCCAGTCAACTCCATTTTGACCCTGGGATGGTGAGACAGCCAATAATTCAGGAACCATTTCTAGATGTATAGCTGCATGAAGGACAAGAAGGTGCTTGGGAGTAGTCAGCATGGATTTACAGTGGACAGCAACCTTCTACAATGAGATGACTGGAACAGTGGATGGTCTTTATTTCAACTTAAACAAGGTCTTCATCACTGTCTCCCCTAATATCCTCGTAGACAAACGGATGGTGTATGGTTTAGGTAAGTGGACAGTGAGATGGATTTACCTGGCAGAACTCCTGGGCTCAAAGCATTATGATCAGTGCCACGAAGTCCAGCTGGGGGCTGGTCATCATGGGTGTACCCCAGGGGTCAGTACTGGGGCCAGATACTGTTGGATATTTTCACTAATGACCTGGATGATGGGACAGTGTTGTGGTGCAAACTTGCAGACAAAAGCAAAACTGGAAGTAAGACGTGCTTGATAGACCACATGACTACTGCGCCAACAGCTTCGTGGGCTGCATTAGGAGTGTTACCAGCAGGTTGAGGGAAGCGATTCTTCCCCTCTCTTCAGCACCAACAAGGCCACATCTGGAGTACTGGGTCCAGTTTTGGTCTCTCCAGTGCAATGGAGACATGGATGTGTCCTCCAGTATTCAGCGGAATCAAGATAATGGAATAATACTGCCAACTGCTGAAGTTGCTGATCTCAATCGCTTCACAGAAATGCAAGGAAAGAGTTATTCTGTGGAAGAGATGGAAGCTGAATATATCAGAAGGAATATTCAAGAAATGAACAAGTTTATGTTTTCACTGAGAAAAGCATATATAATGCTCTTATTATATTATTTCCCTGATTTTTTTATATACAAACTATGTGTATGTTTATAGAATATATAAACAGTGGATAAATACACATGCAAATGTATATATACACATTTGTATGTATATATATGCATGTATGTATATATACACTACTAAAGTATAAATAATGAATATATAGAAAGAAACCACAGTTTGACCCCAGGGCATAACAACTGTTACACTCACTGTTGGTCCTGTTGTATTATAAAATTTGTCCTATTATATTATGCTAATACGGAGGGGCAGGTGGTAGCCTCTGACATCAATAAAAACATGTAATTCCTGCCCTAGAATATCTTCCATTTAAATACATCCTTCAGCTGCAGATGAGCAAAGCTCTTTTTTGTGCACTTTGCTTTGCTATTTGGCTGTGCTGCAGGATGCATTTACAAAACACTTCATGGCACATGCTGCTGGGAAGGCTGCAGTGGCTGTCTGTAACACCGTGACCTCAGAAATGCAAGGGATGTGCTTGACCTACACCCACAATGTGTCACAGCGAAGTATGTGAGAGTTGAGAAGTTCTGGAGACAGCAAGGCTGCGGTCAGCCCAAACACAAACAAACAAGAAAACTGAAAACCCAGGATGACCAAAATGTGTTTTTTGTATGTGAGAATGCCCAGTATGAGAGATGTCCTTTTGGTTAAAATAAAGCAGGAAAGAGCTTGCTCACATATATTCTGTCTACTAATTGTAGTTGCAAATTCGTGAAGATAATTACTGACATAAGACTTTTAAGCCTCCATTCAGGCAAAATGCCTCCTGAAGACACCAGTTAGTGTTTTCTTGTGCATGTTCTTAAGGTCCTTGAACTCTGATCTGACCTGAAAAGGGCCTTAATGGGTAACAATGTATCCTTTATGATGTTTTTAGAGATGAGCAAGGAATCCTGGAAAAAAAACATGACTCTGAAAGTCATCATTCACTCCCATCCTTCTAAAGACCTTGTGCTTCTTGTTTTGATTTTTTCCCTATCATACATCTTCTGCCTGCAGAAATTTGTGGAACAAAAGATTATTGAAAAGCAGGACTTGGTCTGTGGGTGCTGACGTAGTAATCTATTTGTCAACCCAACATGCCATGACCTGGATGCGTGTGCTTTGGTCTGGGCTGGCCTTGGTGATTCTCTCTTCAGCCTCAGCTGGTCAGTGTTGGGTCTCCTATGAAACAAGTCAATAATGCTGTGATAAACTGAACCTTTTCTCTTCCATTATGGTTGATTCAGTATTTTATTTAAAAAACCTCCCTCAATTATATAGCCCCATTGGAGAGGTCTTTCTTGGCCTTCAGCCTAAAGCTGGATTCCGCCACCCGTAACTTGTATAAAAGTGTCTGGGGTGAAATCAGTGGTGGTAGCAATGCAATTTACACTTAGCTTGTGGTGTTTATAAAATAAATATAAGTGGCAGCTGGTGTAACTCATGAAAACTCAGTGTTTGGAAGGGGCCTAAGCCAAAGACCATCATTCCATATAAAAGTGCCTGTTAATTTTAGATTGATCATTTAGCTGTGCTATGTGAGTATTGCATGCAGCTCAGTTTAGTACTTTTATGAGGCAGCAAGGCTAAAGCACTGAGCTTTTCTGTCATTTACTATCCTGCTGTGTTCAATTTAATTGTAGACAGGCAATTAACAGCATAGGTGACCAAAAAAATGAATGTTTTATTGGACTTACTCTGAAATTCAGCAACAGTTGGAAAAGGGAGTTTGCTGTTATATATAACAGGTTTAAGCTTTCTAAAGTCTGAACTGACTGAACAAATCACATAGGTTCACATATATACCTTGCCTGTTAGACAGTCTGTGCCAAGATAAGAGTCTGGTTGGCTTCAGGCATCATGGGAGGGGTGGCAGGGGTGTGGGTCTGGGACAGGGGCTCTTGTCAGCTGTTTTCCTTTCTCATTACCCCCAGTGTGTATAGCAACACTGTAGGGAGCTTGAATTTTTGTGCATAGCCAAAAGATATTTGTGTATCTGTGTCTGTTAAATATGAGAAAGTTTGTGAACAGAATGAGGTGAAGGCCAGACTGAAAACTGCATCCATAGACACATCTAACACATCAGCGTCTAATAATTGTTGACTCTGTTTCTGTCTTTTTTTATTTTTTTTTTTTTTTAACCTTTCAAGTCCTTTTGCGCAGCAGGTTCACCATCTGGCTTGCCGGAAATCATTGTTGAACGACATTTCTATTCAACATATTTTTAACATCAAGACATTTTTAGAGACATCTGTCTCATGTGTGCTGGCTGTAGCCTCCAGGCTCTTCTGCAGGTCAGAAGGTCCCATGATCCATTTGGGGTAAGAAATATGAAACAAATGTTAAAACTATCAGGCTGAGGATATGTCTTTGCAACATCTGTCTTGGTGGCAGCACTGGCTTAAAAAATACCCTGCGCTGGGAGCTCTTTTCACCTGTGCTGTTCCCAACCCCCTTTGCATTAGCATAGCTATTTATGCCATTCAGAGAAGAAAAAGATTTTTTCACTGTGTATTTTAAATACTGGCTTAGTTCACTAGTATGATTCCCTGTGATGCTCAGCAAGCAGTTATCTGGACAACTGCATTCAGTTTTGTTTCTAAAAAGCCACCTGTCCCTCAGCTATGGCCTGCTGTCTGCTTTACACCTCATGTAACTGCTTTTACCTGTGCAAAGTCTGTATAAAAGTGAAGCCAGTCTCAAGTGGCTGCACACAACGGGGGCAATAATTTTACAGCTACCTGCAGAAGTGCTGTAATTGGCAATGCAAGGCATGCAGGGACAGACAGCCAGACCACTGTGGTCCGTGTTTCCAGCTTGCAAACACAGCAGCCTCCAGTGCCAGCTGGGTGCAACCGCAGGAACCAGGCACTGCTCAGCAGATGGCAGATTGCAAGTTGGGTAGGAGCTGCTTGTTGTTCATGCAGTATTGTAATATTATATTTCTATATGGGGAAAAGTAGGCTTTAGAATCTTTTAAAGGATAATGTTTTTATGCTGCCTTATTATATACACAGGAAGAGAATCTCCATCATCCTGTTGTGGTCTGGGCCTTGTGAGTGGGACAGAGGAGAGTTGCCCAGTCCAGCTCTGTAGGTCAGAAGAGATCTTAAAATTTACTGTGTACCAAACTTGGTAACTGCAAACCAGATTTTGGGCTTTTTTGCTTTGGAAAGTGATATAATTTCCTTTATTCATCATTTAGAGGAGAATCCTGCTGCCCTTTATTACCTATTTGGAACCATATCTTTAGTAGAGATGGTAAAATTGGTCTCTGCTAATAGGATATAGATTGTTTGTTGGTTGTTTTTCTGGTTTATTTCTGATCCTTTTTGGTTTTGGAAAGTATTCATCCTTGAGGTTTGTTCTCTCCCTCTTCACCACCCTGACAAAACCTATCCTCCTTCCCACCACCCATTCACATTTTCTGTTGCTCCATGGTTTTATATTTATTTATTTATTTGCAGAGATGCAGCACCCTAGGGGATGACTCAGATGTTCAGAAATAGGAGTGCATGATTAGTCAGAGTGGCCACAAACCTTCTAGACAATGCTTACCAAGGCTTAGCTCTCCCTTTTGGTTTCTTTTGTTTTCGTTGCTTTCAGACATTTGTCTCCGGGAGCTCAGAGACTGCAGCTGTGATTTCTTTTTTTCCTTTGTGCAGGGTTGGTAACAGTGATGTGTGAGCCAAAGAGTTGAATCATATTTCCATGAATAAAGTCATCACAGTATCAACGTGACGCCTTTTCAAAACATAGGAATTAAGACCTAGTTTAATTTAATTTAGTTGGAACCCTCCACCATTTTTATTAAACATAAACACATGTAAGTTGCTAAAAGCCTCTGAGAGATTTGTTAAGGCTCCAAATTTAAGTCTTGTGGAAAAGTCTTCCAAGATTGTACAATGAATAGATTTTTCATTTTACTAAGGGTTTGGATTTTTTTCCCCCCATTTAAATGTAGTTTGATGTGCTGCCTGCGAACACCCTGTAATAATTTAAATCATTACACATCTTTTGTTTAGAAGTAGGGCTGTTCTGGCTGCCGTGGTTGTTAACCTGGGAACAGATGATTGAAATGATGGGCTATAGTCTATCCTGTCACCACACTTGGGCAGACATTAACATGCAGTTCTTCAAAAGCATTTCATGGACTATCATCATAACATTCCTTACAAAAGAGACATTTACATCTCCCTGTCAAGAAACTGAAAGTCTTTAGTAGTTTCCTCCTTTCTGTCAACAGGACTTGGCATATTTAAAAGAGCAGTATAGCTTTGCTACTGCATGCCAGGCTCTGTCCTCCTCTGCCTTCAACCATATCTGATTTATGAATAATTGACCAAAGAGTGCCCTCAATTATACAACATCACTTTTAGTGCTCTCCTGGGTTGTGGCCTGAGCCAACTGTAATCGGACACCCTTGGCATGCACCTCCCATCTTCATCAGGTTTCAGAATTCAGCTGATAAGTAAGTGATGAGCAGAGCTGTGGGGCTCTGGGGGTGCCAGCCTGGCACGTGGCCTTAGTGCCTCAGGGATGTCCAGTGAGTCACCATTGAACCCATTGGATCTGGAAGGGAAACAGAGATGCTGCACCAGCAATCTTTCAACCTTCCTGCTGTTTGTCACTTTGAAATAGAGAAAAAGCCACTTACTCTAATTAAAGTAAACTTTAAAGTTGTTTAATACATTAATACAGAAAATTTTTTTCCCATTGCCTTCTGTGTTGTATAAGGAGGGAGAAAAATGCAGGATTTTTACACATGGGATTTATCCTTAAATTAATGATACTGTCCCAGGGAAAAACAGATGATGGGGATTGCACAATGTGCACAGAGGGGCCTTGCTTTATTTTTCGAGTTTTGAAAAATTAAATTGTCTATGACACTTTTTTAGTCTGACTCTTCTCTGCTCATGCATGTCTGTGAGATAATGCTGATAAACTCTCTCTTGTGAACAGTTCTACTGAAATTAATGAGATTAGTTTCCAGAAAAAGAAACTGCAACCAGTTTATGTCATCTGGATGGTAGTTATGATCATGTTGACATATAAAACCTATACAATGCAGGTTGTTTTTTTAAAGTAAGGATAAAGAATCCTGTGTGTTAATTTCCTAAAGAAATAGAAAGAATTCAAATGAACAGTCACTGGTGAACTATTTATAGCTTAAAAGTAAATCAAAAAGCACCAGCAGGAAGATATGGGATCTCCCTTGCCTTTAGCCTTTAAAGATCAGTAATTTAAATAAATCTGGGGAATGCTTGTTAAACAAAATGTTACTTATGGAAGAAATCAGCAATTGTGGTAAGAAAAGTAGAGAAAACATTTGGTTTTCTGTGCAGGATCCAGTTGGAGTATAATAAGAAAGAAGCACTAGCTTGCAGCCAGGAACCATCCTGGTAGGGACAGGTTTTATGGAAGTCCCCTTCACAGAGAGGGTTGTTAGTGAGCAGTAGAGACAAATTTCAGTCCATGTGAGACCTCACTTCTTTGCAAAGATCAGGATGACATACTTCCACTCCTCTGGTATCTTTTGGTGTTAGGTAGGCTCAAGAGTTGTACCTGCTTCAAGGACAGTTACAGGTAGAGTAGTAACTCAGCAAGTGTTAGGATATTGAAGGATCTTTAGGCATTCCTCCATCCGACAGCTGTCGTGGGTGTGTTGGAGGGGTCCAGCTTCATTGTTGATACCATTGGTGGGATACATAGGATGTACTGGAGCAAGAAGTTGGAGATGTCCAAGGAAAGCTCGCCCAGCTTTTACTGCAGCATGCAGTACCTTTCGAGTTCCTTGCTGCTGGAGGCAATGTCGCTGAGAAAGTACAAGGTGTAAGTAAAAAATCCATAATATTTAAAATACTGAAGTGTTTCGTATACTTGTTGACTTCAGCTTGTACTGAATGCTCAGCGTGTCTACAAATTACTCCTGAGGTGTCAGGTAGCACATCCAGAGGATACAAGTTTCATGAGCTTTTCAGCGCTATTGATGAATGCATTAGATGTATCTGCATCATTCCAGTAACCCCCCACAATGGCTGGAATTGCTTCTATTTTTCTAAGACAGAATTCAAGCATAATTTTATTTCCTCTTTCTAAATCTCTCCCTCGGTTTTGTACACTGTGGCCTCCATTAAAAATGTAATATTTGTGTGATGCAGGATATTGTTTTAACAGAATGAAATGAGTGTTTTGGAAAGTAAAGTATGTTGTGTGTGTGAAGAGATACAATATAAATGTATAAAGGAAGATTGTTCATCAGTGCCTTTTTTACAATAATGTGATTAATTTCCTTCTTCTTTTTCCTCATTTTTTCTTTACTGGAACTGGCTCATAGTGCCAATCTCTCACTTTGAACCCCTGGTACTTCTTACAGCAACAGTAGTTTGCTTCTCTTTGGAGCAATACATGAGCTCCTCCCTTTACAGAGAAGGAGACAAGGCATAATGTTCCCCATGGATTTCTCAGACATTTACAAACTGAGGCAGCATGTTGAGCCTGCAGGTTCCAGGACTGTACTCTTGTTCTCTAGTGAATCCTAAGCTTTCTTTCTTTTTTTCATTGCAGTATCTCACTCCTGTGACTGTACTGTTACAGGATGTGCAGTGGCCCATCTGCCTGGCCTCAGGCGGGTTGGTACTAGTTCAGCAGCTCATTGTCACACACAGTGGTCCCCAAACAATGGCCTAGGGTTGAGGATTTTGTCAAGGCCAGAGGTCAAGACAGACATGTCTGAACTCATATTGTTGAAATGCAAGGCACTTTAATAACCCCCCCAAATACACCAGCAGGTCTTTAAATTCAGCCACATAAACCCAGCTTTGACAGGAAATCATATTTCTGATGTTTCTTTGTTTTTTTTTAATCCCTGTTACCCAAATTTTGACTCTTCTCCCTGTTGCAGGTGCATTTTGTCATGGCTGCTGTGGGAGCAGGCATAGCTTTGGTTAAATACCCATTGGTGGCCTCTTGTTCACTTTAGAAGTGTCTTCATGCTGGGACATTAAGCTGGCTGGCAAGCCGCCTTCTGCTGCTTGATGGCCACCTTCACCACAGGTTTAATGTCCTCTTCTCTCTATGGATTTTTTTACATGTGCCATTCTGGATTTTTTGAAGCAGAGAAAAGAATTCCATTCTGGGTAGTACTATGTGGGTGTGGGAGCAAATAGATGCAGGAATTTAGGCTTGTCTCTTTCACTGTCGTTACTGGGGGAATAGCAGGGAAGGGGAACTGGGAAGGGGAAAGTCTGGGATATGTACAGTTATCAGATCAGTGATTATGGAAGCCTTCACACTTTACATCTGGCAATCACTTGAATACAACATGGAGTTCTCTTGTTCTAAATTAGAGTGAACAAGTAGATAAACCATCTACTGTTTGCTTATTAGGTAATCACATTAGTTATTAGAGATAACTTTGTGTTGGTGCTAGACAGAAGGAAGATACTTCAAAGTAAAGGAAAAGGCAGAAAAACTCTTAAATAGATTGTACTCTCTCCTGTGGCTGGCTTCAGCTCTCTGGTGTTGCTGCAGGCAGTGCTGAACTGTGCCACTGTGCCTTGGTGCTTACGGATTAGACGTTTGAAAAGATGCAATCACTCTTTGTTCCTGGTTGCAAAACGGAGGTGACCTTGAGCCTCAGCTACCTTTGCTTTATTTCTTATATCTAACTAAATGTAGTGTCTTTCATTATTATGTCTTTCACTCATTTTTATTGCAAGACAGCAATATGCAATAGAAATGTGCAAGTATCATGATCTTCACTTGTTGCCTACATACCTTTCTTTGTATTTGACTTGGAGATAAATTTGAGCAGCTAGAAATAAAACCCTGGTATTCTGAATCCCAATCAATTTTTTTTGCAACTAACTAAATTTTTCTTAAGGTAATTGCCTCATCACTTTCATTGATCTCTGAATTTCTTCTGACTTGTATCTCTCTAGCAATGCAGAAACTAAAGATTTGACAGGTAGCTATGCCTTGGTTGGGAAAATGGACAACATTTTTTTGTGTACATGCTCCCTGGTATATTTGCTTTACCACGAGTTAAGCAGGGGCAAGTGGAGAAGACATGAGTTTTCAATCCAAATCCTTTTTGTGGGCTAACTCATAGTGCAGTCCCACAAACAGCTGCAGTTATACACCAAGAAGATGAAAGCTTGTGGCAGAAAGGTGAAACTCCATGGGCAGGAAAGAAGTCAGGCCTTCTGAAGCCAGATTAATTGCTGAAGCCAAAGTATTGTGTAACGAACAGCTGCATGCACAGGGGAAAGTGGATTCACTTCACTTGCTATTTTACAATAAATATTGCTCTTTAACATTCACTTCAGGATGTTTTCTGAAAAGAGCAGTGCATTCTGTCTCCCGTCTACTCTAAGTGTTATTAGAGGGAAAAGTTAGGTAAAATTATTAACAACATACCTTCTGGCAGGGTTCAATAGTTTTTGGCTTTCATGGTGGTACAGTTAACCAGAAACCTTCGAACATGGGGCTCAAGGGAAATTTTGTTTGTTATGTATTTTGTGGCATTAACCAAAAACAGTTTAGAGTGGATAAACTCTGAGTTGAAAGCTTGTGAATTATGTTTCTCAAGAAAACTATCGGTTTTTTTTTTTTTAGTTTCATTCTACCTAGCATTATGTTACAAAGGAATTTATTGTACTCCAGCACATGAGATTTTCAGGAAACTTAACTTTATTTTTACTTAGACCATTGGATTAATTCTAAAGGTGAAACTTGCTCTGTAGGTACTTGATGACTGGCCAAAGCTTGTGGTTGATATTACAACAAAAACAAACAGTACACTGAGCCACCTTTCATTCCTAGCGTGTGGAACACTCTCTTGACTTTACCCTTATTACCACACACATGCAGTATAATGTGCATATATTACTTTAAAGTCAATATCTCAGTATATATTTTCCTTAGGAAAAAGGGAGGCAGGGAGAAAAAACAATAAAATCATATATGTCTATTTCTAGTTTTCGTACAGGATTAGTAGAATATAATGAAAGATATTTGGATCCTGCAGTAAATAAAACAGATTTTCTTCTATGTCAAATGAAGGTACTTCTCTCTGAATTTCAACACCTTAAACATCAGATCTCTTTAAATCCTTTGGAAAAAGATGGATGTGTTACAGCTATTGGTAAAAATAGCATTATTAAAGTTTTGGTTACTACGCGGAGTACCTACATATGCAATCATTGCAGTTCTGGTTCTAAGGCATAATATACCTTAAGTCTCTCCCTACTCCCTACGAGTGTACCCTGCAGGTGTTGAGTTATGGTGCCTAGAATCTGCTGGAATTCTCCCTCTTTCAGACCCAGTTTCTCAGTCTGTAGCACCTTGTGGACCAACTCTTAAATCCTAGCTGGATTTTGACCCTGGCATGCCTCCTCTCAGGAAATGCCACCTGTGTTTAGTACAGCCACCCAGTGAATTTGTTAAACTCTAGGCTAGGTGTAGCAAGAACAAGAATAAGATTAAGATTAAGGGTCAAGAAGAAGAGAAGGAAGAAGAAAAAAAAATTTGAACAGTAAGAGGGCCTCAAGATCAAACATTTTAAGAGAGACTGACAGCTGACAATTTCTCATATCTGCTCCCTCCAAGACTATACCAGTTTAGGTTTTTTTTTTTGCAGGCAACTCTTGAAATGTGCCCTTCCCGCTTATTGCCAGGTCACTTTTTATGCATTTTATGATCTCTTACTTTGTCCAGATCCTAAACATAACAAAAAGCTGTGTAACCCTAAGCCTGGGCTAGAGAAATAATATTCTCACAGCTTTTAATAAATTACCTGTTGACCCCTTTTTGTTGGCTGGAAGATAAAATTAAAACATGATATTGCTCTCATCCTTGCTGCTTGTTGAGGAGTCGAGCAGAAAATTCAATTACTATTACAGCTGCCAGATTATGTTCTGTGCATGTAACTTGTAGTTCTGCAACTTGTAGCTCACCATCAATTTCCACAGTTTTACTTAAATAAATTTACTTATAAATTCTCTCAATGCACATGGATGCAAGTTGACACTTAATAAATGAACATTCAGCAAAGCTCTGGTTCAGGAAAGTCTTTTGAAGTGTTCATTAAGACCATCATGTTGTGTTATTTGGATGTAACCTGAAGTGGTGAGTGCTAGTGGTAAGTGCAATACATCACAGAGGTTTCTGCTATGTGTGCCAACACCAGTATATACCTGCTTGATTCCACTTCTGCAAGGTGTGCAAGAGGAGATCAGCTTTAAATTAATTAGCTGAGTTCCTTAAACCACAAGGGAAGATTTATTTCATGTATAGAAATTACTTTGAGGTATCAGGTTTTGTGAGAGAGGGTATAATAGTTCTTGTCACTGTCAGTATGCTCAGAACATTTTTTCTCCTTTCTTTGACTCAGGTTAAGAACTTGCTGGACATGAACATCTTGGCTTTCATTCTGACCATCCTCCTTGGTGTGTTTGGAGGTCTTCTAGGAGCTCTCTTTGTTTCCCTAAATATAAAGATTAATAAATTACGTATGCAGTTCTTTAATTCAATTCCAAAATTATCCCTTAGAAAAACAAGCAAGCTCTTGGAGACTGTGCTTATCCTAGTTAGTAAATAATATGCTTCTTTTGATTATAACTTATCCTGGTTAGTAAATAATATGGTTCTCTTGATTATAACATTTACAGTGGCTAATGAGGTCAGGTCATAAATTGCTGAATGGAAAAGTGAATCTGACCTGCTGGTACTTGATAATGAGTAACAGAGTACAGCAAACATATGGATTTCCAAAATACATATATGTATTTAGTATTATTAGATATATAAGAATGGAGAAGACTTTTTTGTGTGTTTGTTTTAGTTTGGTTTTTATGTTTGAAGTATTTTGTAGATTTGCTCTCTCACTGCTATTCTATTCTGATGATACAACATCAGCTTAGTGACACGTAGCAGTTACGTTGGTGTGCCTTCGCATTTATTTGAAATCTATGGAAGGCTTGAATGTCCTGATAAGACATGATGGGGCAACTTTACATCTAGGCTTTGAAATTTCCATTTAGTTTTGTATAGCTCTGGGGAGGGTCATGCCATTGGAAAAACAAAGGGTATAGACAAAAGCTTCCCATATTTTGAACACTTTCATACTTTTCAATTTTACGCTTTGGTTATAACTTAAGTATATTGTTATGAAGAACATTATGAACTTAATATTCCTTTAAAGCTAGGCTGAAAGAGTTGGGATCTGGAGAAGAGAAGGCTCCAGAGAGACCTTATGGGACATTCCAATATCTAAAGGGGACCTGCAGGAAGGATGGAAAGGGACGTTTTACAAGATCATGTAGTGACAGGACAAGGGGGAATGGCTTCAAGCTGAAAAAGAGTAGGTTTAATTAGATGTTAGGAAGAAATTCATTACTGTGAAGGTAGTGAGGCAGTGGACAGGGTTCCTCAGAGAGGTTGTGAACTCTTCATCCCTGGAAGTATTCAAGGCCAAGTTGGAGGGGGCTTTGAGCAACCTGGTCTTGTGGAAGGTGTACCTACCTATAGTAGGGGTATTGGAACTAGATGATCTTGAAGGTCCCTTTCAATGCAAACCGTTCTATTATTAAATGCCAAGGCAAGAAATCTTCAGAACTTTTCTACTGCACTTTCAGTAAATTGTGCTAATTAGAGATTCTCTGCAAGTTTCTCTGGTGAATGCTTGTTGTGAGTTTCCTTTATTTCCACTATTTTTGAGGAAGTGTTTCTGAGGAGTTTTCCAATCTTTTTAAGTGTTGAGATGACTGATCTTTAGGGAAATTGGTGCACACTGAAGCCTCTTTCTTCTGCCCTCTTTTAGGCAGACTCATCAGTATGTTTTATTGTATGCCACTTATGTTTTTTACGTCTATTGTTGTATACTTTCTTTTCGCCCCCTCGTGGAGAGAGGGTTGCTCAGTAATAGACCAATGAGTTGGCCATATAGATGTGCTCTCCTCTTATCAGCCCAAACAGCAAAAAGATCTAAGTTTCAGGGAAAGGCAACCACCCCGACTTGCATCAACAGCCTAGATGATGCTGGGAGGAAAAAATTTACTATTTTAAATATGAGAGGGGAAACTTTTGGAGCTAAAAGTGTAAATAACTATATGTTGAGGCACATGTCTAAGTCTCTGCAGGCTCTCCACAGACTGGTACAGAGATGCATATGTTTCCATTGGTTTACCTCTCGTTAGAGTTAGAAAGTGCATTTCATTTAGTCCCTGAAAATTCTGTGTGTGCTCTGGCAGTCCACTTCCTCTGCCTAGTCCTGCTCCTTGCTCAGAGCAGCAACCTGCTTGTTGGGTTCTCTGTTGGCACATCAGAGGTGAAATATGACGTTGGGCAGGAGGAAGAGAAGGAGGAGGGATCCTGGTGAAAGAATTGTGCTGGAGCATGCCCGTGCTGTCGATGACAGCTGAATTTCAGCTCCTCTTAGTGGCAATATGCTGGCATTTCGCTTGGCAGCTGTGTCGGCTCAAGCATCTTGCCGCTAAGAAGACACCTCGAGGAAGCTCACTTCAAGCTTTTTGCTTCCACGTTTGAAGGAGTGAGTAAGGTCTGTAGGAAAAATGGGATTTATTAGCTCTAGGGAGAGTGTTTCCCCTGACCAGCCTTACATTGTGCTATACTTTGCTCTCAGGTCTTGCAAAGGGTTTGTGCTTTGTGCTGTTGAGCACTGCAATGAGATTTTCTAACCCAAATCCAGTTTTCAAACCTGCAGGACGAGGAGCAGAGTCCCATATGTCACTCGCATTAGTCCTGTGGAAATGGCACCAGTTCCAAAGGACCTCTGTTTGCAAGAGGTCAGATTTGTAATAATTACTATTTTAATGATTTGGAGCTGGAGTGCTATGTCTGACATCCATTTCCCCTACTATTGGGAAAGCTTTGGCTTTCTCATGGTACATTACAAAAACGTTGCATAAACTTATTAAGTAACACTCCTTGTTACTTTTTGGAATGAAAACCAAAACATGCATCAACAGAAGCCAGTAAGAGCCAGTATGTGCCCAAACACTATAGGATTAAATGTAAGATCATCTTGCAAAGATTTAGTGTCTGACATAAAGAAAACACCTCCCAAGGGTTATGTTATGCTATTTAAGAGTGGTGCCTTACCGACTCCAAAAGTTCATGGGGTGGTTAGCACCTTGCCAGATTGTACCTGGAACTGGGAGAACAGCATGCATTTTGTGGGGCTGTAGTGCTTACAAAATCTTTTCTGTTTATATATTTTTCCTTAATCCTGTTTTTTTTTTTAATACTGCTTTTTTACCTTAACTTTGTAGCATGAACTCTTATTCAGACTGTTTTTCCTTTTTTGTTAGTGCTAGAAGATCCTGCTCAGGTCACAGTCCTTATTTTATTATAACTTGGCAGAAAAAGGCAGGAAAGAAACTGTTTGATCTGAGAAGCATTTTTTTTTTTTTTAATAAACTCACATAATCAGGCAACTGAAAGAAACTATGTCACAGTGACTTTAACCAAAAATAATCTTGTATAAACCAGTTTGCATTTAAACTTGGAAAGAACCCATCATGGTATCTTCCACACCCACAACATAACCCGGAGTACCATTCCTTTGACTGGAATTGAATATCTAATCTTCAGCCCATAGATTAGATGAAGCTGTCTTCCTAAGTGCCCTTCTGCTCCTTGGCCTGCATTTGCTTCTCCTCAATTCATCACCTTTCTCTCTGTGAGGAAATCACGATGTAGATAATGTTTTGCCAAGAATCTGGCAGAGCTATCTTTTCTATTTTTTTAATCACATTGACTAATGCTTCTGTTCCAAAAGCTCAGTGTTTCCATGGGCAGGGTGGACAATTTAAGGATATATGCATACATATTTAATATATAAACTGTCAAAACTTTAAAAGAATATTTGAGAGGATTATTTTCTACCTGGCTGCAAAGATATGCTACTGCTTTAAATATGACTGGCTCCACGATAGCTGTTGTCCTAGCTCCCCTTGGACTTTGAAACTTTAGCAAAAAATTGATCTGGGTTTGAACTGTCCATGTATCTGATGTAGATGTGTTCTGCCCACAAGTTTATAATCTTTGAGATACAGGGAAACAAAGACTTGAGATACGATTGTCTGACAATTTGTCACAACCACACACAGCTGAATCTCAGCTTGAAGGTTTCTATAAATATGCTATCTGAGGTATTTTATAGCAATCCACAGAGTGCACGAAACCCTGTGCTTGGAAAATGTATTACTACTATGATTGTGTGTTCCAGTAATTTTTCTCCAAATGTCTTCTGAATCTTTTCTAAATATTTTTTTTTCCTTTGGGCATATCTTCATTTATACAGAAATGTAAATTAATCTCAATTAAGATAAAAACCCGAATATTAGTTTTGAATAACATATAACAGTGTTATATTGAATTACATTATGTTGAAAAATACATATCACTGAAATGCAGTCATCTCATGAAAAAAATCCGTTTGCTTTTGGTGAGTGTAAAGCAGCCAGTGAAAACACCACCTGCTGTGCTCTATTTCAAATTTTTTTGGTTTTGTTCACGCTTACTTCAAAATGGGTATATGGAAAACTAGAAGGACCTGATAAAGTATCTTCATCCATTTGAATTGCAATGTCTGTGTCTCTACTGTGTAGCATCTAATCAGCATTCCACATGCTGCAAGTCTTTCTGGAGGTAGCAGTGGTCTCTGGTGGCCACAGATTCAGAGGCCAATTATCTGGTTGCAACAATCGAGTCCCTGAAGTTAGATTAGATGAACATTACTCATTGCTTATCAGCAAATGCTGATCTTTTGGGGTACATGGGCAAGACAAAAGGACTGTTTCCTTGTGACAACTGCTGGTATTAGTGGCTTTAGACACTTTTCTTTCTGTATTTTTTTGTCCGTTTCTATGTCTCACAGAAGTCTGTTTGCTGATTTTAATGCCCACAGGAATGTACAGCAACTGTTACAGTATATTTACCATATTTCTTCCCTTGCGTTTCTGTCATGACTGTGAGAAACTGCCATATGAGAAATGACTCAGAAAGTAAGTGGGGAGGATCACCATACCTATGTGAATACAGTTATTAACTGTTTCTTCCAGTTAGCTTCCAGTTGCAAGGATTTGTGATGGAAAATGTTCAAAGGTGTGTCCGAGCTGAGTGTTTAAAATGAATTCATGTAGAGACAAAAGTCACAATCTTTTAATTACTGAAATTTAATCACACTTCAACTTTTCCAGTGAGAGGCATTTGCTGTTATGTCAAATTATAGTAAAAAAAAGAATAAAGAAAGAAACAAAAGGGAGCTAAAAAATTACAAGCACCTGAAATGTGGCTGTATGTATTACACAAGCACTTTTTCAATTGAGAATCCTGATTTTGCTTTTAAAGCTGTATGGGTCTTTTAGATAGGTATATTAGCCTATAGGAGATAGGCTCTGATTGAACTGGAAATCTGGAACTGGAAACTGATGAAAACCCTTTGTTATTCTCGGCTTCAGCCAGCTGCTATTGGTCGAGGGACATGATCTGATCAGCCCTCTATATAGGAACATTAATAGGTAACCCATCAGAGGCTCATGCTGCTACAGCAGAAACTGTAATCCAGGGACTTAAAATGGCAAATATTGTATTAATAAATAGGTAGGAAATATGTGACTGAATGGCTAGGGATTTTGTGGGTTATGCAGTTGAAGAGATCCTTGATTCTGATATAGGTTCTGCAGTACAATGTCTTTCTTGAGAAATACGTAATAGGAATCCAGAAGTAGAAAAAGAATTGTTCAGATTGACATTAAATGACAAACAGCTTGATTTCACAGTCATTGCACATGGTGACTACCAACTTGTAGTTTTACAAATTCCTGAATTTGTAAAATTTATGAAATCTTCCTTCCAATGGGCAGCTTCATTTATACTTTGCATAAAACAAACTGTTTATACTGAATAACTTGTCATTGGTGACTGGACTCTGAGCAGCTTATTTAAGCATTCAGAAAGCAGACACGCTTTCCCATGCTTGTCATGAATTCTAGCCTGTTATTTGACTTGTTTTCTATAATATGTATTTACATATTCTTTATAAAAGCAAACTTTGTCACTTGGTACACTTGGTACCAGGACTTGGTGTCTATGGCTATTTGGATTGGTGTGGGAAGAGTCTTTTTCCTCACCCTGACATCCTTTTTTATTTTAAGGACTAAATGCTTGCAAAATGTTATTTTTCAAAACAAAACTATTTTTGCTCTAAAGGAAAAACATCTGAAACCACGATAATTTCATGGCTTTTTTTTGTTTGTCTCTGAATCAAAAATAGTTAGGCTGATCCAACCTAGAGGCTGAATGGTCTTAGTGCCAATTTTTTAATTGGTGTGGGTAGAAGTTATAAAGAGTGTATCCTGTTGAAAATGGATATATCTGAAAAGAATTAAGAACCAAATTGTTCTGGACTTTGTAAGGCCATGAACATGCTGAAAGTAGTGATGATGTCTCTAATAAGCTTGTAGTAAGACTAAATGTGGAAAAGAAGCTTGTTCACTATTCTCCTTAGAGGCTGAAAAAGGGAATTATCATTACAATTGCAAGACTTTAATTAGCATCATTTAGATTTGGCTCATCTCAGCATAATGTAAGATAGTGCTCTAGAAGCAGATAAATATCATTACCTTTTTAAGATGCAACAGATTAGTAATAAGCACCCTTGCCTCTTTAAGAAATCCAATATGAATTATGTGGCATTACTGTTATTAATATCTTTAGTTATTATTAGTCTTGAAGACTTAACTAAAGACTTTTATTAATATTAATTTTTACATCTGTATATCTTGCATGCCACAAACACATACATACATAGTTACCATCCAGGGTTCTTTATCATGGCTTTCTTTCACAGTTCTTTCTTGGTTCTCAATTCTCTCTCCTGCTTCAACTTCTTTCATTGCTCTTTCATGGTTGTGTTTATTAATTGTCTCATAGTTATCTGTCTGTCTTTTTAGCTCTCTCACTAGATCTTTCTAAGAACACTTCCACACATGGAAAACTGTATCTAAGCAACAAAATAGCTAACCTTTGGTTGGCTTAGTTCTATCACACGTGGATCACCTTGTTACCATTGTAAAGGCCATGGCTCCAGGTTTGATTAGAGCTTAGAGCCATCAGGACAGGTCTATTCATTTGTTAATAGAACTTAACGACCTTGGCCAACAGAATTATATAACAAAAAAAATTTTAAGATGCTGATTTTTGTCTTTTGTACTGATTCAACTCAGTCAAGCATCGAGCCTGCTTCTAAACTGTGATAGTAAAAGACCTGGAGCTCCAGGTGAGGTTGTATGTGGCTATGCAGCATTAATATTCCAGCAGCCATTAATATTCCTTGGAGAGGGAGGAATAGGAGGCCATGGGAAGGCAAGAGGAGATAAAGAAGCAGTGGACTTCTTCCATCAACAAGTTGCAGTACTACACATGCATTCCTGCAGTGGGGCAGTGCAGTCCTGTTGTCACCAGGGAGAAATCTGTCTCTGCTAAATATACTGATTTCAAATGGAAAGAGTTACTGGTACAAAACCCAGTGTGTAAACAAGTCCTACACCTCTGTTCTCTGTGCTTTGTTCTTTTTGCTCAATCATTTGTATTTTAACTGTAAAACAACCTTTTTTTTTTTTCTGTTGTTTTTTCTGTTGTTCTTTGTTTTCTGTTGTTTCTCTTTCTGTTATTTTGGCATTGCTGCAAATTTCAAATTCCTTCTCAGATGCACTGTTTGGTTGTGTGCGCATCCATTTCCTGGCAAAGACATATGTATAGAACTTGAGGCTTTGATACAAGTGAGTTACACAGTCATATGACTTCTAAAGCAGGACAGAGTAATCAGAATTTTTTTTTTATTATTATGAATTTGGAATATATTCTTGTTTGAGTGGTTGGAATAATGTAAAAAGCTAATATAAGATTGGGAAGTATCCTGTGTCTCCTTGGTTGCCAATCTGGGGTCTGGAAGGAATTTTATTGTACTACATGTTGGCTGCATTTTAAGTTTTCCTTATAGTTCTGACTGGGGATCAGGTGGGTCAAACACCACAGATCTCATGTTCTTTGTTCCAGGAACAGAGTTCGTGTTGTTACTGTTGAGGTCATGGTGATGATCAAAACATGCTGGATGCTTTCCAAACGGGAAGAAGGAAGTAATACCTGCTTGGAGAGTTCAATTGTTCCAGATGACAGAGATTGAGAAAGTGTCCAGGAATATTAGTGCTGTACAGGAAGACTGGTTATGGTCAGCATGATAACTGGCAGTCTAAGTTGCAAAATGTCGAAAAAACTGGTGCCAGTATTTACCAAAGGAGATCTTTAAGAACATGTTGGACAAACATCTTTTAGGTGTGGTTTGAGTATAGTCTGTGCTGCTGTGGTAGAGGAAACCTGTAAGTCCTTCTAGCTCTCCATGATGCTCTCCAGTCCAAAGCTTTCTAACTGCAAATGCATCTGTCAGCTCAGGATGATGTACTTGTCCAATGAATTGTTTGTCAGGAATGATGCATTTTTGGTGAGCTAATACTGTTTTATAGAGTTACAGTGTTGTGTGGACAAAGAGATCAAGGCCAAGGTGTACACTTTAATAATATCTTTTTCCTGTTTTCTGGGTTTAAGCAGTGTAAAGTGATTCTTGGTTTGAGGAATTTTGGGTTTCAGCATGAGAAAGTTTATGTAGAGGAATATAAGCATTAATAAACCAGATAGATTAGTAGAATAATTAATAAACTTATATAGTAAACTAGATTTATTATTTAACAAAACAAGTTAATTTAGAAATATAAGGGAAAGTTGGCTATTTGTGTAAAATGTATATCTAATAGACACATTCTGTACAGGCAGTAAGGTAAGTTATATTCATCCATTTAATAATTTGTTTGTTTGGTTTTAGTATTTAAGCATAAATCAACTCAGGAGGGAAATTTCAGAATATAGCTGTTCATCAAGGACATGGATCGGTCCAGACAGAGTCAGATATTCTAATCAAACCTTCAGTCAAGGTAAGGGGAGCTAAGTGATTGATACCTGGGAAGACATTTAAATAACCTGAGGGGATATGAAAGTATATTTGCTCATAACACAGGTTTTCTTTAAAGTAATATAGTGCTCCCTTCTGATGTATCAGAACTAGGTTCCGCATTTGAGCCAAATACGCTGGGAAGATCCTGAGTTACTACCTCTGAAAGGAATGGGGAAAGAGTCCCACTGAAGTAGTGCAAAGTTAAGACAAAGTAGACAAAGTTAAGGCAAAGTTAAGACAAAATTGCCTTTCTTTGTCTTAAATGGCTGCAGTTTCTTCTTATTTAGGTCAGGATTAACATCACACAGACCAGACTGGAGAGAACATATATTCCTTGTTTTCCAGGAAGTGCCCCAGGTGCTGAAGCTGTCATGTAAACTCTGCTTTTTTAACAAGGTTAGGCAAATGAGAACTACTACAAACTGCATTTTTGTAAAGGAACCTTTTAATGTTTTGTATTTCTGCATATCTCTGCCTCTGTGTTGCAGCTGCTTTGTTTCTAGTTAAAAATGGGAAGCAAGGGATCACATATCTTTTTAAACATGGGATTCATGAAGAATTTGGATACGCATCCCTCTGCACTGCTTTGGCAGTTTATTTCAACCTTAGCTGTTGGACGACAGGTTCTGCAGTTGCCATGGCCTGGTTATTCCTATGCTGTAAACTCCACCCATCCTGGTTTGCACTTCCTGTGCAAAAGGCCTCTGTTGAGTAGCAACAATCTCAATTGTAGGTTGAAAGCTTGGCAATCGTAAAGCTATGTGTGCTTGGAGGTGGTTGTATAGGTAGAACTAGATGGTTTGCTTGGAAAGAGATGCTAAAACTGTGGAAAGGAATGAAGAGATATAATCTGAGGATAGCTGTGGAAGGACCATAGCCAAAACTGTGGATTTTCCAAATATAGATAATTTGAATCCTTTGGGGACCCAGAAGGAGTCTTGGCTTCTGGCTCCATTTCTATAACTGTAGAAATACGGGTTCAGATCCAGACTTTTCATCTGTTTCTTATGCACATAATAGCCTGAACCTTAATCTTGGACATCAACACCCTAGACTTTGGAGAAAAGTGCAATTAGGTCTTTTGTTGTACTTTTTAGGAAGCTGTTGTAGGCTAGAGCAAAGTTCTTAGAGCAATGCGGAGAGGCTTAATATTCAGCAAACTCCATGGCTGGAGACTGCATAATGTAATTCAAATACTGAAAAAAATTCTAAAAAGAATTAGTTGTGTGCAAAACTTTCTGCCCTTACCCTGTGTACTCTCCTCCTGCTCTCCCTAAAATGTTGTCTAAATCAATTTTTAATGTGCAGTGTCTGCAGAAACATGGCATACTTGGCTGAATAGATATAGTTAGGTCTATCAGCTAGTAGCCATGTTTCTTAAGCGATAATCTAATTTTTATAACCACTGTAGACCTATATATAGTTTTTTAAAATCATTCCAGAACTGTATCCATCAGTTAAATAGATCAATTTTATGAATAAATGGGAAAAAGTTTTGTAATGGTGCAAGATGATGCTCCTCAAATCATAGAGCATCCTGACTTGGAAGGGATCCACTAAGATCATCAAAGTCCACCTCCTGGCCCTGCATAGGACAGCACCAAGAATCATATCATGTGCCTGAGGGCATTGTCCCAATGCTTCTTGAACTCTGTCAGGCTTGGTGCTGTGAACACCTCCCTGGAGAGCCTGTTCCAGCATCCAACCACCCTCTGAATGAAAAAAGGCTTTTCCTAATATTCAGCTTAAACCTTCCCTGACACAGCTTCATGCCATTCCCCTGGGTCCTGGTCACCACAGAGAAGAGATCAGTGCCTGCCTCTCCTCTTTCCCTCAGAAAGAAGTTGTAGACTGCTGTGAGGTTTCTTCTCAGTCTCCTCCAGCCTGACCAGACCAAGTGACCTCAGATGCTCCTCATATGGCTTCCCCTCAAGGCCCTTCTCCATCTTCATTGCCCTCCTTTGGACACTCTCTAACAGCTTAGTATCTTTCCTATATTGTGGTGCCCAAAACTGCCACAATATTCAAAGTGAGGCCGCCCCAGTGCAGAGCAGAGTGGGACAATCATCTCCCTCGACAAGCTGGAGGTGCTTTGCCTGATGCCCTCAGGACACAGTTGGCCCTCCTGGCTGCCAGGGCACTGCTGACTCATATTCAACATGCCATCAACCAGGACCTCCAGGCCCCTTTCCATGGCACTGCTTTTCAGCAGCTCATTCCCCAGGTACATACATCAAAACATGACACTGGAGAATGCGGGCATCGGTCCCGCCAGCTCTCGCATGCTAAGCTTTACAGTTTGAGCTAATTCCTCACCTTGTACAATGAGAAAAAAAAATCAGATAATGTATATCATACGTATGGCTATTGCATAAACAATAAAATAATTCACCATTTCTGGAAAGTGAATGTTGTCTGTTCATTGTCCGACACTTGAATCTGCATATTTAATTCATTGCATATATAATGAAATGTTATGTAGCACATTGGCAATTAGCTACACAACTGTGCTACATTTTGGTTTAGCTTGAGTATAGGTTGGTTTGGCGACTCCTGGGCTCTGTTTTCATTCCTTGTTGGTTTTGGACAGGTCATTAATACTTATTATTCCTTTTTTTCATTTGTTATATGGCTGTAATATTCTATTTGCCAGGTTTATGGGGTGCAGATAGACTTAATTTTAAGAAATTATATAAGACTGGAGCCCTAGAAGTGTGGCCTTTTAATCTGAAATATCTCAGTGTGTATATCTGTGACCTGTACTCATTTGGCTTTGAAGGACATTAAGACATTAAGACAGACGTATGGGTAGTCCTTTTCCTTCAAAGTATGACAAATCTGGCAGGTTCATGCTAGTGATTGTCAGTAAGTAAATGCTCATACTAAGGAAGGTTGCTAGACCTTTTTGTGAGAAATAAGTCACTACAGAAGTTGGCAAAATTAGTCTGGCATCAGCTGAATATTAGAAGCATTTCAAGAAAACACCATTATTGTCAAGAGGATTGGTATTTTTCTTCTTGTATACAGATACACAGGAGCTTTGTATGGTAGGATAATGGGATTGATCCTTGTTTCCATTTCTGGTGTTCAAACTAATAAATATGGAGCATGGATTGGTACAGTTCTCTTTGCTGCTGTTGGAGCTGCCTCCTTTTTCAGACAGTGTGTCAAGACTAACCATCTTTCTCACTGCGATGATGGTAAGTATATTGAGTTTCAGGTAATTTTGTGGGCCAAGTTTGAATTGAGCTTTTGCTGCTGCAGCTAAATAAAGCGCCGATGTCCCGTCCACATCAAACCAGAGAGAAATAAATCATTGGCCTGACTATTTCTAGCTTGCCTGAAGAGCTTGCTTGTTTTGTTTTGTTTTGTTTTTTGTGGGAAGTTTTACCTATGAAGTATAAGTTTGGAAATAACACTTTGACTGAAAAATCTGTCTCTTTTCCTATTTTTAATTTTTTGGAGGTTACAGGAACAGTAGTGCCATCAGTGGTTTACAAACAAGAAAAGGGATGTTTCTTCTGGACTACAAAGCTATAGTAGATCACATTGCTTCCCTTGTGAATTGACTTCTGTGGGGAAAGAGGGCATTGCACAATGTACTTTTTAGTATTGGGGTTGAATATGGCCTCCTGGATGGAGTAAGTGAAGGATTTACAGTAGTAGAGGTGAGTGATCTAATGGGAAGACTCACAAGTCTCTCTGGTAGAGTTATGCCTCATAGATTTCAAAATTTTGAGATTCATTTGGAACACATTTCATATTTCTGTTTCCTAGCCACCTCTTGTTGTAACAGAACATCTTGAGTCTGCAGTACAATACTTTCCAGGCAAACTTCTGAAAGCTAAAGTATTTGCA
This sequence comes from Calyptomena viridis, assembly GCA_013390005.1. NCBI lineage: Eukaryota > Metazoa > Chordata > Aves > Passeriformes > Eurylaimidae > Calyptomena > Calyptomena viridis. The sequence goes on along the minus strand of WEIV01017821.1, from coordinate 324,469 downwards.
AATAATACTCTTAGAGAGGACATTCTTTGCTCTCCCTGATTGCAACACCTGGGGACGGTGAGTTGTAAGGGGCAGCTGAAATTCAGCTTAGTCAACAGAGCAGTGAATCTGAGGTCACAAGGGGGAAGTTTTCACCCTTCCACGGCAGGACATTCAAGGCTTGTGTGTGTGGAAATTTCACCCATGACTAAACCCAGACTTGGCTGCCCACCTGGCTTTGCCCAAAAGGATCTCATTAAAATCTTTGCAGATGTCAGAATTCACACAAAGTGACTAAGGCTGGATTTTCCCTCATAGTACACTGTTGCACAGTATTTGATAAAGTAACTGTTAACTGGCACTCAAACCAGGTTGGGTCCATGTGAGAATTTGCGTGAATTTTGTAGGAAAATTTTTTTTATGTTCTAGCTTGAAAGGCATTGTATTTGCATAAAAGCTTCTCTTTTATGAAATAATAATTAGATTGATTATGGAAACAGTCCTCCTTCAGTGTCTTCTTGGTGCTTTAGCACTTACTTATTCATTAAGTAAAAACAGACTCTGGTATTTCTGCTGTTATGCATCTTTTGGAAGTTACTGTGTGAATTATTGGCCAGCTACTAAGTCTGCAAGACTTGAAGGGAGGAAAGTTTATGCCTGAACGCTAGATGTAAGTTTTTTGAGAGCCCCATTTACCACTAAATGTAATGTCTTCTCCAAAGTAGGCCTGAATTTTCATGCAATGGCTCAATATATTTTAATTTAAGTATCATTTGTAAACTGTTATTTTTACGGTCTTTCTGCAGAGGTAAGTCTTTAGGGGAAAAGAAGTTGATTGACATCTTCCTTAGCTCATGAAGCTGAGCTTTATCACAGAGAAGTGAGTGGTGATTGTGTGCCAAAACACTTGCTGGCCTTGGATGACAGAACTGCTTTTCATTCAGCTCCAGTACAGAGAAAATTCCTACAATTTATTTGCTTCAGTTTCTCCCTACTGTCCTCATTACCTACACTTGTGTTCTATTTTCCAATGCCTCTGTGATCATGCACATATAGAGTAGGCAAAACAATAGCTGGAAACTGTTAAGAGAACTGTAGGAAACCGAGTTGAAAAGGCACTGAAAAAATGAGGATTGCATTGCAGTGTGTTCTGAATTCCCCTAGGTGTCATGTTCTAACCCTTCTGTGCCTCTCTGCAGAGGCAGATTCTGTTTCAATTCATGTTCATCCAAGATAAATAGCTTCATTGCTTGAGGAAATATTAATTTTTGAGGAGAAAAAAGATCTTGGACATGACAATGCAAACACATAATTAAAAGGTTGTGCCCTCAAACCATAAAATGCACATATTTTTCCTATATTGTCTGATGGGTTCAAAAAGAATTGAGAATGTTTGCTTTGGCTTTTCACAGCCTTCCATTTGGAAACAGTTATGAATGTGGGACTTGAAGTGAACAGGTTTGTAAGATGCCTTTTTTTTTTCTCATGGCAGACCCCACAGGCATCTGCCCACCTCTTCTTTCTTGGCTGCCTGTTTCTACCCCCCATGCTGACACTTGACCCTCATTCTCAGCTCTGGAGCAAACGGTAGATGTGGTGACATTTTCTTTGGCAAATACAAGGAATAGCCTTATGACTTGCTTTCCCACAGATTTCTGTCTCCCACATCTTTTTAAGTGTCATGTGTCAAGAGTTCACAGTCCTTGGGGTGTTCTAAATGTGGAAGAGGAATAGGATCTTCCTACAGTATGTTTGCTCTCTGGCTAATTCTGTATTTTTATAATTCCTTTTATTTTGTCCTCTCAATAACAATGCCTCACAAGTGTTAAAGAGGAAAGGTGGCTCTGGGCTGGCCTAGTATTAGTGTTCTTTTACAGTATTGTTGATGCCCATGTGTGCAAGCTGAGAGAAGTCTGATTTAAACGAATTTAGATCCTTTGTCCCATGAATCTTTCTTTCTATTACATATGATAGAAAATAACCCTGTCTCTCATCTCTTTTCTTGCCTGTTCTGTTGAAGCAGAATTAAAGCAGCATATCAGTTTATTTGCCTAAATTATTTCTCCAAGAAATTTCTTCTGATGGTCATTTGACAATTAATTCTGAAAATTCTGAAAATCCTCCTCTGCGTGGGAAACACTGAAATACGAGGTTTTTGACAGACACAGACTAAAGGAGAAAATAGAGTTTTCCTTAGGATTTGGAAAGGGAAATGCAATGTTGTTATATAAACCAAAGAGAAATCTTCTTAGGGGATTAAATCACCCAAGGTCTGTCCCAGAGTCTCTTGCTAATGGTGGATGTGGCTGCTCTGAATGAATGGCTTGTGCTAATGGGCATCATGTTGGTCCTGAAATAATGCGACCACCCGAAAAGGGTTCAGAGCATTTTGAAAAGTTGCTTGTTGATGTCTTTCTGAGTTTGCAATACGGAAGAACTAACAAGCTGTACGTAAAATTATCTGGTTCTTAAGATGGCATTGAAGGCTCAGACATGAGGTTGGTTTGTACTTTCTGTTTGATGCCTGTATCAAGACTGGTACACTGGCAGAGCACTGTATATAATAAACTACACTGCTGTAAGTGACCACTGCCCTATAGTTACGAAATGTGATATATTTGTTATATACATTCTATTAAGAAACAAAAATGAACTTTTTTTTTTTTCATAATTTGAATACCTCATTTGTACTGTATCTTTCTGACATGCTTCACAGCAGCTTATCACATGCTTCACAGCAGGTTATCTTGAATAAGTGCTGTAATAATATTAGCTGTATCAGCAGGTAATAATGACTAAATCCTAGCCTCTCCTCTATCTGAGTATTTCCTCAGTACTTCTAATTCAGGTGAAATGTGCATACCTGAAATTATAGGCAGAAAGTATCATTGCAAATTCTGTGGCTACCCTTCTCACTGCCTCTGAGAAACTGACTCTCAAGAAGCTTAAGTCCTTTCACATGAAATTTTAATAGAGCATTGGTTGTAGGCCCTTACTGTAGATATGACAGACACACCTTGTTTTACACATGTGATGTGAGAATACAGCAGAGACAAACACCCAATACAGATAACTAGAGGGAAGTTACAAGAAAAACACAATGGGAATATGAGACTTCTGAAATACATGTCAAATCTGCCTGGTACCAGTGGAATTTTTTCACAAGAGAGTTGAATTGCTCGGAGCTTGTAGGATGCAAGATGCTGCATTCAAAACTATTTGCAGTAATGATGATGCAAGCAAGAAGGATGTTTTTGAAAATGCTAACACAAGTACAAATTCTGAATCTTTCCTTCTTGGTTCTTGAAGGCCAAACAGTGAAAACAATCCTGGCTGCTCATGGCATTGCTTGTCTGTTGCTGCTAAAGAGACCATCAGGGGGCCACGAGTTCTCATTGATTTAAATCAAATTTCTTTTGAGTGAGGCCTGATCTAATGGATGATAACACTAATCTACAGGTGAAGATAGATAAATTGTACATTAACTGGGCTACCAAATTGTGATATATATCATTCTTGGATGAAATGTAAATGTTAATGGGTGTAAATTCTAGGCTTTCTTCTTGACTAATGGGATGCCAGAAAAAGTCTGTATAGCTCTGCCTTTCAGCGTGTGGGGAGTAGTTGCATTGTGTTGTTTTCCACTACAGCTTGCTCTCCTGAAGTGGTGGAGAGCCATGGACTGGATTGCCAGTGGCTATGCTTGAGTCTTGGTTGTTTTAGAAGCAGAGAGTGTTTTAGTAGAACTGCCTTTCCTGTGATATTTTGCATTTCTGTCAGAAAAGGAATGAATGACATTTATTGAGTTTTTGGTTCCAGCCTGCCTGCTGCTCCCCATTACCTGTCACTGTTATACTTGGCTGCTAGCACGGGAAGGTCTCCCCGAGAAGGTAGACCTTATTATTCCTCATTAAGTGAAACACAGTGCCCTTTTGCCTTCAGCAGTCTCCACCTCCATTTGGGTGGGGCTGTTTCTGCTACTTTGACCTCCTGCTTTTCCCTCTTTCCTTCTTCGTGAGCTGGAAAGTAAGGATTAAAGCAGTTCACAGTATGTAATGGTTTGCCCCTCTCTGGTTGAAAAGTTCCTGTGACGGTTGTGTAGGCAATGAGGAGAGCCTGCACAGGGATCTGGGTGTTACTCCAGGAGGTGCTCTGGCACAGCTGGCAGGACTTAGAAGTACAAAAGGTTTTCAGTGCAAACTAAGCCTTACGTGCAACTTCGTAATGTATTTGCTGTCTTCTTAGATCTTGATCTGCTAAAAGAGCTAAGGCCAGATTGGATGGGGATTTGAGCAACCTGTTCTAGTAGAAGTTATCCTTGCTCATGGCAGAGGGGTTGGAACTAGGAGATCTTTAAGGTCCCTTCCAACTCAAACCATTCTGTGATTCCATGAAAGAAACAATAAAAATGCCCTTTAAATAGCTGACTTTAAAACACCAACTAGAGTGTAGGTGTCTTTCTGTAATACATAGTTTCCACCTAGTTTGTTGTACTTTTTTTTGGTAAATTAAATGGACAAAGTGACTGTGGGCACAAAGCTGGGCTTTGTACTGGTGACCTTATGTTCTTCCTGAACGGAGTAGCATCTGACTGTGAAGCAACGGGGCTCAAGAACTGCAGGACAGACATGCTGTGAGCTTCAGAAAATGGAGACTATAGGATCTTGGTCCATGCCAGCTTTTCAGGGCAGATTTTATGGTATGAGTAATTACAGGAAGCACGATATTTTTCAAAATGTCAAATGTAGTGATTTAATTGGTCCTTCTGGTCCTAAAAGAGACCAGTCTTGTTTTCGGCACATGGTGTTTGATCTGGCTAGTTGAAGAGAAGGGAGTTTCCTTCCAAACTTTAGTGCCATTCAAAGTGCGATCCTTTCCTTGATAAGGATTATGTTTTGCTGTGGTGTGAGGAGAAAATTTCTCTGAGTGTTGAGTATGCTTTTGTCACAGTACAGGCTGAACAGGCTGATTTGAAATTTATGAAATATATGAATTTCTCGTTCATGTGAAAGATTTTATGGTCAAATACAGTAAAATAGCTTTGTGGTTGGAGTGACTATAAACATGGTAGTCTTCAAGAGCTTGTTTTTCCACCATCACCCTGGCTAGAATGATTTCAAAAGGTTTGCTCCTTCTCTATTTTTGACTGAAAATGAGGCCTTCAGATTTGTTTTTACAAAATCCTTGGGCATTTCATCAAAAAGCCAAACATCTGGAAAACAGAAATAAAGAAAAAATATTTAAAATGTCTTGTAACAAAATTTGTTGTTTCATGTTAATATTTTTCTTTAAGGAATGAAATGTTTCCCATGAAACACCTAAGAAACTTTCTTGGTACGCTAAAGGAAGGATGGGGCAATACATGGTGCATTGTGGGAAATGTAGTTTAATCTGAGAGGCCAAACCAAACCCAAATTTAAGATTCTCGAGAGATGACAATATAGCATTCCAAATGAAAGCTTCTTGCATTTTAACCTAAAAAACACTGCTCTGTGGGGATGTTAAACAATTTGTCAGGACACTGGAACATTCCATAAAGAATGTGTGCTTGTAGGAAAAAGTGGAAGAAACCCCTTTTTTAAATTTTTGGATGGTAGCCTTGTGAATTCAGCCCAAGAAAGTCAGAAAAAGTCCCCTCTGATCTAGTCATTCATCATCTGGAAAGGAGAACTGCAACTGTTGGCCAGTTGGTTAGCCCCTGGGTAATTCCCAAATTAGAAGAGAATCCAACCCTATTTCTAATATAGCTGTATCAGCTTTGGTACCAGGTTTTATCAGTAAAATAAACACACACGACTGATTTTTTTCATGGATTCAACTGGCATTGAACTTTTAGAAAGTTCAGTTGTGCATCTGAAACACTGAAATTGAGACTGCATCTCAGTTTTAAATACACACATTGGAAATGAAGTTGTAATGTGAGAAGATAGCATTTTTATAGAGTAATTTTTCTGGCTCTAGCTTTCAGTAGCTTTAAAGGTATTTTATAAATAAAGGGATCTAGTGTATTACAACGTACAATTGTACATTTGGGACATGTAACACAAACCTTAATGAAAGTGCATGGGAATTTAATGTGCAGAAGTTATTTTTAATTCACAGTATCTTATCTGTTTTCAATTTTTTTTTTAATTACAAAATGCAATTGGGCTGTCTTATGTACTAATTTTTTGCCAAATATAATTTGTTTCCAAATTAAAGACATTTTTCAGTTACGTTGTCATGAAAAGCATCTGAAACCATTAAATTTTGTTATGTTTTTAACTTGAAAACCTTCCTAATGCTGGCAATAGTGTTTTTTCCCAATTTTGAGAAAATTATTTATCTCTGGGACAAAAGCTACCACAATAAGCCTATTTCTTTTCTATTTTTTTTTCCTGGTCTGAGGTTTTTATAATTGTTTTGAATTAAAACCCCACATAACCAGGTCCTTTAATGAATGCGGACTTGGGACCAGAGATACCCATTTAATTATTGGACCCTGCTGAAACAGAAGCAAGTGGTTACACAACCCAGTAGCTGCTGGGCTGGGCATGGTCTGCTGGTGAGAAGGAGTTTCCTATTGTAGATTTACCTCTCCCCTGAGAGAGTTTAATGCCTAAAGAACACCATGGCCTCCCCTCTGCTTAACATGGGCAGAACAACATGTTTTGTTCTTTCAGTTTCAACGTGTCTTCTGGTGTTTTTGGCAGAGGAATAACAGTGGATCCGGAACACACGTGGTGGTGGCAGTGAACAGCAGTGAAAGGTGTGCTGCTCTCATGAACAAGACTGAATGGAGGCAGGCACTGAGGGGAAGCCGTGAAAGCACTTGGAAAAGTAGAAGCATTGCAGAAAAGAGGAGGAGTTATGTAGCAGCCTGTGATTGCTGCGGTTGCTGGTGCAAGATGTGAAACGGCAATGCCTGACTTTAGAAAGGATGAAGTTGCATAGACTGTGAAGATAGTTGGAGTGAAATTGTCTGGCACTTCAGATTATAGCATGAAGGTTGACCTCAGGTTACTCTGGTTATGCCAATCCCATTTCACTCTGTTTCTCAGCCTGATCCTTGTTCAAAGTAAAGAGAACTTATTTGGAAGACTTGAGTCATATTTTTCTCTTTCTCCCACTTGTTTAGCAGAGTGTATGCAATACTTGAGAACAGACAAAGACAAGGGAGAGAACTGGCTGTAGAAAATGAGTACATCCTCATGACACACTTTGGCAGCACAGACGTTGGGAGATTGCTGATCGTGCCTTCCTCCGACTTGCTCAAGATGGGAGGGAGTGAAAGGGACGTTGGGTTCCTGAGGCAAACATGGAGAGCAAATGATAAGGAGCACACTCTCTGTCAGGAGAACCTTGCTATGTGAGAATGCAATACAGCATCGTGACAGGTCATGTCAGAAGCTGTTGTGCTACATTGGCGTACATGAGAGAAAATTTTGACCCTTGCTTTAGAATGAGTACATGCTCTGGATCAGGGAGCATTTTCTTTTTGCTCTGCTGGTTAGTAAGGCATGTGCTATGGAGTTCTTACCAAAGGGCATTAAGGCATATGTGCCAACCCAAAAGACAAGTTCAAATTCTTCTCTATTTAGATGGTTAAAAATAGTTAAAAAATAGATTCTTTAAATACTGTCACTTCAGCAGGATTACTCAATACTGATTTAGCTTTTGGATTCTCCCTATGGCCACAGTCTTCATTTTAACTCCCCAGAAAAGAATGCCACATTGCTGCTTTTCCATCTGATTTTGGTCAGGAAAACAAAATCTTTTGCAGAAGCTGAGGCAAATATGTAGTACTCAAGATTCTTCACACCATGTTGCCTTCAAAAGAGGCAGAGGAAGTGCATAATAATTTGGAAATTAATTTGGCAGATTCTTCACAGCGCTAGGCTGTTTAATGCATCAGCCCATCACACTTAAATAGTTTAGGGCTCATTTACTGTTTTTGATTACACCTGAGATGGTTCACAGAAGTTGTTTTGACAGAGCCTGACTTTCTGTTACTAAGCTGCCTGATTTTTTTTTTTCTAATGAAGAGTTTAAACTTCAGTCAAAACAGTTTTTCAAAAATTTCAAGTTAACTTAATAGGGTAAGCATTCACTTTGTTTCCACTGCCTGTCAGAAGGAGCCCATGTGTTCAAATGTATGTTTAACAGTATTTCAGAACCTGATTGCAATCTTTTTACAAAGAAGCAGAGATGAAGAGCAGCGTTGTATTGATTCTATTCCTATTCCAATTAATCCCAAAATAATTGGAGTAACAATGCAAAATCAACAAACTGTTAAATACATCAGGTCCTACTATTTTTTGTTGAAAATAGGAAAGAGCACTGTGTGTTTTTTGGCAGTAGCTTGTCTGGAAAATGAAATAAATGAAACTATTCTCATGGAGAAGGGGATAGGGAATGGTTTCAGAACCTCAGATTTTGTAACACACTTCTTTAAGAAACTGGAGGCTCAGTGAATGAATACTTATGGTTGTTTTGAGAACAGCAAGACTTTGTAGGTTTTCTGTTCTGTTATTTAAGGTCTAACCTCCTACTGAAGTTAAAGCTGAAATGAAGTTCTCAGCCCATGGCGCAGAGTGTTTATCAAATATCCTTGGTAAATCCCTGGTCCAGTCTGCAGTTGTCTGTAGTTGACTGGCTCTTTCTTCTCCAGCCTTTTATAGACCTCAGGATCTAGGGCCATAAGAATTGTGTTGTTCTGAAGATGTTGGTTTTAATATCACTCAAATTCGATAGAGATTCACTGCAGTTGCCTATCTTATTTTTAAAAAATGCTCATGAATCATAATTTAAAGCATTCTGCAATACTGTGAGTTAAAAAAAGTACAGTGTTGCTTAGCTGGCTTATTACACAGTGCAGTGATGTTTTGAAAAGATTTACTATATGACCCTGCTGAATATTTGGGCATATTCAGCAACACACATACACAATGCTGCAATTTTTATTAATAGCAGGTTCATTTGACATGACTGTTACCTTCCCAACAGAGATTCAGACAGCTTTGAAAACTCCTTTCAGGGTTTCGTGTCTGCTGTGTGCATAAGATGAAGAGCCAGATTACAGAAAAAAATCACTGATAGATATCTTTCCAGAGGATCTTGGCAAGAGTCACTGATATCACCAATACTGTTTCCGATATCACTTGCATCCATTGCTGCAACCTGTCAAAACAGGTGTATTCATAGGCCTTGAGGGATTGAAACAAAAAATCAAGTATTTGCGTAGCATTTTCCATCAAGTTCCCAAGATTGAGGCTCAAAGGAATTTGATATGTTTCCAGAGATTACTTAGCTGTACTGGGTATTTCTGTGTTCTCCTTAGCAATCAATGTTCTGCTGCTGTACTAGGTCTCGGAATTAGAAAAAAATGTTCTCCCTTCTCCCAAGGAAATAATCGACAAAATCCTTCAGAAAAACTCACAGGTTGACTTCAGAAAAACTCACAAAAATATTTAAATTCACATCAGAGAAAACTGGCAGAAAGCTCAGTTAACATTTCAAATTAAGGTAAATTAAGAAATAGTGCACGGGTGGGATTAACTAGAACTACTTTACTTAAAAAGTATGTGCCTTGTGCTAAGATATGTTTTCATGCTCTGTCTTGGCAACAATTAAGCTCCAGGGTACTAAAGGCTGCCTACTCCTTGTAATGGCTTGGAATAGTTAACAGGGTTGAGTTCTGGAAGAGGAAGAATCCCACTAATTGTGCAATCCTCCTGGCACTGGGATTTGGCAGGACGCATGTCCTCACATTGAACCTACGCTGGGTGTGCCGCCCTTTGTAGAGTGTGATGCACAGCTTCGTGTGCCTCAGGCTGGAAGAAATAATAATTTTCAGCAGGGTGAGGGAACTTGAGTGCATAACTTTTTGGGGCTAGCATGACAATTGTGCCTTTTTAGGAGATTTATGTCTACTGTATTGTAGCATCCCACTTTTCCAAAAATTTTCAGCAGTGATGGTGGTGAGTGATAAGGAGACACAATAAAGCAAGTTGAGTTACTGACTGTAGTCCTGGGACTATAAAGAATTGTTTAAAGGTGAAGTGCACAGGAAAGGAATATTTTTCACTTAGTTTTAAAGAGAGACATTAATGCGAGTTCAGGAAGGGAGTATTCAGCTGGATCGATATGCGAAGAAGGTGCCTCTTTTGGCATAGTCCCAGATAGAAATAGTGGACCATGATAATGGCATTTCAGTTCATAGTTTGTCAGGACGTTATTAAGCGGCAATTAAAGTGACTCAAGTGTTCCAATGCACAGGTTGCTGAGGGCCAGCAGATGACAATCCAGAGACTAAAGAAATTGAAATGCAGATCTGCATTGTTTATGAAATGGCTGTGAAAATACAAGTAACTTAATCCTGGGAGATGTTACTTTCCAAACTCCTATTCTCAAGAAAGCTGCATGAACAACTCTTTTATTGCTGTGAATAGGGAATTGTCTCCTTCCATTTTTTTACACCAAGTGATTAGCTTGCAACCTTGTTCCCACTTGTTCCAAGAAAAGAATGATCAAAAGTTTTCTGCTGGCTACAAGCCCTCCATCCTTTGGAAATGTTCTGTTGACCGTAAACAATTTTTTCTTGATGTCTTTAATCAATAGGAGCAAAAATTTCAAATGAGGCAAGTTCTGGTTGTATGCGAGAGAAATGAAAGGTGCTTTCCTGGGGCAGTGTGTACTCTTCCACAAAAGAGGTGGCATGGAGACTGGGAAACTGTGCTCAGAGCTGGTATATTGTGTCAACTGCAGCCTCAACTCCAAAACTATTTGATTTGACTGTTAGCACCAAGATTCATGTCCCTTCCCATCCACCCCCTTTTTAAACTTACTCTCATGCATACTGTCTTGTACCTTTNCAATTCTTTTCTAATTCCAGGTCTTTGTAACCTTGTGAAGAATGATGAAATTATTTTTGGGGAGTTTGCTTCTTCCAAGGGTGATGGTTTTTATATCATGTAAAGGAAGGGGATTTTGTTTTTCCTTCATTCAGTGGGCCAGACAGATCTTCTATTTGAAAAAATTGTGAAAAATTAATCAGACTACAAAATAAATATTTTTTTTCTCTTTTTGATAGGCCCTCACTTCTGCATTTGTCATTATAGGCTGCAAGTAGCAAGAGAGGTCCCTGGCTAAGGGGGTTTTCAGGAGAAGAAAGAAAACTGATTTGCACTATGTAACTGGCTGATGATTTTTTCTTTTACGTTATTGGAAATATCAAAGGTTCAGGGGATAGTCACTGTATCACAACCATGCATCTAATGAGGTTGGTTGGACACTGTTCTCAGAGTTGCAGTAAAATCTTTGAAACATGTTTGTTAGCCACAGTTTAACTGAAAGTGGGGGAGGTTTTTTAATAGTGAGCTTTAAGTAAACTGCATCTTTTTGAATTTCCTGGGCAGCTGCCTTTCTCCCTTTGATGTACTGTGCCTGGTGATGCTGCTAATGAAATGCATAATTATGTGTTATGTAATAAAATAGAGCTAACATGAAGGTGCCTAACGGATTATAATGATGTGGAGGCCTGAGAAACTAAGGACCATGGGGGTTGTTGAAAAGTGCCTCTGGTGACAAAGAAGATATTTAAAGAGGTTTGAATAACTCTGCTGATAAATTATTTGTGGTCTTTCTGTGTATAAACGATATTTTTCAGGATTTTGTATATAGAGAGAATACTGAAAAAAATACACACAATTTACTAGGCTGCTGATGTATGAAGTGTCAGCGCCGAGTGCTTCCAGTGCCTATTAGTGCTGCTGGCTTTGCATACTTGGGTGCCCTAGGCAAAGACATTTTTGGCACAGCCTGCCGCACCCGTAGGATCAAAGGGAACAAAAAAATATCTGGCAATATGCACAGAGAGTAAATTGCATTCTAAAGAGCAGTCCTTAAAATGCAGTCTTGGAACGAGTATCAATAAATGAAACATCACATTTCATGGCTGAAAAGTTGTGGGCATTCGGTGGCTTTCCCTTCTCCTTTCTCTGTTTTTGTCACCTATATTTTATCTCTCCCTCTGTAATACTCTGTATAATTTGTTCATTTTTGAGATTCTTTAGGAACTGGTTTAAACAGATAGGTATTTTTTAAAGGAGAGGTTGCATAAGCTTCCAGCCCTGGATCACATGGACTCCTTATAGTGCTGGGTTTGCTTGTCTGTTGTTCTGGGCCCATAAGGACCCGTCTGCTGGGAGAATTAAGCATGAGGGAGCTCCAGTGTAAATTTACAGCCTGCTAGTTACTTGGCACTAATTCCCTGGGTGGATGATTCTAGTTCCTACTAAGAGTGCTTTTGTGCAAGTTAGTTTTAAGAATCCTTTTATGCGAGTTAGGCAGGCTCCTTTTTGAAGGTGAAGTATGCTGTTTTTCACTCTCCAAGCACCAAGGGTACCCAAATGGGCAGAGTAGCTAATATGCAGTAAATTCACACCCAAGCTCACAGAGCATGAAGTTCCTCATGCAGCTGAGTCCCGAGGTTCTGCACTCTGTCTCTCTCAGCAGGGAGCAGATGGCCCTTCTCTAAACGGGGAATACTAATAAAGCCTTCTGAAGAGGACTTATATGTGTACTTGTAGGTTCGTGTCTGTCCATATGTTTATATAAGATGACTTGAATCTATCACAGTTCTTGGATTAATTTCTGCTTCCTTGAGTTTTGTCAAGATACCCTAAGGAGAACATTGCTGCTGAATTGTTGTCATCCTTGTCAGTAATAGACTGAGGTTTTAGCTGCAGGTTTTGATGAATTCTTCCTTTTTCTTCAGCACTAAGAGCAGCATACTTTCTATTATTTGAGTGCATCTTTTCTGTATGAATCTTTATTTGTTGCAATTCTCTTCCCAAGCATTTCTTATTTGATCTCTTGAGTTAATTCTAGTTTTTGATATGCTTTTATAGCTAATAAATATTCCCTCACAACTTGAGAACCCCCAGTAAGAAGGAAATAAGGTTTTCTCTAGCTCTCCAAGTACTTGGATGTGAAATCAAGTTAATTTTTAAATAAGAGTTTTGCATTAGGCTGAGCTTCATAAATAACTCGATCTATAACTAGTGTACAACTTCACTTTATCTGAAGATCACATAACGGGTTAAATTTACATGGAAAGTTTTCTTGAAATTTTACAAATTATTTTATCTGCTTTTCATACTTGTGCTTGAAATATATCACCAATTTTTATGTCATCTGCAGATTTGCTTTATGTTCTTGCTCCAGTATTGCCTAAAATTTCGTATCACAGAAATTGCCTCTCCAGTTTCCACCTCTAGTGAGAGTTCAGCACAACTCCACTAGCTCTATTTTGGCCAAAGTTTAAATTTTCTTACATAAAAAAGATATTGCTCAAAATGCTTTTAACGTGTCTTTTTTAAAATGACCTCAGCCATACTAGCCTGCCAAAGATAAACAGCATTTCTGCTCAACAGGCATTAACTCTTGAAGGAAGTGATGTCCAACGCTGAACTCAGAGGCACTTGCTGTGAGTGTTCGCTGCGCTGTTGTAGAGCGGAGCCATCCTGCTCCAAGGTCCCAGCACTCAGGAAGGCTGCAGGGCTGAGGAAAATCAGCACAAGCCTCAGGGTTTCTCAGTTGTAGATATAAAGTGCTGCTGAATGTTTCTGACAATAAAGGATGAGGATCTGGGCCAGGTCAGCTTGACTGTTCCTCCTAGAGATAGGAGGGTAGGAGGAAGGAATAAAATGAGATGAAAAATAAGTAGAGGTAACTGGAGAGTCAGACTCTGGTTCTTGCTGGTTTTTGCTGTTCTGAAGATATTCTGTATGGGTTAAAACAATCACTTGAGAGTGTTTTTCAGACAGAGTGTGTTTTAAAAAATGTTTTTTAAGTTTCAAGAGTTTTTGTTGTTAGATTTTCAGAGTGCTTTTATAGCTTTTTAGTGTTTTTATATTAATTTTTTTAATGTTGGTTTTATTCCAGAAGAGTCCCCTGTAGCAAGATACTTTAAAAAACCTTAGAAGGAATCCACAGTAAAGGAGTATCCATTTGCGTGAATGAGTTGCAGCAGATATGATGAAGCAATTCTTAAAATCCCACAGTTGCTGTTTTCCTTCCAACTGACATGTTCCTGTCTTAAATAAAACAGTTGAATGCTAGGTTTAAAGAGACATCCAAAGAATGCTGTGGTGTTATTAGAACTGGCTATGTCCAAGCAGAAAGGACATGTGCATGACCTTGTCGTACATGGCTGACTATGCCATATGAGTCCCTTGTTGGGATGTGCTCTAAATCATCCTGAATGTTATCTTTCCAAACCCATAACAGAGACAGAAGGAGGGTGAAAATATAAGTCTGGGTAAGTTTGCTACAGCTTATCGTGCAGAAATGTGTTTATTTGGATTCTTTAAATGTAGATACTTGGAATACTTAACAATCTCTAACTAATAAGGTCTATTAAATGGCCATGTGCTGCAATTCACTTTGTCTGAATTGGAGAAAAATTTTTGGGCAAATACGTCTTAGTGTTATGAGGAAAGTCTGCATATTTAGTCCCAGGGTAATTGCTAACGAATATACCTTTTTAAAAGGATGCAATGATAGGGGAAATAGTGGGATGTGAAAAGAGATAGTTTTTTTGTAAGGTATCGTAAAGGGAATATTCCTGTGCAGTTGTTTTCACCTGACAATGACAAACATTTGATTTTATTGTGAGTTGGGCATAAACAGCATTAATTGCATTCCCATTACTCTCTACTTTGTGTAGGAGGATTCATCCTGAATTCTTTAGTCAAGGGCAGTGGCACTGGTGTGCTTTGTTAAGTCACTGCTACCACAGCTGTTAGACATTTGCGGTAGTAGGTGATGTGAACTTGGTCTGCCTTTGTGCTTGGTTATGGTGGTTGTATCCAAGCATGGAGGTAAAAACAATTAGCTCAAGGGGAATAAAGTATTAAAACATTCTACATATTTTGCCACTCATCTGACTATACCCTCACTACATAAGGAGAAAGGACAAGTATACCTAGGAAAGATGTTTTAGGTGAAATAGCATCATCTGTGCACATGATTGCCTGATGCCACCACTCCAGTGCATGGTTGTACAACTCCACAACTCCACTCCAGTTCATGGATTTGTGATCTTAGGGATGCCTGCACCATGCCTTGTACAGCTGAACATTGTTCTGTGTTGTAACTGATGTTGATCTCCTTGATCAGCTGGATCTCCTGAGCTGGTCATCTGTTAAAAGCTGCTTCATCCCTTTTCTGGCATCCTTCAAGACAATGTTTGTGCAAGCAGCTTGTTCTGTCAGGAAGCAGAAGTATGGGACAACAATTTCATATCTTCTGAGCCAGCAAAAGAGAAAAAATATTTGGATTGTTTGTATTTTTTAATATTTGTCGCAATGCCAAGCTATTTTAGATAATCTGGCTACTCCATCTCTACTTACCATTCTCTGATACATCAAAATTATCACAAGCCACCTGAAATATAGAAATCAGATGTGAGTTTTAATATAAGTGTTGCACTTCAAGCTGACAGGGATGGGAAGTGGAGCTGTCACTGCACCAGCCAAGACTCTCTGGTGGAAATGTTGATTGATCCAGTATCCCTGAGAAAAGGAGGGAGAGCATCCTTCCCCTTTCAGTAGACTGAACTGCTTCCCATTCTCTTGTGGAAGAAGCAGATAGTCCTGTGCAACCATTGCCTTTATCTCTAGATATAAGAAAAAAAAGGGAGGTCCTTTGTTTTGTTTTTTTCCCCTTAGAAATAGATCACAAATGTCCAGTCCTTGCTACTGAAAATGCTGGCTGGAATTCTGGCCAAGAATTCTGGTTGGTGACTTGTTCAGCATATCCCTGTACATTCCCTCCTGAAGCTGAAATGCATTCCCTACTTGGATATGGCATCTTTTGTTTATTATATGAGAAAATGGTGAGGTCTTTCATGTTGCCTATCTGTAAATTTTCTATGTCATATTCTTCACAGAGGCTGTGTGAAGTGGTTCTCTGAGATCTGGAGCTGAGGGGGAAAAGGAGTTAAAGGAGACCCTGATCCTGAACAACTTCCTTTCAAGCGATGTGCTGTACAAGTAGAAAAAAAGAGATTCCTCTTCAAGTTTGTGGTAGGATCTGAATTACCACTGCCACTGGACTCCTGAGAGCAGTGAGTGCTCCATAATGCCCAGTTGGATGCTATTTATTAGTTGTGCAGTTGAGAATCTAGTAGATGTTTTCACAGATAGTTGTGACTATCTTGTGAGCAAGTGCCATACAACAGAAGAACAGCAACAGAGTATGGTGGAGTTTGGTTTGACTTCTGGATGACTTGTCTGGGCTTCCTGTACGTTGGATACCATAACATTACATTTTTAGTTCACAATTCCTGTGATTCAAGGACAGCAATTTAAGGCAGGTAGGAAGAATTGTCTTCTGGAAGTACCTTCATTGACTATAGGCTGAATAGCTTGGAAAAAAGATAGATTCTTTAATTTATGCTAATCCAACCTGTCCTGTGTATCTTTCAGTGTGTGAACCAATATCCAAAGCCTCATTCTCTTCATGGGCATTTATGACGAGTAATAAGAATCATTTCTTCTCCTAAATGTATGTGCTGGGTCTACATTTATTTCTAGATAGTGAGAACTCTGTACTACTGTCTTCTATAAAATAATTAGTAGAAATGCTGATTCTTTGAGATACTCTCTAGGAATTAATTAGATAATGTGGTGAAGAAATAGAATGAAAAATTAATTAATTTATTTGCCATAGAAAGGCTTTTTATTTTCCTTAAGGTATATTTGGGTAGTATATATCCACAGCCAAAGCTATTTGCAGGACACTTCAGCTGTCTTTTCTCCCAGTATTGAGGTCTACTGTACAATTTCTTAGATTCAAATGACCCTCTAGAAGAATAAAATATTGGAGACTCAATCCGTCCACACTTTCTTCCAAATGTAGCCATATCTGAAAGTTTTTAACAGGCACATTGAATGCTGGGTACAATCTAACTGTATTTATCACAAGAGGAAAAATTACCAGTAATGTGATAGGAGGAAATAAAAACAATCTGTGACATTATGGATGACTTCTATATGTACCATGGCAGATAAAACAGAGAGGAAGAAGCCATAAATTTTCTCATGGTATTCCAATTAGAAGACAAGCCCTTGGAAAGAATTATAACTGCTTTCCTGGTTCAAAGTGAGGTCCTATTCACTTGAATGACACACACACATACATATATATACACACATATATATATATAAATTTTCATTTTCCTCCCACTCCTTTCTTTTTTCTCTCCAAGTACATTAAAGAGAGTTTCTGGATAACTTGGTCAGACTATACTAACACTCTAAAGCAAAATATATAGTACCATAACTTGGTAAGGATTTTATAGCTAGACACTTTATGGACTGCCAAGTTTTAGTCTAAATCCTTCTACACATAGTCTGAATGGGCTGATATCTATCTGAAGTAGCAGATGGAGTTGCTAAGCTTCTCCCCATCATATTTAAAATGCCATGACAAGTCATGACTGTCAGGTGAATTCTTCAGTGATTGGAAACAGGGAAACTTTACTCCCATTTTTTAAAAAGAATAAAGCAGCAGACCCCAGCAACTACCAATCAACCAGCCTCACCTTTGTGCCCAATAAGATCATGGAACAGGTCCTGTTGGAAGCTATGTTGAGGCATTTGGAAGATATGGAAGTAATTTGAGACACCCAATACGGCTTCACAGAGGGCAAATTATGCCTGATGTATCTAATGGCCTTCTAGATAGAGTGACTTCATTAGTGGACAAGGGAAGAGCTTTGGATATCATCTACCTGGACTTCTCTAAGATCTTCAATACAGTCCCGTATCAAAGTGACTTTTAACTAATTTGGGGAGGTGTGGGTTTGTTGGATGGAATATTTGATGGATAAGGAATTAGCTGCATGGCTGCATCTAAAGAGTTGCAGACAATGGACACACACATACATATATATCAGTAGCAAGTGGTGACTCTCAGGAGTCCATACTGGGACTGGTACTGTTCAGTATACTTATTTATGGCATAGACAGTGGGATTGTACCCTCAGCAAGTTTGCAGATGACACAAAGCTGAGTAGTGCCATTGATATGCTCGAGGAAGAGGATCCTGCCCACAGGGACCTTGACGGGCTAGAGGGGGAGACCATTGAAGGACCTCATGAAGCTCAACAAGGTCCTACCCCTGTGTTGAGGCAATCACCAGTATCAGTACAGACAAGGAAATGAATGGACTGAGGGTAGCCCTGAAGACTTGGGGATATTGGTAGACAAAAAAACTAGATATGAGCTGGCAATGTGTAATTGTAGCCCAGAAAGCCAGTTGTATCCAGGGCTACACGAAAAGAAGTGTGACCAAGCGGGTTGAGGAAGGTGATTCTATCCTTTTACTCTGCTCTCATGAGACCCCACCTGGCACATTGGATCCAGCTCTGGGGTCCTCATTACAAGAAAGATATGGATCTGTTGGAATGGGTCAGAGGAGGTCCACAAAAATTATCAGATCGGTTGAATGCCTCTCCTGCGAAGAAAGAATGAAAGAATTGTGGCTGTTCAGCCTGGACAAAAGAGAATACTCTGGGGATGCCTTGTTGCAGCTTTTCTATTCTTAAAGAGGGTTCATAGGAAAGATGGAGAGAGACTTTATCAGAGCCTGTGGTGATACAGGCCTATAGTGATAAGGGCCAACAATTTTAAACTAAAAGAGGATAAGTTTAGATTGGATATAAGGAAGACATTTTTTTATCATAAGAGTGCCTCAGCCCTGGAAATGTCCAAGGCCAGCCAGGTTGGATGGGGCTTTGAGCAGCCCGGTCTAGTGAAAGGTGTCCCTGCCCATGGCAGAAGGATTGGAAATAGATGATCTTTAAGGTTCCTTCCAGCCCAAACCATTCTATGATTCCATGTCACTGGTCTCTCCAGCATACTTCTTGGATACTCTATTACCTTGTTATCCTCCCAAACAAATCAAGCTTCACCATTTGGTCACCTTAGACCCTCAGGATTTGGACTGATCCCTTGATCTCTTATAGACTTGGCATTCCAAACCCTGAATATTGTCTCAAGAGAACTCTGGATTTAGATTTATTTACTATCTCTTAAAGTAAAAATGTCATAATTGAAATAAATTATGAAGCCTAACATGCAGTCTTTGTAAGAATTCCAAAACCAAGATCCTGTTACTTTACCTAGCAGGGGAAATACACAGATTAAGACAAGACAGCTAAAAAAAAATTAGTCTCTTCACACGTTTCTTTATCTCTGTATCCTCATCACTTCTGAGCATCCTTGAAACTTGAGCAGAAGTTCTTGAGCAGAAATTCAACACAAAGGTGCCTGGCAATTACTTTTCTTTCCATGTGTTTTCCCTGCAGACCGAAATTTCTCACTTTTTTTTCTTTGATTGATTCTACAGCTAGCAAGATGCTGTGAGAGCCTGCCTATCAGCTTCTTTAGTCTTTCTTTTATGTCAGAGTGACCATCCAGTGTATATAAGGGTCTGCTGTTTTTACATTCCACTTATTTGCTACACTTCGGTAGTATTTTTATCTTCAAATGCCTATAACCAGATGTTGTTTTGCACAGACTGTCCTCTTTCTCTGCTTGAGTCAGCTTGGTTGAGGGTTTGCTCTGGGAAAGCATAGGTGACACAGTTATGTTTGTGCCAAATTTTGCATTCTCTTTGTTCAATATTATTCTGAAAGATCACAAAATGTATAAACTGTGGATTGCTGGATTCCCTAAATCATAACATGGGTAGGGGTCAGCTATGTAGGAACTGGTAGTTAGCATGTATTTATAAACAGGTGATAAATTGTATTTGTGTATGCAGAGTGAAAGATTCAGATCACTAACAACTTGCTTAAACGCCACAGAAATGCCACATAAATTGTGATCCTTCTCCAACTGCAACTGAAAAACCTTTGGAAAGCAGTGCCTGGTTGGTGGAAGAGAGAAAAAGTGTTCTCTTAAGAGAACACGCTTTTATGTCCTCAGTACTTGCACTGTTAGAGAGGAAGTGTGGATCTTGTCTTTCCCAGTTCTTCATTGGTATTAAGGATGGAAAGACCTTCTGTGTTTAATAATTTTGTTGATTCCTCTTACATGTCTGGATAATGTCCCCAGGCAGAAGATGTGTTAGACACTGAACAGTCTGCCTGGGGAGGTGGTAGAGTCACCATCCCTGGATGTGTTTAAAAAAAGACTGTACATGGCACTTGGTGCCATAGTCTAGTCGAGGTGTTAGGGCATGAGTTGGACTTGATGATCTTGGAGGTCTCTTCCAACCTAGTAATTCTGTGATTCTGTGATTCCGTGAATGGAGAAGTGAAAATAGGCATTAGATGAACAAGGTGGGGGGCAACATTAAGGACCAGCTTCACAAAGGAATTTAGCTCCTAACTGCTGTAGAAATCAGTGGGTATGTTAAGAAGATACATTATGGACATGCTGACTATGAAGATATCTCTGTAAATACTATTATATACAAACCTAGTGGAAGTGAGACCTAGATCCTCAGTGGTATTTCACTGCCTTATTTATATTTAAGCACTGGCATCTCTGGATGCTCTACTTCCTATGGAGCAGGGAGGCTTGAGATTTGTTTTCTTAATACTAATTATATTTTTGGAACCTCATTGATCACCCTGCCTGTTTTATTCTGTCTGGGTGATAAGGCTCCAAACACAGCTGTGTCTAGTACAGGGCTGCTCCAGTGCATTGTGATTTCCAGCTATATTGCACACCACTGTAAACACCCCCCTTATAAAATCTGCTTCACTGGAACACTCAAAGCTGCTGGCTGCCAGGGAATGTTCTTTAATGAGGGTAAGGAGTACTTGAACACATCTATGACTTGGCAACTCTTCCTGCTTTTTATAAGCTACTATACACTTCAGAGAGAAAATATCTTAGAGGCTACTTTTTAATGGGACAAGTTTACTTAAGAACTGAGTGGAGTTGGTGCCAGTAGTTCTGTTTTGTTCTAGCTTAATATTAGCCTTGTCAAAGTTCTTATAACGTCCCCTGGGTGTTTCTGTATTGCATACCATATAAAGCTGGTTTTGGGAGCCAAGAATTTTGGCTGGAATATATATTATAGTGGTCTCATTATATTTTTCTAAAGTGTATCAGAGGTGGCCCTACATTAAAGATCCACGGGGCTGATTTTTTTTCTTTCTCCCTTTTAGTTTTGCCTTAGCCCACACCACAGACATTGGATCCACAATTTGAGCCAACCCAAGTTTGAGGGTTATTTGGGTTCCAAAGTCCTGGTTTGGCCTGTAATAAAATTTGGAGTAATTAGTGATGTTTTTTTTCAAATGAAGCTTTGGATTTTGAAAATCACTAGACATTGGGGAGGGTGCTTTTGGTTTGGGCCTACATTAGCAACTACTGCACTAAAAGATTCCTTTCTCATCTTGCTGACACAAGTGGTCATTCAAAGACAACTTGCCAAGATGCACATCCTGTCTTGCCTATTTGAGAAGCTGGTGTGTTTCATGGCTGCTTGGCACTTTCATCCTGAGAGGCATCATTAGGGAAAGGACTTGGCAATGTTTTTGCATCAGAAGGCATCCAGCCCATCTTTTGTAGAGTGCTTGTGGTGGAAGCTGGATCCTGTTCTGTCTGCACAAAGGAAAAAGGGAGTTTCTGTAACAAGGCCATGCTGTGTCTAAGGAGAACCCTGGCTGACACAGAAGAGATGGAGGGAAAATGTAGAGATGTGGGTGAGACTTATTAAAATCACATTTGGGCTTTCAGTTGCCTCTACATCAGGTTTAAGCAAACATGGCAAAGAACCATTTTTAGTCCCTTCTTTTGCCTATTCTCCTGTGCTGAGTTTTGGGTTTTACTTGAGAAGCAGCTGTGTGAGCCATAAACAGTGGAACTGAATCCCTCACAAAAATACTATGGCAGAGCCATGTGCCACTTTATGTGCATGGAAGAGCAGCGGCACAGCCTTGCGTTGTTTTCAATGTGGTGTTGGTGGTGCCCATGTGGGATGGGTGAAAAGACTCATTGCTCCCTCCTGTCCCTGCAGCAGCTCCCACAGCTCTCTGTGGGACCGTCCAGCCTGTGTCCCTTCACAATCTCAACCTGGCAGGAGGCTGATGTCAGCTTGCTTCACTGCACCACCTTTCAGTCTGTTCTTGCATCCAAATTATCCAGAGCCTCTCCTAGAAAAAACAAAAAGCGATGAGTTGGTGCACATGAATCTGTATGAAGAAGGTTAACCTAAAATGGAAGTCAAACTTTCAGCTGGGCAGAGCTGCTGCTCTACATTAACCCCAATACTCGAGTTATTGGTGCATGCTTTTCTCTCTGACAAGTGGTGGTAAACAAGGCTACTTAGCTTTGTAGTTTTCAGGAGATCCGATTCTGTCTCTCTGGAGGAGAAAAACAAGACTCGGTGTCTTGAGGAGAAACAAGACTCAGTGACACTGAATGATCTTCAAAGATGAAATAATGGGCCTTTTCAGTCTTAATCCTCAGACACCAGAGACATTATTTTCTCAGTTTTCCACTGTTAAATTTCATCCAAAATTTCAAATTTAGTATGAAGTGATTTCAGTGTACAAATTTGAATAAAGTCTCTTAGGAAAAAAAGTCATAGGAGAACAGTGTAACCTTTATTATTATGAATATTCAGATGACACAGGAAGGGGAAGGCTATATAGAAGGAAGCAGGAAGCAGGAAGAGTTCTGGTTCTGTTTTAGGTTTGCCCCATTTCTTTATGTTGCTTTGGCCAAGCTAATTAATTTTTTCAATCTTCTCAGTTACAGAAGAGAAAACAGTGTGTATAAACCTCATGTGGCTTTCAGTGTCTGTTGTCTTTGCCAAATATTGTCAATTTCTTAAAAAGGCCTTATGTAAAGGCAAAAATTCTTGTGAGCCCTAGAAGATGATTTTTTACCTGCTTTAATTTTGCCTATTTAATGAAGCTACTAATTAAAGATACTACATTAATCAAAATGACTTTATTTATTTAGATTGGCCAAACCATATAAAGAAGACAAGATTCTGGTTGCATTACTGTTTATTTTTAGAGCAGACTCTGGACAAATAAACCAAATTGCTTTTCCCATGCTACGGTAAATACCACCACATATAACCCTTCCTCCAAGCTAAAATAAACCTTTCCCAAATTTAGCCATTCCCTTTCCTAAAATGTCCAGGATGAGAGCTGAAGCTGGTGCTGTGCCCTCAAGGTTTGGAGCTGCAGGCTTACACAGAGCAGTGGATTAGGAGCAAGTGTGGAGCTGGCCAAGTTGAGGGATCATGAAGACCTGGCCAGCACCACTCTCCTTTGATAGAAAAGGCTGAAGGCTGAGTAATGGCTCACTGCTGACCTATTGCACTTGAAAGTGTATTGGTAATTACTGCAGTCCTCATAACCAAGTATACACAATAGAAGCATGAATACAAAGGATAGTGAAGACAAGCCAACAATCTGTTGGTTTGAAATCCTTGAAGGACCTCGTAAATACTTTAATGTTTACACAGGGCCTGTATATTTTCACAATTACCTTTTCAGGAGGCCAAAATGTTTTACACTGGAATGTTTTCAGGCTCTAGGAAATTATAATTTCTGATATGTCTGAAAACTGCAGGCTCAGCTTCTCTATTGTCTCATTTGTTTCATGAACAATTAAAGCTGGATTCCCACCTGCTCCCAAATATGCAAAATTTAAATGATGAGTTCTACCAAGATTATGTTCTGATTGTGATCACAGTGTGGTAAGAAGAAAGTTGTTTGAATTTACAAGTGAATATTGTTCCATAAATTGTCAGATTGATGCAGCTACAGGATTTGCTTTTAATCCTGTGGTAAGAAGTGGTAAGAAAAATGAATTTCCTGTAGAGAGATGTTTAAGAGCAACAAACTTATAAGAAGTTTGAAAAATTAGGTGCAATTGGTCAAAACCCTAGGGTGAAAGTTTGGAGACATGAACAGGTAGATCAAATATAGTGAGTTTTGAAACAGCTGTTGTGTTTTTCTGGTTTCTATCACAAGATGCTTGTCTTTCCTGTCCAAAGCAAGGTCCTTGCTAGAGTATGAATGGAACTGTCATGAGATTGGCACATCTGCTACATATATCAGACATGCAGTGACAATGGATTGGTACTTAATACGAGGTTCTGGTTCTTGCTGTGAGGTCCATCATGAATCAGCTGTAAGGCCCATAGTGAGTGTAACACAGATCTCTTTGGCTCATGGACAAGACTTTCTGCCTGATGTTGAGGGAGGGGTAACAAATCCACAGTGACTTTTGGTGGTGTTTTCCACTTCTGGGGAGTCCCATGAAACCAAAAGAAGTGACTTCTGCACACTTTCTGCAGAAGAAAAGGCGCTGAAACAGCATCTGGAACTAATAACCTGTGTTTCACAGCTCACTGGTGGGCAAGCAAGTGAGCCACTCTGGCTCCAACAGGCCCTTACGTAAAACCTGCACACAGTGATTTTCAGCTGTGGGAAACTTGAAACGGCTTCTGCTGGCCCAGTGAGAAGGAGACTGACTGACTCCCTTTAGGTTCACCTGGGATGACAAGCTGCCTGTACAGGAATCACAGCAGCCTTCAGATGTGGTAGCACGCAGGTTGAGCATGCACATACACACACAGAGAAATCACATCCAGCCATCAGATGGGGTATTCCACTAATTAGAAAGTCTGTTCTGATGTCTGGCCACCATTTGGCAGATACTGACAGTTTCCACTTAAAGCCAGCCAACCTCACCCGAAAGCCAGCTGTGTGGCTCATCTCATGAAGATGTCATTGAACAACTTTTTGAACTCATTCAAGAAATGGTGGGTGTGACTTGAAGCAGGCTGAAATTCCCTGAGGGTCTTTGCTGGATGTGGGAATACAGACATACATTGATGATGTAATAGTTATACCTCAGTGTTCCTGAGTTACATGTAAGGATATCATCTTCACTCTGGCACTAGGGATTCCTTCCAAGTTCACCTTAGGATGAAATGGATTCTCTTTGCTGTTCACATATATGCCACTTTTTATGTTCCTGCGACTATTGCTACATCCTCATAAATATTGGTAGCTTGTCATAGTGGTTGCCATAATGGAAATATTTATTTAAAAAGTAGAAACAGATGGAACAAAATACTTCAATGAATCTCAATATGTTAAATTCCCTTTCTAGAAATAATACCAGATTTGTGAAGCTGTTAAATTCTATTTCACACAATCACAAGGGAGGTTTTTTCTTTAGTACACTGTGTGTACACAGAGTCACAGTGGAAGTAAGGCAAAAAAAAAAGGGCGCAGAGTAGACTAGTTTTATGAAAAGCCATAAAGTGAAGAGCACAGTTTTATTAGTTGCTGCCATTCAACATGTGGAGTTGTGACAGTAGGTGAATGGGAGAGGAAAGCAATGTCAGACAGAAAAAGCCTGATGAAGCTGAGTCTTGGTGCTGGGGAGAAAGAAGAAAGGAGAAAAAGAAAGCAAATCAAACACACACAAAATCTATTTTCAGAATTTTTGGTGCATATATGGATCACATTTCACTATACATACACTGTTGGGTGCAGAAAGACAGCAACTTAGTTTCTGGAAGAGAAGAAAGTAATACCACCATTCATGGTCTTATTTTTAACACATTCTGCACTTGTAGTGGAAGGTCCTTGCCATAAGTCATAACTGAGGAAAAAATATGTGCTGCACATAAATGGTATGTAGAAAGCAAGGGAGTTAGTTAAAGAATTTTTTTTTTAAATTAGGAATGTTTGTAGAAATTTGTAGCTTACAAATTTTTATGAAAAATTACTTACGGTTCCCAATGTGCCTGTGGTGTAAGAAGAGGGACAGATTTGTTTTAGAAAGAGGAATGCAGAAGTTGGAGGGTTTAAATGCCTTTCCAAAGGAAGTTGATTGTACTGCTGGAAGGAGAAGTGCTTTTGCTTGAAATCCTGCTTAAAAGTGTCAAAACTTTTTATTTGCTGGACTGGGAACAGGGTATAATCTGTATCTCCAGGTAACTAATGTAATGTTTTAATAACCCAACTAAACTTTTCCACTAGAAAGTGCCTGATTCTTGGAGAGACTGAGAAATTAGAAATATTTTTTCCCATCTGTATTAGTTTAGTTTATTTGTTTTGTAATCTATTATACCTAAATCTCTGTGCCCCATTTTGACTAAATGATCACCTGCTAATCTGTGCCTGATTATTAAAACATATACTGCTGTCACTGTTCATTCCCAAACATTTTAAAGCCAGCACTTTTAATATACTAGTCAGTGCTTTCTTGGACCAAGGACAGTGGAAAAGCTAAGGTGGCTGGCACAGTCCATAAGGGTGGAGGCCCTGAATGAATCTTTTATAAAAACTGTCTCATAGGAGATTTCCTTGCTTCTTTCCAGTTTGGATTAGGTTTTTTGGCATACATTTGTGAGAAACTCATCATGTTGTTACATTCAAACTGTAAGAGCCAGCTTAGTACTTTGTGAATTTCCTTTGGAAATTCTCTGCAATGGTCTGTCCAGAGAAGATGCATTTCCCTGTTTGTTTGGTTATAAGCAAGATCACGAGGCATTTATTTTACTGCTCCATTTACTTGCTTCTCTCACTTCTCTTTTCTCCACTCCTATGGAAGTTTTTCTGTTTTTGAAAAAGATTAGTACAGGCTTAGACAAGAATTTGGAAAATACAAGGATAGCTGAATCATTGCCATTCTTAATACAGTAATAATCAGTAGTATGTTGCAGGGTTAGACCATTAGATATCAAGATAGCTAATCTGTTGTTGGATCTTTCTCTCTGTACATTTATACACATTCATATATGTTCTCTCTAGACCTGGCTAGGCATTGCTTGCAGGGATCCTTCTTTCCTGACCATTCAGCTGAACAGCCTCTGTGGGAGGGTGTTTGTTCCTGGCCCCCTGAGTGCTGAAGCATTCCCATGTTTTGGAAATCCCAGGTGAGGGCTCAGAGTCCCCATGACTGAGGTGAGAACCAGTTTCGGGTTCCTCACATTTCCATCAAATGTAGTCTTTAACAGGTCATGTTTGCCGGATGGCAGTCTTCAATAGTCACGGTACAGCACTTTGTTTTGGACTTGCAGTGCTATTGATATATGTGGAAGGGCTGAGAACAGGTGTGTGCCAGATAGCAGCTTGTTTGAACTGCTACTAATATTGTGGGGAAATACTGAAATTCTGAAGAGAAATTCAGAATTAGAAATGGAGAAATAGAATAGAAATAGAGTTTTGATGCCTTCAAGTTTGTGTGGAAGCAGCGAGCAGGCATTGTCAATAGCTCTGAATATTTAGATGCTTATATTCACCTTAATTCTAAAAGTAAGATAAAGTAGGTTACTAATTACAATTTGTAGTTTGTTTTTGGACTTGCACTGTGAAAACTAAGTCAAGAACTATGGCTTTTATGTTTTTACCTATGGTTTTGCATGTGGTGACTTGGGGCTGTAGTGTTTATGTTGCTGTTTGTAAAATTCAAGCATGTGGATCCACTTCCACAATCCTTTATCTGTTTATCACAAGATCTCATGCACAACCTAATTAATTTATTTGTAGCTAAATGCCCCTGAATAAACAACTGCATGTATACAAAGTGGGTAGAAGCTGCTATTTTTCTAATGTAGTAGTATTTTATACTGACAGTGCTGGTGGGAAAAACTTTGTAAGACTGAAAGAACAGAAAGGTAAAGGAAAGGAAAGCGAAGTCTTGGCAGAAACCTCCCAAACATTCAACATTTCCCCTGTCCCCCCCGCCCTCCTTGCCCCAGTCCATCTCTTTTCCAAAAACACAAAGGCTTTCTTATCTGTTTCGTTACTTTTTTGTTCTGCAATTTTTCAAGTGTTAGAGACAGTTTCCCAGCAGATTATGAGACCTTGTAGAAATCCATTTTTCTTTAGCATACAGTAGTCACTAAACATATATAACTTTCAAATCCTCTCTGGGAAATAAGTGACAGAGAGATATTCAGCTAACCCAAACAACACATTTCACAGTAAGTGCTGTACTATCAAAAGGCCTTTAGACTGAATAGCTAAATGTCTCCTCATTTAAGGATATTGAAGGAGCCAGGATGAGGAGATGATGGGAAGCTTGTTGTCTTACAATCAATGTAAATATTTGTAGATATACTGAAGAGAGTCTGAACCCTGCAAAACTTTTGACTCCTGATTTAACCACAAGGATTTCTCACTCATTTTAATGTTCAACTAAAACAGAGACAGCAAGGGGTCATAGGCCTGGTCTGCCATTCAAAGTTCCACTGAAGAGCGATTTTCAATAAAGCTAATTGAACAAAAGCACATCACTAGCATGCATATACTTGCATCAAAGTACACAGTGATTTTATAGATTTAATTTAACTTTAAATCAGTTTAAATATGTCTATTTCAGGGGCTAGCACTAAGTAGAGCGAATCAATTTTAAAATTAATTTAAGTGGTATCCTTTTCCAGTGTAAGAAGGTCTTATAGACCTTATAGACTTATAGACCTTATAGACTTTTTTGTTTCCATTTATTGATCTCAGTGGTATTCTATGAACATACTAAAAGAACCACTTTTTTTTTTTGACAGAATTCACTTGCAAAGCTACTGAATTCAGTCATCTGCCCATCATTAATGTTTCTGCAGTACATATGTACTATTCTGTTATATAATGGGATCAATATTGGGATGTAACTTTTGGATAAGCTTTTTCATGGTTTGTTTTTACCAAATATCTTGTTGAAAAGAAAATTGGTGGGCTGTAACAAGTATGTAGAAATCTTTTTTTATTACTTTCTAAGACATAAAAAAAAAAAAAAGAATTTATATTTAAATGTAACCAATTTCCTGCAATGTTGTGAGTTTGGTCACAATGGGGTAACTTTAAAGATGATAGAGAGTAAGAAAGCTAATATAAATCAACTGTATTTATAATGTAGTAGCAGCTACAGTTTTTCATAGCAGTGTGGTTCCTTTGGTACTGGAATGAATATTATGAAATAAATATGTTCTGTTTTTCTGGCAAAATGAAAGGTATTTAAAAAAAAAAGAATGCCCTAAGTCTCAGAAAATGCATGGAGAGTAGAGACTAGAACTGAATAGCTCTAATACTTGCCAATGTTTGTAACACAGGTAATTAATTTTGATGACCTCCTATCTTCTGATGGTCCCCTCAGTGAGCAAACCAGCCTGTCCTCTCAATTGTTCAGAATCCTGACTGTGCTCAGACAAAAAACCACCACAAGCATTAAGCAATCCCAAAAACATCCTCCTGAGAACTATTTATACAAGATGCAGTGGTCTGTCAGGGCAGTAAAACAGTGGTTTACAAGAAACCCAAATAAAACCTAGGGCTGTCCTGAGCAGGATGGCCTGTGGTGAGTCAATGGGTAAACATTCTCAGTGCAGAAAGAGAAAGATGGAAGTGACAGCCTAAACCAGACGAAGGCAAATCTGTGAATAAATCCAAGCAAGCAGCATTGCCTGTGTTCTCATGCACCTTGGTCCTTGGTGCATGTTTGAATTAGGACTATGCTTCTCCCCTTTCCACCTTTAAATCCTTTTAATCATTTGAAACTTACATAAAATATAGAGTAATTCTATTTGAAGAAAAGTTCTCTTGTACTGCGTGTTGTCTAAGGAAACCTCCATGTTATGATTAGATCTGTTATGGTTAGATCCTTAACAATTTATTTCAGTGGGAAAACTTCCATTGGATTTAATAGCAACAGGGCCTGAACTGCATTTCCATGAATCATTTCAAGACAGATTACCATTCAGGGATATTGGCTTCTTACCAAATGACTGTCTTATTTAGATCATAAGGCAGTTTGTCTTTGTTCCATGTTTTGTCCAGTCTCAGGGATGCAGTCTTGAAAGGAACCTGAAACTTGGATATCATAACTTTGGTGAAACAGCCTTAATACTTTAACACATTATGCTACTATAGTGAATTATGTTTTGGGAGAAAAATGTTCTCACATGTTCTATAAAAGAAAAATTTATGCTAGATCTATTTCTGTAATGTGGCTACATACCTATGTCTCTCCTTGAGGTAAATCTATTAATGTAAGGAAGATCTACTTGATAAAATCCAAATGTAAGCACTCTTTGTTGTTCCATACAAAAAAGCATTTTTAACATGGTAAATGAAATGTCCTTGCTTGAAACTGTATTTTGAAACTGAGGGCTTTGTTGCATACACCCAGGCATTCATCAGAGTGGCACTCACCAGCTGAGCAAAGTGTCTTTGGGAGGCATTTGGGTAGGCTCCTGGTTGTGCAGGAGAGGGGACTCGCCTATGATGGTGACCCTGCTGGCAGGGGCTGGAGCCTGGGCCCAGTGTTCACTTGCTGTCTAATTGCCCCGAGGCGGCACTATGACCTGGAGAGCTGTAAGCACTGCCTGGGCAGCTGGCACAGCTGCTGGTGAGCTGGTGCACATGTAGGTGCCTGAGATGGTTTATAGGCTCCTGTTCACTGTTTGTACTCTCCCTCTGGCTCTTCTGCAAGTTTCCTATGCTATCTTTGGATCCTGGCTCCTTCTGAGAAGGCTGGTCCTTGTAAAGACATCTTAAGCATGCATTTAACAACAGCCTGAACCCCCAGCTACAGGGAAGCAGAGGCGACAGGACTCCATGATGGGGAACACTGCGGACCTGTGACCCTCAGCAGTAAGAAAACAGTTCCTTCTCCACTCTCAGGTCTGCAACTGCAGAATAGGTTTAGGGGTCTGAAAGCAGATAGAGGAAGACTTCAGATTTAGTGATAGGTAAGACACTCAATGCTTTGTTTGCTTCACTGCTACCAACAAGGACTCCTAGGTCTCTGAATTTAGTGTAAAAATTCAAAAAGTACCAGCAATAGCTAAGGACTGAGTGAGGGATTACTTATGAAAACCTGAGCCATAGAAGTCTGTGGAAACAGATAGGCTATGTCTGAGAGATGCTGAGAGAACTGACCAATGTCTTTGAAAGTCTGCTGTCTTTCATCTTTGAAAGGTTGTGGAGATTTGGGGAGATCCCACATGATGGAAGAATGACAAGTATTTTACCTATGTTCAAGGTAAACCAAAAGTTCAGTTTATAGAACCACATGTCAGTCAGCCTCACTTCAGTTACTCAGAAAATCACAATGTGAGTCCTCTTGCAACAGATTTCTGGGCACATGAAGGAACAGGTAGTTATCAGGAACCACCTGATTGACCAGAGGTAAACCGTACCTGACTCACCTGATCACCTTCTTTGTAGAAATATGTGGGTTTGTGGTTAAGGAGGGAGCAGTGGATGCCATTTCCCTTGACTTTAGCAAGGCTTTTGACACTGTCTTGCATCATGTTCTTGTACCCAAAATAAGATGACACAGTTTAGAGGCTGAATAACAAGACAGTAAAATAACTGGTTGGGTGATTGGCCTTAGAGGGTGGTGTTTAATGGGTCATACATTGCCTGGAGGCCTAACAAGAGGAGCACTGCAGGATCTATCCCTAGAACTGTCCTGTTTAACATTTCCATAAATGACTTGGAGGAGACAATGGAGTGTACTTTCAACAGAACTACAGATGTTGACAAACTGGAATGGTCAGGGCTGGACCACTCATGCTGTGAGGCTGCATGACTGGGATTTGTTCATCCTGGAGACGAGGTGATTTTGGAGGTACCCAACAGTGTGCTCCCTCCTCCCTGCCCCCCATAATTGCTGGAGATCATTGAGAAGATGGAGCCATGGTCTTCACCACAGTGCATGGTGAAAGAGAAACAACTGGCACAAGTTGAAACAAGAGAGTTCATACTGGATATAAAGAAATACCTTTTCAGCATGAGAGCGAGATAGTGGCACAGGCTGCCCAGAGTGGCTGCACAGCCTCGATCCTTGGAGGTTTTTAAGACCTGACTGTAGAAATGCTCAAGCATGTTGTTTGAGCTCATGGCTGAGTCCACCTTCAGCAGGAGGCTGGTCCAGAGAACTGCTGAGATCCCTTCTGATTTGAACAATCCTTGATTCTTCGGATCTCATAGATACAAATTCAGTTTGGCTCATGTTTTCCTGAGAAGCGGTATGTTAGTAAAGGCTTTCTTTAGCCAATTCTATTTAAAGATGCCTTGGACTTGTAATAGTCTTTCATAAAACAACTCTTTTTCCTTCTTGTCTCCTCCACCCCCAAAATAAGGTTATTCTTTATGGCAGCAGATGGAAGACTCATTGAAATAAATGTCACTGAAAATGAGCAGTGAATCAGCACAGTCCTTAATGTGTTCTTACATCTGAAAAAGGTCACTGATGATAAAGCAAAGTGTATAATGGCTGTAGACAATACACACCCTTAATAATCCCAGACAAAGCCAAGATCACAGAAGCGTATAATGAGCTATCCCTTGTATTTTTACAAATAGCTGATTTGACAAAACTTAAGGATATTTCATAGACTTCTGCAATAATGTGGAATATTTGCTTTCCATGCAGCAGAGCAAAACTGTGAAGTTGTGAAGACTGAAAACCTACTAAGAAATACACTCTAGAAACTGCTGGAATGTAACAGTATTCACATTGCTCTTATTTAAAAATAATTTTGGGTTTGCACATATTTCATGCAATTCAGGAAGTAGCTATTATCATTAATCATGTTTTCACATTGTGTCAGCTGTACTAGGTACAGCACTTTTAATAGTAATACAGTGTATAGTATTTCTAGACAAAGCTTAAGGCAGGCAAATACAGATTTTTATCTGGTTTATGGAGATGGAAAAGAGGCAGAGGAGGAAGAGGAATCTACTCATTTAGGAAAAATGCAGTTCCTCTGGTGGAGTATTTTACGCAACAAATAGCCACAGCAGCACAGTCCTGAACAGCGTCTGTGGTTCCCTCTGAGTTACATAGCTTGTACTTCATTAAGTGGTAGCACTCAGTGAGATTAAGAATGAAACATTCCATCTCTCTGGGATTTATAGATTTTGTTTTCACTAGTTGATACTAAATTCTGCACTCAGTCACTTTGATTTGCAAGGTAAATTACTGGAAGCAAAACATAGTTCAGAGATGTTAATTTTTCCATAAATTGGTGTTCTGGACCCCTAAAACGTGAATCTGTAATAGGATGGTGTTCCAAATTTTCATTGCCTGTAGTCTGTTTCATATAACTGGGGATGGGTATCATGTGTTTTGAAGCACATAAGACTATTCTTTTTTGGGATTCATTTAAATACATCCCAGTTTAGAAGAAGAAACTTTCTCATGGCTGTGTAGATGCCATGTATGAAGTGCATTGTGTTCTAAGGTCAGTTACTCTTAGGCAGGTGGTCACATCATAAACCCATCTGAGTAACTCGAAAAAACAACCTTGTGTCTGTTAGGAGGGAGGACAATAATTAACAACACATGGAAAGAGTTGCTTTTACCATGGGGATGAAAGGTACATTGGTAAAACAGGATGTGGGCAAATGTATGCTCTAGTTGTCTCTGTCTGTGGTTTCTGTAATCCTGTGTCTGACCAGGAAATTCTGACTTATGATGTATGCAGATGATAGAATAATTAATGAATTTTTTTGAAAATAGGAACTATAAAACAAGCTTATAATTAGGGCAGTTCATTGATTTCAGTTGTAAGATTCTGACCTACTATAATTCCACAGAAATTACTCTTGAATTTTGCACAAAGCATTTCCATTTTTCATTTCACTCAGCTGTCAGAAATAGTTCATATTTCCTGAAACTTTGCCTAGAATCTGAAAACTTCTAGAAAATACTGGAAAAATCTGTATATGATTTGTGAGCTATCTCTGAAAGGGATATCTTTCTAGCTGCTACCGCTGCAAAAAAACCCCAACTCTATTACAATGATAAGCATAAGTCTGAATTTCTCCAAAGTACTTAACTGTAAACTATTTGATGTCAGCCAGAATTCCAGAGGATTTCAGCTCAGATTAAAAATCTTTTTTTAATGTGAAAAGTCATACAAATTGATAAATGAGTCTTATGATATCCTATCTAGGACGACCAAGTCATGCATATGGTAAAGTTTATCATGTATCTCACACAAAGCAACGCAATGCTTGATAAGCAGTTTTATTAGGTAATTACATTTTTTTACATTTGCAAATAAAGCAGATTGATTTCCATCTTGAAGTAATTTACCAACACACTATAAACTCTTCAAACGCTAACATGGTACAATATGCCTTATTTCCTGTTTACTAAATAATCTTCTGGCTGTCTGCTTTGTGTCTTTCAGATTGAACCTGGAATTATTCTCTCCCATGGAGATCATGACGTCAGAATCCTTCACCTGAAAGAAAACATTGCCTCCTTGGCTTGATTTCTTGCAAGTACAAGCCATGGCAGATTCCCAGTGGTTTCCAGACTGAAGCCAGAACATGCAGAGATGTTCTAGGGAACTATTAAAAGATAAAAATGCTATCAAATTGATGTCATGTGATATTTCTGGCTATTTTTCAGATTTTTTCTTTAAGCATCTGTTTGTGAAGATTATTTGAGATGTATCTAAAACTTTTTCCTACTTTCTTTGGCATCAAGGGCAAGTGTTCTTTAAAAAAAAGACCAGGGTCCTTTCTAGTACAAGGTTGTCTACTGCATCAGGGATTTATTGAAATGGCACCAATGAAATGATCTTATGGGAACTGTAGAAAAGGGGCAAAATGCCCTTCAGAGCCTTAAAGGTTCATTGAAACAGTATTTTAAAAGGATTTGAATCCAGTTACTCATTACATTTCCCATGCCAATTCATAGCTGGCCCACTCTTTCTTCACATTTTTTTCATTTTATTAGTGTATGCTTTCACAGGAAATGAGTTAACATAAATCATATCACAGACAAGATAAGCAACAAAGTCAGTGGAAGTAACATGCTAGGGTAAACAAGAATTAGACTAAAGGAATCCTTGCCATATGGGGCACTCTCAAAAGGCATATAAAATCTCCTGAAAAATGAAGTATTTATGGTACTGTATTTCATATGACTGCAAGAGTGAATTCATCCTTTAAAAAGGAATACTGAGACTGTTCTTTGAGCGGAGGGTCATGAGTGGGAGAGGCAATGACTTAATTTCCACCTTGAGTATCCTACAGGAAAGAAGATGCATATGCAACTCCTACTGCACTGGAGTTCACACAGCAAAAGCCCTATGAACTATGCTTCCAACAACAATAAAGGTGGCCATGAGTAATAAAAACACATGGACAGTTTTGTTTTGGAATATCATAATTTTTCTTAATTTTCATGGTGTCTTTTGTCCTGAATGGCTGATATTTTACATCTTTTCATGTACAGAATTAGTTTTTTATCCACGTCTGTTTTAATGCCTTAACTGCATGGCATTTGGGAGCTACCTGTGAACAAAGAAAGATAAAAGTATTCTCTTGATCTGGATGGTGAAAAAAGCTATCTGTGTATCACCAGTGGAAATTTGGTTAGGACTTATCTGCTCACCTGCTTTATAACAAATTTTCAAGGATGAACTACTGGCAGCTGGATCTCGCTGACTTCCCTGTTAACAATGTGGTCTGCTGCTTTTTTGGACCATGAAGATGGGAAGATAGTAAGTAAGAGTGAATATTCAATAAAAATTGTGCACTTGCTTCAGTGACAAGTTGAATAGTTTGTATAAACCTTTTAGGAAGACAAATATCTGCTCTTAATGAGAATTGTAGAGTGGGAATTGTTTGGGTTGCAGTGGCCTGCAGAGCTAATGACACTAATAAGTGCAAAATGGTATACTTGTTCTCTCACGGTGCTCCTATCATAAACAAAATTAATATGAAATGCGCTAAGGCACCAAAGTCTAAATTTCTGAGTGATAGTCTGCAGTGTGTGCCAATCTGAAGATATTATAGAACACAAACTAGTGTGCTTTTTTAGTTCTCAGCTGTCTACATCAATAAAACTAGAAAGCAGACTAACAACTATATAGCCAAAGTTTCTTTTAAATTCTGTTTACAGTCCCATCATTTCATTAATTCACCAAATCCCCTTGCAGTGAGTGTCTCAGGCTGCGTTCTGAGGAGCGTTCTGAGTTTACATAAATACAGTTGTGCTTCGTAATGCAGAACAAAGTGGTGTGGGAGGCAGCAAAAAGGGAGGAAGGAAGACTCATCACTAGGACTCCCCAAAAAGAGGTGCCTTTAGAGAAAAACTGATGCTCCCTGACAATTCTGGTAGGCTTGGGTTTTGCTTAGTCTTCAGAGATCTTTTACAGTACATTTTGTTATAGACTTTTAAAAAGGATGAAGGAAGAAGTTTTTTACTCTGTTGCTTTCAGCATAAATGAGCTGTTAGACTGTTTTGAGTCTAACAACAAGATAATACTTTAAATGGTTGACGAAGAAGCAGCAAATAGGTTTTTGGGCTAGTCAGTTTCTCACTCTAGTGAAACCTATACAGAGGTTGTCTGGGAGAAAGCATTGTGTTCTAGGGTGCTCTGACAACACCCCTTCTTGCCCCTTCTTGTCCCTTCTTGCCTGAGCAGCTTGATGGGTTCTTGCATGATGAATTCTGCCTTGTCCCCAGAAAGGACCTCGTGCGGCTTTGCTGTTCTGCTGTTCTCACCACCACTGGGAAGGCAATGCTCTGCAGCCATCCCTCAAAACAAACCTCCCCAAATGTGATGTGTCATGCAAATAATGTATTAATAACCATAAGCAGTTAGGGTTTAGTTTTTCCATCTTACTCATAAAACTACAGCTCTTGCAGCACGTAACTCTTAAGACCAAGATGATGAATGCTGTGAGCTCCTTAAAGGAGAAGGGTGCTGTTTAACCTCTTACTCTGTGAGATCCAATGAAATCCCATATGGAGGTGACATGATCACAGGCAGAAAAATAAGCTATTTTTCTATCTTGTACATCAATAATGTTCAAGTGGAGGACATGTGGCTTGCCTGCCATATTTTAAAAAGATGGCTTGTGGAAGATGTAAAAAATAATTGCCATGATGTTTTTCTTGAGAGTTGTCTTGGATGTAATCATTGATTGTCAAGTGTGGTGGTTGTTTGCTTTTTTTTCCCCCGGTACAGAAATGTTGTTATTAGGTTAAAAAGAATGGGGCAACAAGCTAAGGAAGGGAAAGAAGCAAACCATCTGCCAAGCTTGCATGAAGGCAGCAGCAGCTCATAATTTTTAATACTGTTTCTCATTTATGTGTTTTTCTGTACCATTTTTTTCTGATGAAATAAGCATGGATAAAACTCTGTAAATTTGGTCCAAATGCAAAAGTTATTCAGTACCTGCCCACACTTGGAAACTATAGAGATGAGAGTTGCTGTACAAGGACCAAGAGCTGTTACGTTTTGTAACACATACGAATGATTCTGACCCTTTGAAGAGAAAAAGTCATTGTCAGTTCTTACAAAAGCAAGGACTGTGGCCAAGCAATGTTGGCTTGAACTTGCACAAGCCTACAAATACACCTTAGCATTGGCCTGCAGCAAACATCCAAATATTCCAATTTTATTAAAGAAAACACAAACAATCTGCCTCAATCTTCCAGATCTGTTTAATGGGGTCAGATTTTTCTTCCACTCTTTGTGATCTGGATGGTTACCCACTGGGGATCAAGATGAGATCATGAAACATGTTTTTCCATGGGTGACTTAAATCTGAAACCGTTATCTCCCCAGCTGAGCAAGCAGTAGAAGCTAAAAACAAAAGAAACTACTAAAAAAACCTCCTTGGCTTTAAAATTGTTAAAGAAGAAGCAGACTGTAGCTGAGAAGCAAGCTTCCAAAACAAAGATCTCCTTAGAGTAATACATTTGATACTTTGCCATAGGCAGAGCTTTGTGCATGTCTGGGAAACCCTCACAGAGCTCAATCTAAGGAACGTGTGGCTGGTGAACTTGATGCTTGGCATTGATGGGGTTGATCAACTTACTATATGCAATACAGAGCACTGGGGGCTGGCTAACCCCCTTCATTTCTCCTACAGTAGTAATGATACTTGGACATTGGAATAAAACAGGCTATTCTTTTGCATTGCAGCTGAAATGCCTCCCCTGTTGTCCCCCAGTGACTGCAGGAAGGGAGCTGGGCTGTTATGAATGTGTTAGCTTGGAGTCCACTGAGAGTTATAAATGTCATGCCCTAAATGGCATGTCCTCTTGGTGGAATTCATTCTTCAGACTGACCTGAGGATAGGACCACTGTCTTACTCCCCAGGACATTTCTGTCAGAGAAACTGCATGAAGCTGTAAATACATATTGAGGAGCTGTTGGGAGGTCTCTTGGCTCTCTTTTGTCTTGGCTGCTCTCGTCTGCAGCTCCAGATCCTCCTCCAGAGGGAAAAGATAGAGTTATGCTTCTGCCTAATTTCTGTGAGACCAGAACTGAAAAAAGAGCTATTTTTTTTCATTTCCACATATGTTACAATGTACTGGTGCAGGGCCATTGTGGGGCAATGAAGTGGTTCTTTGACATGATGAAAAGATTAGACATATCATCACTTGTGTTTTCCTGCTCCAACTTCTTTGCCAGAGGTTACTTTATAATGTAAACCACAGTAAAACCAGAAGACTTGGAGGATCTGAGGAGAAAAGCTGTAGGTAATGAATTTCTTTTCCCTGTCTATGGACATGTCTGGGATATAACATGGAGGGTGATGATACTCCATGGTCAGCAGCAATACCTTTGCTGCCATGATGTGCATCATGTGCATCATGATTCCTTCCCTCCACATGCGTGTGTAATGGATGACAACGTGCTCTCTACCTCGGTGTTTTTTTTTTTTTGAGATGCTGTTTATCCCTTATTTTATGCAGGTTTCTTCCATATTTGTGACTAACAAATACCTTGCCCCTCCCAGGGACTGTTCTGGTGTTGGTGGCTTTTTTTGCCTTTATTTCACTTCTGCCAAGGAAAATTAAGGAGCAGCCTTTCTGTATTGCAGTTAACTCCTCCTGGTATTTATTGAAGAAAAGCAGATGGATGCTGGTGTCTTGTTAGACCGGGATCTGTCCCTTCCATGTTCTTTTAGGAGAAATGGTGCAGAGAGTCAGAAACTGGAGTGCTGCCCAGCAATCTTAATTTCTGTCTTGAACACAGCTGTGAGACAATTTTCCTGGAGAAACTACTAGCTTGACAAATACAACTGAGTAGCCTGTTTGGGAATGTTACCATAACAAGTAAGCCATTTTGTTCACACCTGAAGCACTCAGATCTGTACCATACATAGCTCTTCTGTTGTAAGGCTGAGGGCTGGATTCACTGTGTTTGCACTCTTACCTACACAGCTGTTAGCCATTACTCTGCATTCTGTTTGTCTATCTTTTAGCTGAAGGATTTTTTTTTTCTTGATTTAATTTGATGCGGATAAAGTAATTATGCAGAAACCACAATATCTCTGATGGTAAGCAGACTGTACAGACTATAATTGTTTAAGCAGAAATGGGCAAAACTTGGTTTTATGCTACTTCTGTATGGGATGTGGCATTTTTGGCATTGTGCCTGCATTTTTGTGTGTATTTTTTCACCTAGGAAACCCCATCTCTTCTCACCCATCAAGTTGATGGAAACTTCAGCATTTGTGATTGATTGAAATTGTTACTTTGGGGCCAAAAAGAAACTTCAATAAAAATAAGGTAGGTAAAGTTGTCAAAGATCCTTGTAGTTCACCCTACTTGTTTGAACTGTTTTATTACAGTTTGAGCAGGTTATCCAGAGAAGCTGTGGGTGCCCCACCCTTGGCATTCAAGGCCAGGCTGGATGGGGCTTTAAGCAATATGGAAGATGTTCATGCCTATGGGTGCAGGGTTGGAACTAGATTATCTTTATGGTCTCTTCCAGCCCAAACCATTCTATGATTCCATGATTGCACATTACCAATATGCTATGTGAGAGTGTATTGACTGTGTAATTGCCTTACTCAAATTAGGTTTGTTTGATACAAATTAAGTGTTCATAGTACTTAATTTGAGTCTTCAGAAAAAAGTTGGGAATCTAAAATCCTTTTAAAAATAAGAATATAACCAAAAGCTGTGGTCTTCATATAGCTGAAATGTTCCTAAAGGTTGGACTTGCAGAAATGCCTACTGACAGAAAGCATGGCTTCCCAACCAAAGAGATTTCAAAAGGTTTAATACCCTGGAAAACAGATTTTATCCATCTTAAAATAAAACCTAATTGCTTCTGAAGATCTTGTTCTGAAAGGTGAATTAAAGCCCGCTCCTCTGTGTAATCACACAAATGTGTTTGGTCAGTTTTCCTTAAAAATATCCAGCAGGCCTGAGCCAAGCTGCAGAGGCCCACAGAACACAGCAATGCCACTGGCTACCCCAGCAGGACCCCATTGCTCACATAGAGCTGGATGTGGAAACTGACTTCAGTGAGGCTGGGAACTCTGGCACGAATGCAGAGGGTTACATCTTTCCACTTCAGAAACTCAAGGGAGATATTAAACATCCGCTTGATCAGCAGCAAACTCCCTGCTCCAATTCTTGCTCAAAGGATGTCATGTCTAATGGAGCTGAACTGTCAGAGAGCTGCACCTGAGAGAGGAGGATTTCTGTCTCAGGTTAGTCCCTGGTCTGGATCCAGATAGAACTGCCAGAGGAGGGAGCCAGACTGCATTTCTGTTTCCAATATTTATTTTTCTGCTGTTCTTGCTGTGCTGCTGCACTTTCTGCTTCCTTTGTGGTAGGAGGAAGCCAGGTACAGAACAGTGTGTGCTCATGAACCTTCTAGTTAATGGTCCTGCTTTAATTTCCCTGCTTGTAAATTGGTATGGGAAGGGAGATACTCTGCTTTCTGCAACCAGAAGGCATGGTAGAGCAGCTGTTCCCAGTAACAATAATGACACTATTGCTGAGACAAACATTTTCACAATGATGCATGGGAATGCTAAATCCAAACCACATTGTTTAGCTAATGCATGCTTTCACTCTGCTAAGGGGGAATGTCACATAACTGAAAGTAAATTGAAGAGATTGGAGTTTAGAAAATATGACAAAGTTGAAAACTTAAAGCTGTAATACACAGTAACATCCTTTAGCAGTGAAATCAATGATCCAAAGTGGTGTGTGTATGTGTATTTTATGGCAGCTTATTAGGTATGACTCGCCTCTGGTCAGTCCAGTGAAGAGACACTGTTGTAAGTCAGGAATGCTTTCTGCCAAGCACTTTGGTGAAACTGAGCATAGCGTATAGATCTCCTTTCCCACAGCGCATATCAAGCATTGCAACATATCATAGATATGTCAGACTTTAGGTATGGTTTCTGGCATTTTTCTTTAATCTGCACTCCCAGTTGGGCCTAATGAAACACTGCTCTCAAGGCATGTGTGTGTTCAGAGAGTCCTTACACACTGGTTTAATAAGGTAATACTTTTACTTTCCTTAGCAAGAGGAGAGGTACTTGCCTTGAGTAGTGATGTCTGTGTAGCTACAGTGATTCAGCAACAGCTTAAGGAAAGGGAAGTTAAGGATGAATGGAGATCTGAAACATTTAATTCATAAATTAACCACTGAGCTTAGTGATACCTACCTTAATATTGTGACAGCCTTGCTGCTGGCACTCTCAAAATAACTGATACAGGTTTGAAAGATTCTTGGAGAGCCTTTTCCTTCTGGCACTGTTGTGGAGAGATTGCTAAGTTTAGATCACAGGAATGCAAAGTTACTCAATCAAACACAGAAGTCTGCAAAGTTCATGCAATAAATGGAGATAAAAATGAGGTTGTGTTTCTTGCTAGAGGATCGTGATCAGCTTTCCCCCTTCCTCCTCCCCATGCCTTTGCTGTACGTTCTGGGCAACGGTGATTCTACCAGGTCCGATTAAAGC
Source organism: Calyptomena viridis (assembly GCA_013390005.1). NCBI lineage: Eukaryota > Metazoa > Chordata > Aves > Passeriformes > Eurylaimidae > Calyptomena > Calyptomena viridis. Next base: position 282,747 of record WEIV01017821.1, on the reverse strand, counting down.
TAGAACACCTTTGGCAGTGGTTTGAAGGCTTCATTTGAATTCAGCCAGCAAAGAAGAAAAAAGGGGAGGGGAAGCCTGTTGGGGACTTGAAAACTATTTTGAGGTGTGTAGACTAGGGAGCTGATGGCAATATCTGATGGCAATATCAAAGTGCCTTTGTGATTACTTGGTTTTCATGGTAGAGGGTAGAGTCTGTCAGCACATTGTTTGTTTTTGCTGTCCAGACTCCTGCTTTTGAAAAGCCGATCTAGTTAATTTCAACGACACACTATACAGTAATCTTGCCTATTAAAATAAATGGAATCCAGCCTTTCAACAAAAGCCCTTGACGTTATGATCCTGCCATGTATTGTCAGGGTCCTGGGGCACTGCAACTCATGAATAACACAGATGGAGGAAGGTTTATAGAGTCTGTGGTAGTGGCTTTATTTCATATCTGAAGTGCGAAAAGTTTCTTCCAAAGAACAACATTATATGATACTTTTAAAATAAGTAAGCCTGTTCGGTCTTACAAATAATTGTGCAGGTGCTGCAGGACTTTGTGATGGAGCCCTTTGGAGGGAAAACTGGAGTGTTGCAGAGCCTGTGTGCTAACTCAAAAAGCCAAATTAAAAACGTATGCAGCCATGCTGCAGCATGTGGGTGGCTTTAAGGCAAGTGCAGAGTGTTGTTAAATGTCGAACTCAAATATAGGGATGGGGAAAACTGGTGTGTGAATGGAAAGACTGATCACATACTTGTCCTGTCGTTTAAATGTGTGGTAGGCTCCTCTGAAATTGAAAGTTTGCCTAGTAGCAAGCCAGATTGTAGGGAAATACAAATCTGATTTTAAGTCTTCATACTCTTCTAAAATCTATCCTTTCTGAAGATTTGAAAACTAAGTTTGCACTTACAATTTATTAACCTTTATTAACATGAAAAATGCCTTGGCATTTTCATGTTGAGGCTGTGGACTTACTGTTTGCTCACTCACCCTAATGATGTTGCCCATAAAATCAGACAGCTGGCAACTTAGGTAATGAATATTAAGCTCAAAACCTAGCTCCAAGGAGAAAGAAATCCCTGTTTTGAAGATTTGAAAACTGAGGTAGAGATTAAATATTTATTCAGCACCCTTTGAAAGGCTGTGGCCTGGACAGGATTTGATCTTTGCTCTGGAAAACCTCAGTCTAGTACTTGATAATGACCTTTTTATCATCTTCTAGGTAAAATGCCAAAAACTCATGTAATGCTCCCTCTTCATTTGAAGAACAAAATATTAAGTAAACAGTAATGATTTAGGCTGTCTAACCGGAAACAACCCTGTAACCCTGAGATTTTATTGTGTAAAATGAAGACTTGGTTTAAAACAGTTCCTGATATGTGATGATGTAGTCCTTATCTACTTTCTACCTCACCGTATGCAGAATACTCTTTTCTACTGGTTAAAAAAAGGCACAATACTATTTGAAATCAGGGAAAGGAATGCATTGGGTATTGGCCAAAACATCAGATACAACCAGCTCAAAAATAAAAACAATGCAGGTACCTTTGGTGGATTAATGCAGGAGAAATAAGCCTAAAGCTTTCTCAAGGAAGCTAAAAATGATGGTTCAGTCTCTTTAATTCTCCCTCCATCCCCTGTCCCATTGTGTACCTATTTCATCCATTCAGTTTAGGAGAGTCCTTCCCTGAATGCTTTTGCCAGTGACATCACCTTTTAATCTTCCTTCTATTCATTTGCAGCTACTTTGGAGGTGCAGTTCCTTTTACATCACTCACCCAATATTTAGAATTTGTAGTTTCCTCAGATAATTGGACATCTTGACAAGAAGAGTGGCACAATCAGCTATCAGATACTTTTCATTCCTGACTTCCATGCCAAAACTGACATGTGGATATTGGGATAATAATGTGTTATCTTAATTAGGTGTATCTTCATGATACATGCTTTATAACAGATAGAGCATATAAAACTACTGCAATGCCTTGCCAAGGTATCTTTGAAATGAGATTCCCTACTTAAGAGTTTTCTTCCTTCTTAAATAAATAAAGAGTAAACGAACAATTGCAGAGTCCAAGTCTGAATCCTAGCACTTCCTGTTAAACCTCACAAAATAGTGCAAGAAACATGTTTGGTCTGCTTTCTAAAGCTTGATGATGTGATAGGAAGGACGTTGTATGTAACATCAAAGAATGATGTTATTATACCTCTGAAGCATGACTTCTGGAAGTCCAAGTGAAATAATGTATGTTCATTTTTCTCCTGAATATGGCAGCCTCTAATAGGCTTGGATTCTTATCAGAAATGTTCCAACAATTTCCTTCATTGTGTTTGTGTGTGCTTTTTTTTTTTGACTAGTCAAATTTCTCTCACACTTCCCAAAGTCCTGTTAAGTGACTCCCTGCTGGGTTTAGTTAAGAGCAGTGCTGAGCAGATTGCGAGCTGCCAAAACCAGCCAACAAACCACTGGTGATGAGCAAATGTTTCTCCTCTTTCAGCTCATGGTGAATGTTGCTGTTTTCTTAATTCTAGTATCATGTTCAAGTGGAAAATGGTGAAGTCTGGACTACAGACAGACCTGCACAGTGTTTTGGACCTGAGCATAGAGAGTCTGGTTGAGGGTCACGGTGGATGATAACTTTCACACATGGCTTCTATATATTCATGTTAGGATTAAAGTCTTGAGAGTATTAATGGCCCAGCGATCATTCTTGAAATAGTCTTCTTGGAGCTGTGCATGATGATCTCGGGGCAGAATTTAGATCTGTGTATTTGTCTCACTTAGAATGATTATAGACCTTTTTGTGAAAGGACCATAAAATATGAACCTTTAGAGTCCTGCAGAACAAAGTGTGTAATACACAAAATGTAATTCATAGGGCATGACTGAATTAATTTCTTCTCTATAACCTCTGTGATATAGTGAATATATTATGAGTATATTGTGTTTTCCTCCCTTTCCTCCTGAGGGGAATAGATCTTGCCTGCTGTAGTGTGCCTATATTGTTTCTTTCAGTGTGTTCTCATTGTTGTCCTCAAACCCAGGTTCATTAATTGTCTGTGCTACATGTCCATATACTGGCGTGCACGTGGCAGGAGGCTCAGAGCAAGACAGTGACTTTTCCTGGAGAGGAGATGTGACCCCAGGGCAAAGTATTCCCTTAGTGGACTTTTCTCAGCAGTTAGCTCTGCTGCAGTGTTGCAGTCACCTTAGCAATCTGAAAGAGATTTTATGAAAACCAAAGCCAGTCAGATATTAAATTTAGACAAATAAAGTTTCAATAGTTAGGAAGGATACTGAATTCCTTCTTTGTCCCATGAATGGGATGTGCTTTAAAGGTGGGAGCAGGTGACAGACTCCTAGTATGTCTGGTTGTGCCATTAATTTCCTTCAGAACTGATGTTTTTCCACAAGTTATACTCAGTCTCAGGTCTTCACTTGTAAAACGGTGATACCTATATTCCAGCCACAGGCATACTTATTTATCCCAATGAGAACCTTAGATGACAGATCAAAGCCATTTTTGTATTGACAAAATGCAGACTTCAAGACTACATAGTGAAACTGTGATTATTTCACCAGAAATATCTACAATGTTAATTCACAGGAGGTAGAGGTGATAGGATAGTTTCCTTCAAATGTGTGTTCTAGATCTGCACTAAAATGCAGAGGAAGACTCTCACAGAATATCTTGTTTTTAAGCTGGAGAAAAGGTGGACGATATAAAAGACACAAAATATGTAAAAGTTTAACATAATACATAGGAAACTATTTCGATGTTACCTCTTCCTGTGTTAGAGCTCAATGGTATTTCATAATAAGGGACTTGAACCCAGTTCTTTCATATCCTGTCCCTAGGATCTTTTGGATCAGGCAGGCATGTTGTCTTAGAATCACAGAATTGTAGAATCACTGAAGTTGGAAAAGACCTTAGTTTAAGTCCTCTGTTGTGGAGTCCTAAAAACACCTTGAAGCAGACTAATCTTTCCTAGGAGACATTTATGTTAAAACTAGTAAATACTTATAACAAGTTTTGGTTTGAATTAATCAATATTTTCAGATTTAGAAATATTTATTTGAAAAATTCACTGGAGTTCCAGTCACAAAACCCACATTTTATATCATTTATATTTTTCTGATGCCCTGATGAAGATTATGTTTCTGCTCTCCTCTGGGTTCCTCCTGCACATCATTTAGCAGTGTGTTGCACAGCTCTGTCCTGCTGTAGTAGCTCCTAGTTGTGATCACAGAACAGAGCTAACACAATGTTAAGTATGTTACAAACAAAAAAGATTTGTGGTGGTCTCCAAGGTGTCTGTTATCAAAATATTAGTTAAGTCTGGAAGTGGATAGTATGGATGGAGTGTGTGTGTATGTGTGTGAGTGTAGAAAGGAAATACTAAGATATAAATGATAATTTTAAGTATATTGCTTCTCAGTTGTTTTTAAGTATATTGCTTTATAGGTGTAACACAGAAGGGTGGAACTTTAAAGGAAGGTTTGAAATGATAAAATAATTGATAAAGATATCCATTTTCATGTAACTGTCATTGATAACATTAAATGGTTAATGAACTCCAGAGTGCGATACCATCAGAGAAGGTTTCACTGAAGATTTAAAATAGGACATACATTTTTTGCAGATCTTGTTTTAATGTAGATATTGCTGTAGAAGGATGATGGAAGGAACAACAGTCTATTTACTTATATCCAGCTAATTGTATTTGCTTACTTCTGGTATTGTCTTGTCAGGTGTAAATAAGATAATGCATGAGCTGGTCCTGCCAAGCACGTTGATCAAGGTCAAGATGAACATGTAGGATAGGTGTTGTCTTTTAATCTAATTAGCCAAACCTAAATCAGAAAACACCTCTATGATGCTGCTATTGCTGATGGAAGTTTCAACAAGTCAAATATGTGGTCATCCCACTAATACTTTGGAATCAGTGAATGTCAGGTTGGAAGAGACTCATAAGGATTATTAAGTCCAACTCCCTGTTCCTCACAGGGCCACCTAAAACTAAATCATATGGCTAAGAGCATCATCCAGATGCTCCTTGAACTCTGTCAGGCTTGTTGCCATGATTACTTCCCTTGGGAGCCTGCTCTGGTGACTAACCATCCTCTTAGTGAAGAACCTTTTCCTACTGTCCAACCTGAACTTCTGTCACATCTTCATTCCATTTCCTCGTGTCCTATTGCTGGTCAGCACCTCCCGCCCTGCTGCCCTCCTTGGGGAAGTTGTAGATTGCAATGGGGTCATTCCTCAGCCATCTCTTCTCCAAGCTGAACTAACCAAGTAACCTCAGCCACTCTTCCTACATCTTGTCCTTGAGGCCTTTTACCACATTTGTTGCCCTTCCCTGCCCACACTCTAATAGTTTGATGTCCTTCTTATATCGGTAGCCCAAAACTACACACAGTACTTGTGGTGCCACCATATCTCTGATGATAAAGCATTGTGTGTTTGCTTCTTAAAATTTGTCCATTATAATGAATGTAGTTTTCTATAACTTAGGTTAGAGCTGTGTATGCTGCTGGAGAATGAGCACATCTTTGAATGGGACACAAATGATGAGTTTTCTCTTATCCTCTCCTCTTTGTGAAGGTAACCTCTTTTCTTTCAGTACTTTCCTTCTCTAATAAGCATGCATGTTTGGGTGATTTAGGATGAATACTCCAAGAATGAAGAAATTATGTAATATATGTGGTTGAAGTGATCAGGTACAATCCAAATTTAAGGATGACCAGAGACCTTCCAGAAACAGCTCTCATAAACTAAAATGCCATTCAGAATCTGGAAGTTGTGCAAGACAGCTGGCAAAGAATTTCCTTGTTCAGATAGGCTTTTCCAATCTTCTCTTTCTCAACTTCTCTATGGATAGCAGAATTGTTATAATATTTAATTCAGTGTGGGATAGCACCTCTCTGAATGATGAGTGTTTATAAAAGCTTTCAAACTTGAAAAGCATGTAGCATTCTTCCCTTTGATACATGACCAAAGGATTTTTAGGAATAGTAAACATTAAGTGTGGTGGAAGAAAATCATGTGTTACTAAGGGAAGACTAATAGTTTAGTTTTGAGCAATTTATATAGGTCCAACTGGAAAGTCATCACGTATTACTGAAACTTGGTCTGCACATGGGAATGTGGCTGGCAAAATAATGTTAAGAAGGAGCAGGGCAATTACGTACGATGAGGTGCCAGGACACAAATAGGTATTCCTATGGAAAATGGTTAAAGTTCTGATACCAGTTTTGCTGCATTTTTCTGCAGTACACTATCATGTAGTTACCACTTGGCGTGTGAATTTTAACAGCATGAAAAACCTCACCCCTAAGCCAATGCGACTTACATTGTCTTAAGAGAGATACAGTTACAGTAAGGGAAAAAATATTTTTGTAACTAAAGATTGTTTTAATTTAAATTGCTAATTTAAGCCTTATTGGCAAAGGTATTTATGAAGTTTGGACAAGCTCTGCCAGTGTAGTTTTGTTAGAAATCTTTTCGTTAGGAGTCAAACTGGGAATCTTTTGAACCTTGGGTTCTAATGTGCTGCACAGAAGGAAATAGTTCTTGCCTGGTCCAGATAACAGAGTAGAAGCTGCCCAATTTGTCGCACTTAACCATGCTGCTGAATCGCTTCCCTGCAGATCCCCAGTATCAGCAACTCTTCATCAATCTGGTAAGACTGAAGCCAACTCTAAAAACAAACATTTCCTCCATGAACAACGTGTTTGTTATATTTTCTCATTTGTTTATGATGGCTGTGTCAGCCGCACTGATTTACATAAACACTGCCAATCCTCGGATGTTACATTCTCAGCAAAAGTAGCTGAGCACAAACAGCATTCCGAAGTTTTAATTCATATTGTATAAACATAACAGATGTTGATAAAATGAGCCAAAAAGAAAATACAACAAAGGAGATTATTTCAAGGGGGCTTTTGATTAAAATACATTCCAGATTGACAAAATGATACAATGTTAATGGAATAGATCATTTAAATGTCATTATTTGGCTCTCATAGTCCTATAAAGCAAATATAAAGCCATGATTCTGAGATTTAGACTCCATTATGGTACAGTGCCTATACATCAAATTATAAATAAAACTATATTTCTTTCCCCTTTCCTTTTTTTTAAATCCCTGCTATGACATTGCCACATTTATGTCCTAAATACTGTACTAAAATACTGGGTCCAAAAGCAATAATATGTTTGGTATACTAAATAAGGCCTAAAATAAACATGTTATAAACAAAATAAATGTAGTTTCTGCCCCAGTGAATTTCCAGTCATTGAAACTGAGGTGTGGGGACATGAGAAACCCAGGCCAGAGAGCCTAATTCAGCTGGATTTGATTTAAAAAGATACAGAATCTGCTCCTGTTTACTTATTTGTAGATAAGACAGATCTGAGTTTGAAATCGATCTGCTTTAAATCCCTTGCTTTGAGAATAGCTAGAAGGAGAGAGAAGTTACAAACCCCAATAATTCTCCTAATATCCATTATCTAGTTTGGTTTAAGAGTTTCCTTTTAATAGATGGGGAAACCAAGGTGGATAGAGGGACATGTGATTTTCCATGTTGAACACGAAGTTCAAGAGGAGGTCATACATGGGAGTAGAAGCCAGCTCAGTGCTTGTGCCATTGGACCACACAACTTTTGTATTGTGGGGAACTTACGGAACTGAATTAGGTTTCGTATCGATACCTAACTCTTTAGTACCTGATGTGATACTAAGCACAAAGTTTAGTATCCCTTTTAACAACTTGTATATTATCCCTCATGAAAGCTCTGTTTCTGATATCCACATAAATATCCATTTTGAAGTTCTTGGGTGTAATGACTTCCTGTGGCAGTGAGTTCCACAGCAAAATTTGTGTGGTATAGAAAATCTTTTTACCTTTACTTTGTTCTCCTCCTTATGTCTTTGAATGTCTTGTCTGTCCTGTAAATGAAAGAGATCTGTCCTTCTACACTCTGCATTTATTATTATTATTTTGTCATGTCTTTGTTTCAATTTTCCCCTGCCTGGGGAAGCATGAAGCATAATACACCTTCTTTGATAGAACTGGCCAAGCCGTAAGAATTACTGTGGAATTACGGGAAAAGTAAAAATTTAGTGAACAACTATATACTCTATAAAGACCAGCTTAATTAACACTAAAATGGTCTTCAGCTCAGTTCCTATCAAGAAACCATTATAGCCCTCACAGATCTCGGTGACCCAAGTTTAGTACTTGTAGGCTCTCTTCTCAGAGCTGTGATTGTTCTGTCCTCTTCCTTGCAGCCTGTTTCTTTGTGAATTGGTTTTTATAAGCATTTACTGCAAAATAGTATAGTATGTCATAAATGGTTGTGTAATGAGATAGTAGCTATAAAAAAGTCTTGAAACTAAATAAACATTGGGGTCACTGACTATTTCCAAGTAAAAACTTGGACCATATCAATGGACCCCAACTTTGCTTTACTAGCCTGTGAAATTTGGGTACATTCCAGTCACAATAGTTTATTTAGAGTGAACCTGATGGTTTACCAAAAAATGTTTTAGGTATAGTTGGGTATGGAGAGCGGGAGAGAAGAATTCATGTTCTTATTGGCTCCTGTCCCTCAAGCCTGCTACCTCTCTTCCCAGCCTCCTTCCCGTGCCTCTCCTTCCAACCCCTGTGGCAGCGTGAGCACTTGTATTTTTGTCTTCTCTCTTTGCCTTACAGGAGACATACATAAACAAATCTGCAGTATCAGTCCAAGCTCATTTCTTGCTGCAACGCACCTACATCATCTTTAACACCCTGGGGCTGTGCCTGGTCACTGGTGTTGACCTGCAGAACTGAGTGGTTGGGGTGATCACCAGGAAGCACTTGATGCCTTTCCCACTCGAGGAGAGGCTCAGGCTTCAGCCGGTGCCACAGAACTCTGATGCTGGTGAGTAGCCCCTGGATTCAAGGCCATGCATGCATTCTGAGGCTTTGTCACTTCTTTTTGAGCCCATGTTCTTCTTCAGGAAGAAATAATCAGAGCTTTTGCACTTGATCCACTCTGGAGAAGAAATGCTTAAAAGCTGTAGTATCTAAGTATGTGGAATTGCAGCCCAGATCTGTCTATCTTCAGCTGCTTGGTGATTGCAAAATTCATTAATTTAAATGCTTGTGAAACAAAATAAGAAATCATGTGTTTATGGAACATATACATAAAATCAGATGTGAAAGATGGATGTCAAGAATGCTTTTGTCATGCTATGTCTATACTTCTCAAAGAAAATATGTCATAATCATTAGCAGAAGTTATGCTGGCAAAACCTTTCAGTGAAGACTAAATTGTCAACCTCTAAGTATCTGCCTATTAAAAAGGTAAATGGTTTAGAATTCCTTCTATGACTTTGATCCATCAAACACGTATAAAGGAATCCACCACTATTAATGTTAAATGAATACCAAGGAAAACTAATAATGATTCATTGGTTATAAAAACTTGTCAAAATTCCTGAAAGTGAATTTCTGGTATTTGAATCATGCAGCTCTGAGTCTCCTATAAATGAAAGATTTATTGGATGTTCTCCTGTTTTCCCTTTTGGAACTTGTCTTTATTATCAATAATGCTGCTTTTGTAGCACCACAGAGGACGCACAGCATTTTAAAACTGAAGTGTCCAGTCAATGCATATAACTGGTAGCCCAGAAACATAAGAAGGTACATGAGACAGGCTTGTTAAATGGACAGTTAAAATGTGTCATATGCAGGGTGAGAAACGCTCTGAAAATCATCTGAGAGATACGGAGATGAATGTTTACTTAGATCCTGTTAGTAATCTTTTGTTCATTACTGCATTAGTAAGATCATTGTCACTATTGAGCTATACCTCACCTACCTAAATTGCAAAGTTTTCCTTGAAAGAATTAAGTTTTGTGTGCTAGCAGAACAAGAGATCTAATCTAGAAACCCCTAGTGATTTCCTCTTAAAGCAGTGAAGGCAGCTTTTCTCTTGATAAGCAAATCTGAGTAACCTTGCCATGAATTTGCATTTTTGGTTCAAAGCCCATTGCTAATTTCCTTTTCCTTGATTTATCGAGTATCACCTTTCTAAGACCAGCGTAATGTAATTTCTTTTTGCTTACAGTATCTGTAGCTAAATGACTCAGTACAACCTGTAGTAGGGGTGTACTTTGCAGAGTATGAGAGCTTGAGACAGCCGGGATAACTCTAACTCCTTACACAACTTTGAACAGGTCACTTAAATGTTCAGCATATCATTTACTCTGCTTTTGAATTTGGAGCAATGATATAGATCCATCATAGTTACTGTGAAGAGTACAAGTGTGAAAGACATTATATGAATATAAACTATTTAGAACAGTATTTTGCTCAGTCCAGTTGTAAAAACCAGTGTGGGGTTGGGGTTTTTCCTCCCCTGTTAGTACAAGGTTAATTTGTAAGCAAATGTTCACACAATTTGGAAAAATTGAACTTATCATAACTGTGTTGTGAACTGGGTGGGGGATGACATGCTGGATTTTTCCATACTCTGTTATCTAGTTTCATTGCCAGATGAGGGTTTTTTTGGTTAGTACTTTTTTGTGGTTTTTTTTTTTTTTTTTAAATGTAATGAATGTTTGTTTGTGAAGACACACCAAACAGAATTCCTCCCAGGAATTTCTGAAAGAAGTGGCTTCCTTTTATTCTGGACTCCAGTGACAAACCCACTTCATCACAAATGGTAATAGGGTAAAACTTAGAAGAAATTGAAAACTGATGAAATATGTAGGAAGCTTTTCATTAATATGCCATTCTCACGATCTGTATATAGAACAAGTCTCCAAGGAATCACAGTAGCAAGTAGTCATATCATTTGACTCTACGACACAAGATATTTTTGTTTTTCTTCTTGTCTGCTTATAGTGTATAGTAAATGTTCTGCTGTGTCTTCCTATGATTTGAACTAAAGGCCAGATAGAGCAAAGATGCTATTTTTATATGAGATACTATTTATCAATTTTCACAATTTTTGAACACAAATCTCTGTAACAAAGGGCTTTACAACACAATTCAAGTTTTTGGCATTATTTTTGGCTTTTCTTATGCACCTGTTTCTCTTTCATCTTGTTCTCTTTTATGATGGTGTTTTCCTGGCACTCCTTTCCCTCTTAAACTGAAATATGTCTTAAAACACAGGTGGACTGAACTTTAGATCTAGGTTTGAAGTACAGTTGTGAAAAATTCCCCCTGTTCAATAGGGAAAAATTCTTTCACATTAGAAACATTAAACCATCTGTGAATTACATATACCTACAAATGAACATCAACTGTTGCAAAAAGTTTTTTTGTGGCATGCAGCTTTCATGTATGGTATTACAGGTATCTTGTAATGTCCTTTATGTAACATTGGTCATGTTTTTCCCGTCATGTGATACTTACATACTTCAGAGTTAATTGCCTGGTGTTTTTAAACTGCCTGGTTTATCACACTGGAGAACCTTTCAACATTTTCTTGTTTCACAATTGATTCTTGCTTACATTTTTTAAATGGGATGTTGTCGTTTAATCACATTTATTTGCTGACCATGAACAGAAAAACCTAAAGGCGGGCAGACAGATGAAGAAATTCTTAATATCTACTTCATATAAAAATGATGACTTTAAGGATTCGGAGACCAACGTTGCTAAAAATACTAGTAATACAATATGGTCTATCATACATGAAGTCTGAGATAGCCTTGAGCCAAAAAGCTAAATGCTAATGGAAATGTAACTAGCTGTGCTCTGCAAGAGTACTGCCTGGAAAATCACTGATGAGGAAGTGCTGCAAAATGTTGCTGTTGTCTCTGCTGCCCCTTTTCACATAGCTTCAGCTAACAGAGCTGTCAGCGTACCTCTGGTGATCATGAAATCACTTAATGAAATGAAGTGTAACCAGCTCTCTACTAAACTAGTACTTAATTAAGTGTGACCATCAAGTGATGGGAACCATAGTAGTATACAAGGGAATGCTTGTTCACTCCTGGAAGGCCTGTTAAAGTGAGAGGAAATATGTAATCAGCACAGTTGTCTGAATGTCTAACAAGCTATGGTGTGGAAATGCCAGCATCAGAGTTCAAACATACAAGGAGTTATGGCTGCTTACTTGAGGTACTGAACAACCATAATAATTTACACTACGTGATTGTAATCAATGCCTAACTTCTGATGGGGCAAAGCAATGAAATGGTTGACTTAGCAGTATCTCATTAAACTGATGAATTTTGCTTGTCTGAGATCATAGATTCTGTGTAAAGACTCAACATTCTGTCACTGAGGCTACTCCATCTCCATGCTGGATGAGAAATTGTGAGAAATTACCAGCTTCTGCATATTTTGTTTTGAAGGGGTTACAGAAAAGAATTTATATTTTTGTGCAGTTTATATTTGCAAAAAGCTCTGTAGAAGTGAAGTCCCACAGCTTCTGTTGTGGTGTTGCTATAATCGCACCTCTTATTCACAGTGGAGCTGAGATGTGGATATGAAATAGTCTGCTGAGGATTGGAAAGTGAGTCTGTGGCAGATCTAAAAGAACATCAGACTCCTGACTTCTTTCTTCTCAATATTAATCTCTCACTTGTAAAGTAAACCCAAAAGCTAGCACTAAGGGAAGGCATGGCAAGCTGTGTGATTCACATGTCCTCTTCTGTTTTGTCAGCTTTACTATGCAGGAGACAAGTGTTTCTAGTGTGATAGGGCTGTCCCTGGTATACAGAGCAAAGTCACCTCTCCAACAGAGAGGACTGCGAAGACTGCACCTTGAAGGCATGGCAGTCCTGTATGAGTGATATCTCCCAAATAGAATGCAGCCTCCCTGTGATACACTGAGTACAGCTGGTCAGCACAGCAAAGGATGAGACCACTGCTCAGTCACTGCACTGCACATGCAGAAGGTATGGCTTTCTGTGAAAGCACGGGATGTAAAAAAATAAATAAACAAGACTTGATATCTCTGGTATGTCTGTATATGTGCAGACACGAACATGTGTATGTGCATATACACAGGTAAGGAACTAATCCTTTTGTAACTATGATTTGTAATTTAGAAGATATGCTAAGCAGTGGATGAGGATAGACATGATCTTTTAGGAAATTAAAAAGGGCGAGGAATCCAATTATGTATACCTTGACTTTCATTACCCTACAATCATACAGACCTGTAGAAACCTTTTTAATCCTTAGTGAGTAAGCAATAGGATAGGGATTAGTGTTGGTGCAAGGTAGGGGTTGAGAGCAAGGCACAGAGGTAAAACAGACAGAATCAAGTGCACAAGATAGCACCGTCTTGCAGGATATACAAATAAGAATTATTATTTATCTGATATGCCAACAAGAGTATAAAATATAAATATTGTTTATAAAAATGACATGACATTTTTTAATCAGCCTAGGTGGGTTGTATCTCTGACAGAGATCTTTCTTGCGCCTTCTCTTTAAGGTGAAGAACATCTGAAAACATCAGGTTTTTGAATCTAGAAAGCCGAGTTTCACATAATTTTCTAAGAATTTATGTTAGATGGGTCCTCTGGGGGTCATCTAGTCCAGCCCCATGCTCAGAGGTCTAGCTAAATCAGATAGCTCAGGGCCATACCCAATCAAGCCCTTTACACCTTCAAAGATGGAAATCCCACATACCCTACTCCAGTATTTGACCACCTTTATGGTAAAACTTTTTTTATATACTTAATTAGAATTCCCCATGCTCCACCTTATGTCCATTATCTATCATTGGGCACATACAAGAAGAATCTGTCTCTGTCTTATCTGTAGCCTAGAACAGATATTTTCAGTAGTCAGGTCTCTTCTGAGCCTCCTCTTCTTCAGGGTGAATGGACTTACCTCTCTAAACATCTCCTCATATGCCTGTGCTCCAGCCCCAGACCAGTCTGGTGGCCTGTTGCTGGACTTGCTCCAGTATGTCAATATTTTTGCTGTATTGTGGAACCTTCTCACTATCCCCAAACCAACTTGTACAGACATCATGCTAACCTTCTCTGTCTCATTCAAATTTTAGCACATATGCTGCGAACAAGAACATGATTTCATTCAAGAATAAGCCAGAACAATTAATTTTTTGAAAGGAATAAACTTGGAGACAGTGGGAATTTAAAGCTTTTAACCCATTTCTGCCTTCCACCCTATCAAGCAATGTGTCCTTATGTTATGGTCTTTTTCTCAGCCCACAATTTTCACCAGCTTCCTGCACTGTAAGGAAGTTTTTGCAATCTCCTCTCAGCATCCTGAGAGAAGCATTTACATCAGCTTGAGGTCTTGGTTGTGTATGTCTCCTCTGTCTCTCTTGGAGCTCTTTTTTCTGCTTGTCCTGCAGGCTCCTACTCCTTGTGCATTTCACCACTTTGTCAGATTTGTTCTGCACTTCAGAAACTTTTCCCTGAAAAGTTGCTCAACTGCTCTTGGAAAAGCACAATTTCATCCTCCTTTCAGAGGATGCCCCCTGACTAAGCGCAGCCCCATTGTTGTCTGCTGTCTCCTGAAAGGAACATAAAGTCTTTTAATACAGAGTAACTCCCAATGAAGAAATTAAAAATTCTACACTCAATATGTTAACAGAACATCCACAACATTGTTATGAAAAGTTATTCATTAGGGTCTGGCTGTGATTTTGGAAATTACTCAGGGCAGTTTTATAACAGTTAAAAACCGTAAGGTGCTGTGTGTGAGGCTTTGGGGTTTGGACATATTCTTCCACAACTCTTTACATTTGTCAGCGAGAAGATACAGCTCTTTTGACAGTAGGACTTGGGTGGGCTGATGGTTGCTGGATGCTGTAATAGGAGGTTGGCGGGACACAGAATCATAAACTTACTTGTCAACAGCCTCTCTGGCTTTCTTAGGACAAACTGAGCTCTGTACCTCTGCATCTTGTTTCTCATGTAGTCCCTGGTTATTTCTTTGGTATGGGTTAATTGATTTTGTATTTGTTTGCTGCTGTTTTTATGTCTGCCCAACATGGAACCCTTCTCAGTCACAAAAACTCATTTTGTTTCTATTATTCCCTGCTTTGTTATGTTGCTTCCCTCAGCCAGAAAGAATTCTTCTTAAATTGTTTGCATGTTGGTGGCAACAGTGACAGAAGACCAAAGAAAATAAAGAGATCCACAGTAAATGTTGTGTGTGGGATGGAAAATAAGGTTGCAAGCACCACTAGGGAGATCTCCAGTGGGGTGACTGCAGAATTGCAAGCCAAAAGAGTTTAGAGAGCATCTCAAGAGGAAGAAGACCTATGGCTCCATCTGAATACAGTAAGGCCCTTTCTTTGAAAAGCAAAACACTGACTTAGATGGAGGCCTCTCTGTCTGGATTTCCTTCCTACAAATCCAAATGATTGTGTAAGTTTGGTGTTCACTAAATTTTACCACCACAGTGAGCCGAGATATTGCTAAGATAGGTGCATGGGCAAGGTTGCTAAAACTCATTCTTGGGTACTGCAAGGCAGATGCCTTAATGTCTCATCAATTCATGGTTCATTTGTTCTCCCTTTGGTATTGTGAACATTGGCTGTTTCCCTCTCATGAAGCCCCTTTGTGTTTCCTACTTGTTGTGTATTAGTTGCAATGCAGTTGTATTAACAGCATTTTTCCACAATAAATTTCACTGTTATTTTCTCTCCGTATTTATGCTCTCTCCTCTCCTCTCCTCTGCTCTTCTCTTCTCTGCTCTCCTCTGCTCTCCTCCACTCTCTTCTCCTTTTTTTTCTTTTAATGCTGAATGTTCTTTCTTCATCCTTGATACTGACTGTTTTGCATGAGAATTCTTTTGTTTGCAGAAATTCAAGAAATTTTTCTTGGTTTGGTTTACTTTCAGAACCAGGATATTGGCATAGAAAATGAATCACTTTTGATCTGTCCTTGGTTTTCCTTGTTACAAAGTAATTTTTCCAGACTTATGCAAAGCTTTGAGTGCTTCTGTTTTTCTTTTAAAACAGAGGGCTCTGAATTTCCGTTGCCAGGCATTGCAGGCATGGTCAGAGTGGTTGCCTCCCCTGCCCATTAGATTGCTACACAGGTCCAGTCCAGGTGGGCTCAGAATACATCTTGAGGCTACCCAAGGCAAGCTCACAGCTTCCTGGGTGTGAGATGTACCTATGTGAATTTCACCTATTTTATTTGATCTTTGCACACTTGAAGGAAGTTGAATAGAGCTGTGTAAAAGGTTTCTGCAGAAATAAACATAGCAGATCAGAGGCTAAGTGCAGTTTTCCCTAGTAATTTATATATTTTAAGATTAGAGCTGGCATTTTGCAAAATGTTGTTTGAAGTTGTTAATTAGATTTGCCTGAACAGACTAGAATAGACATATCTAATTGATTAAGATTATAGTTATAAGACTGCGACTTTTATCATTGTGAAATGTCTCAGTGTATGTTCTTGTTCATCTGTTCTTTTCTTTTTTTTTTGAGGATGAGGCATATAAAGCATGCACCATATCACTGAGATAGTGAGGAATACTTTTGGGAGTATCATCCCTATCTCAAATCCGCTGTTGTTAATGGGAGGTTTCTTTACTGAATACCTCTGTGTTCATTCTACTTGCATTTTTTACAGGAGGAGCATGATCAGGTGACTTCTCAAATTTCTATGAGTAAAGCCTAATAGGAGGCCTTTTCACAGCATCAGAGTATCCATAGGTACAAAATTAATCAGCTCTCACAATCCGTGCAGTTACCGGCAAACCTGATTCATTTTATGAATAATTTTACTGGATCTTACTGAGAAAAATGTTCTTATTAAGCGTATGAGCAATAAATTTCCAGACAAAAACATGGAGGAGAGAGAGTATGTATACACAGTCTGGGGGGGCTGTGACTTCATTGCACTTCACATGATAAGAGGGTTCACTTCATGAGCTGGTGATGGAATGGAGACTTGAAAGGCCAGGCTACAGGAAATGGGGATGGTGAGTCAGGAAATGGCAGCCTTCCCTCCGAGTCATCCCTGAACCACTGTCCTGGTGTGCTCAGAGTGGGAACTGGATTAGTAGAGATGCTGTTTCTTCAGAAGAGATTTCAAACCTGGGTCATGACTATTTAATGCTATTAAGCATTACATGCCATTTCTCCTTGAGAGCAGAGATTTCAGATCCTGAATCTGCTCTGATCCTTTGTGTGGGTGGCTGCCTGTGCTCTGTAGCTGACTCTCTCTGCTTCATGCCTCCCTCCTGGCCTAGCTCTCCGTCCCAGTGCCACGAGCCCTTTAAGCACCTGCCTCACTTCTTGTTGAAGTGACTGCATGGTTGGTGAGCCAGAGGTGTATTGCACGGCTGCTAAATAGCTGTAATTTCCCATCACATGCATGTTATTCTCTCTAACACTTGATCAGCTTACCAGGAGCAGAAGAGGTATTTGTTAAGGGGTCAATGGCAATATTTGGTGGTTTCAGGGGTGCTCACTATAAGGGTGCATGGGGTGACTCACCTCATCAGTGTATGTAAGCATCTAAAGGGAGCATTCCAAGAAGATGGAGCCAAGCTCTTCTCCGTAATGTGTGGCAATAGTTTAAGAGGCAATGGGCAGAAAGTGACGCTCAGGAAGTTGCACCTGAACATGAGGAAGAACTTTTTTACTGTGAGAGCACTTGAAGAGATTGTGGAGTCTCCCTCACTGGAGATATTCAAGAACCACCTGCATGCAGTCCTGTGCAATGTGCTCTAGGATGATCCTGCTTTTAAACAGGGAGGTTGGACCAGATGTCCCACTGTGGTCAANGCGGAGCGCCCTCCGCGCCGATCGTGCCCAGCCTGGGGGTCGCGGTGCCGCCTTCCCGGGGCGCGGGGGGCTGCGCTGCCCCTCGGTGTTTTCCGGAGGAGGCAGCGCGTCTAGCTCCACTCACAGAATCACAGAATTGTTAGGG